>CAJQZP010000333.1:1262500-1862500 GCA_907164705.1 Parnassius apollo | reverse complement strand
ATTAGAGCTTGGAAATGTTCGTCGCGCTTTCCCAATGTGTGTTGGCAAACTTCACGTGTCTTCGAAATATTTTTTTCTTGTTACTGACATACAGGTTTCCTCATAATGTTTTCCTTTGCCGCCGAGCACGTGGTAAATCAGCGCTTAAAATTGCAATTAACAGTTTTAATGGTGCCGGCGGGGCTCGAACCCGGGTTGCCGGAACCCGTACTGTGAAATTTTCAGCGAGTGCTTAGCCACTGAGCTATCATGGCTCTAAATACAAGTCATTATTCGCTTGACTCCTGAACTTTTTCGGTGGTTATTATTTTTATAATAAAATAATTAATAATAAAACCTGCCTACTGTGATGGATTGGAGTAACGGATCTACTATTTTTATAGAACTTTATCAAGGAGATTCCGTCCTAGAAATCAGTTTTGAATTAATATTTCATGTTGTTTAATGTTTCTTAAATTTGTTAACGATTTCAGATATTTTAAGCTTTGAAAATACTGTATTAATATAAAAAATTCTCTTATAAATGTTTAGACCATAAAATTTCCTACTTATGAGTAATTAACCTTTATTTAAGATAAGCGATTGGCGGATATTAAACGGTTTGAAAAGTACTGTTTTGAGCTAATCAGCGCTTGGAACGTATGACACGTCCATAAAACATTATCCATATCTCTATTTTTACTACCTATTTCTTTACACATTTTTAAGCATGGCGTCTGGTGAGGCATTGAGTCCTTTAAAGCTTGGCGTTGAAGAGGTTAAGCTTGCCTGGCAGGTTGACGATCGTTGTACTATGTCTCTCGCAACTTTATGCTGCTTACAGAATTTCTTCCAGTCTTCCAGTGCACTTTACAACCGGGGCCTTTATGGGCCGGTTTGAGCCGGGGTGGTACTACGACCTCACAGAAGACCTCCTGAGCGTGGGTGCTTAGGCTGCTCCGTGTATTCGGGAGGGGTGGGGAGAGGAGGGGGGAGGCAAAATTCCGCTCAAGACAAAAAATACTGGGGCAAGCTGAACAACAAGACTAAGGTGATCCTAAATACCATCCACTACCACCTGGAGACGGCGAAGCCGGCCTCTTACTAATTGAGACGTAGGTGTATCCTCTACGGCTGCTACTTCGTATCTCTCCTACCCGAGGTACAAATTGAAACACTCCTTTGTGTCTCGGGCTGGAGTTTGCGTATCTATCGTTTTGAAGGTTCGGACTTGTCCATCTTTTGGTTACGCGTAGACAGCGACAACCATCCACGCGCCTCGTGATCCTTAGTGATTTTAACGCTCACCACGCCGAATGGCTCGGTTCACGTTTAACCGATCATTCGGGGAGATCTGTTTATGACTTTGCCTTGACGTATAGTTTGACACAACTGGTTACTTCGCCTACGCGGATTCCAGATGTGGATGATCATGCACTTACCCTTCCTTAGTTGGACCTTCTGCTGACCTATCATACGGACGGATATCAGGTCTACGTCGACGCCCTTCTTGGCTCCTCGGACCACTGTCCAGTCCGAAGTGTGGTGCCGTGCCACTCATGCTAACATCGCGGTTGCATTCAGTAGGCTGCCACCTTGTTTGGCACTATAGGTCGGCCGATTGGGTCGTTCTTTGCATGCTACCTTTGCTGGCGGCACCTTCTGTCGCTGATGTGGTACTTCAGAGTATGGAACTTTTATTCCTTCTTCTGTGGTGCCCATCGGAGGCAGATTCCAGCCATGGTTTTGTCGTTTCTGTAAAATAGTATCACGCTATGAGCAGGAGTGCTACCGGGTTTGGTCTGACGCATCAACGTCCCGGGGTGTAAACACTAGCGCCCTTAAAAAGAGTATGATTCCGTCTACAGGTCCTTCAAGTCTTTTCCAAGGCAAAGTCAGAACCACATAGGAATAATTGGCGAGAAACTAGTTCGCCTTCCTTCTTCGGAAACCCGTGCAATCCAGTCTTTCTCTAAGGCTGTCCAAGGGAACTTCTGCCGGTCATCTCTCCCACCTCTGCATAGGGGAAACGACTGGCCCTTGCCGCAAAGAAGAAAGCCGATCTGCTAGGCTCTTTACGTCCAACTCGACCTTCGATGCGGTGGGAACACATCGCTGACCATCCCGCGGTGTGAGTGCTCCATGCCGGATGTGCGGTTCATACAGCGCTCGGTTGGCAAATCATTCCCTTCCCTGAACGTTAACAAGCCGAGTGGGCCTGACGGGATCCCCCCAATTGTGCTGATGACGTGGGTTCAAGAGTTAGCACCGGAACCGGTGCACGTCTTTTCCGGTACTCCTACTCCCTAGGCGTAGTCCCAAATTCGTTCGAGACAGCTTTCGTGCACCCGATTCCGAAAAAAGGTAACCGCTCTGATCCGTACAATTACAAGCCTATCTCCATCATCTCCTGATTAGTAACCGCCAGTACGGTTGCTGTTGGTGTCCCTCAGCTCGTGATCTTGTTTACCAAACACACCAATGGGCGCAGGCGGTCGAATCCAAAGGAGAGTCCTTGGCGGTTAGTTTGGACATAGCGAAGGCCTTTTATCGAGTTTGGCACAAATCGCTTCTTTCGAAGCTTCTATCTTATGGTCTTCCCGTGAAATTGTGCAATTGGATCACCAGCTTTCTTGCAGATCTATTAATACTGGTGTTTCACAAGACTGCGTGCTGTCACCAAAGCTGTTTCTTCTGCATATCAATTACATATTGCAAACCCGGTAACATAGATTGCTATGCGGATGGCAGCACTGGTGGTGCCCTATACACCCGCCGTGCCATTATTTATCGGGAAAACGTCACCGAGTACCGGAACAAGCTTGTGTCATAAGTCGAGTCTTTGTTGAACAGTCTCCGATTTTGGGCGACTAAATCTAGTCCAGTTCAATCTTCAGAGAAGGCCAAATTGACCTATAAAAATCTTGGTGTGCTTCACAGAGCGAGAGGATTCCATTCCGGCACACCGTCTGTAACTTCACAAGGCGCAAGTTCGGCCTCACATGGAGTACTGTTCCATCTCTGGGCCGGGGTTCCCCAGTACGAGCTCCTTCCACTTGACCGCATCCAGCCCAGAGCAGCTCGAAACGTTGACTACCGATTGCTTTCCGATCAGCTCGATCCACTGGCGCTGCGAAATGATGTTGCAAGTCTTGCATCTTCTATCGGATCTACCACGGGTAGTACTCAGAGGAATTGTTCGGATTAATTCCAGCCGCCAAATTTCAGGAACGCACGTCGCGACAAATATCACGATACCATCACCACCATCTGAATGCTTGGCGGTCTACAACTATACGTTTTACTAGGAGTTTTCTTCCTTGTACGATCTCTTGTGGAATCGTTTACCACCGGCGATTTTTATTGACCGTCAAGAAAAAAGCTTACTCCTTTCCAAGACTGGCAACGTACCTGCAATTGCCCTGCAGTTGTTTATGGGCGGCGGTAGTCACTTACCATCAGATGAGGCGCATGCTCGTTTATGCCCTCTTCTAAAAAATAAAACTTAATAGTTTAGACAACCAACCAACAACGGAGACTTAGAAGTTTAGGGCATAATGTAACACCCACGAGATGAGATTGCGTGAAGGATATTTTACAATGTCAACACCACGCATACATTACGTTAACAAGAAGCAGTGTACTCACCGGTATGCTGCACTAAAGTAGACTGAAGTGTAATAGTGCCATGTATTACAGGCATCTGGACATAATGTTTAAAGTTGGTTGCTGGTGTCCATTGGCTGCAGTACCTACTTGCCATCAGATAGAATAGTGAGAATATTTAGTTTTTTGTATCGAAAATTTATCCAAAAATACCTGTTTTTTTTATAGGATAGGGTGACAAATGAGCACACATTCCACCTGATGGTAAGTGGTTGCTGCGGCCCATAGAAATCTACATCTATCCTTTATTACAAATCAAAATGCAGATGTGTTGTCACCCGTGAGGACTAAGATGGAATGCCTCGTTTTCAGTAAAAAGGGTCTCCGGTTCTCTACACTCATCATATGAAAAACAGCAGCGTCAAGCTACTATTTCACGCTGGTATTCTGTGAAAGTGTGGTCCCTCCCTGGTAGAACCGACCCATTCGTGCTACAACTATACTTCTAATATAACTGCAGTATGGCTCTACCACGTATAAAAACGTACAAAGGGTGTAACTTTCACATTACATATATAACAACTTGGCTTCAAGATCTCTCTAATAACTATTCTATTATAAAGTTATGTACTGTGGAGATACTGAAAAAATAATGAATACAGAACATACTAATCATCATCATTACAGCCGTTCAATAGTCAACTGTAAAACATAGGCCTTCTTCTTTTGCATTCCTTGGAATGCAAAAAATTTGTCGTCACCATTGAGTTACATGTACTAGGTACTAGAGAAGCTATTCCAAACAAAAAATGTGCACTACTCAGTATCCGCACATGCGCGGGAAACAGTAGAGTCTAACTATTTTCGCGCGTTTGTATCAACTGCGCATCCGCCAGTTGATATGCGAAAATAGTCATAATAAATAATTGTTTATTTAGATTGTATTGTTAATCGAGTACATTTTTTTTAATTTTCGTTTATTTTGCATATTTGCTAATTTAATATAAAATTATTATTAGCGCCGCTGCGCACTGCATGAATATCGACGCCACAATAACAGGTGTACGGATTGCAGTACAGTTCAGTTGAACATAGTGAGTGTTCGGAATGCCAAATCTAGTGTGTAGTATGTATATATTCGATGGTTATCACTCGATCTAGTGGGAAACCTTTCTACATTTTGTTTACTGGTTAGCTGAGCTTCCGGAAGCTGCCGCTCGAAAACCATACTTCCAATTTTAGTGAGATTTTCGGAAAATAGTTAAATGTGTTTAATATGAATAATAGAC
Organism: Parnassius apollo; assembly: GCA_907164705.1. Lineage (NCBI taxonomy): Eukaryota > Metazoa > Arthropoda > Insecta > Lepidoptera > Papilionidae > Parnassius > Parnassius apollo. Next base: position 1,857,626 of record CAJQZP010000333.1, on the reverse strand, counting down.
TAAATCCGTTGCCAATAATATGTTTATTAACATAGCTCTATATACATTTATCGTAATATTAAATTTTAAAGAAAAAATAAACAAAAATTTCTTTAAAAAAAAATTGGCATTTAAATACTATTAGGCTCGATGTTACAGCTACAACAGACTCCCATTCAACAACAATGGCGCTTATTTTAAACAGACATAAACCAATGGAATTCGGCAACATAATTAAATTTCTTTGCATGTATATAATAGGATTCCTCTAATTTATAATGTATATCACAATTAAGTAATGCACTTTACATAAATAAATATAAAATCGTCAACTCAGTGTCTGTCTCAATACCATCATTAATATAAAAACAATGTCAAAAACAATTCACTATTAAATCTGATCACATGGTCCACTGTTGTGCTATAAACGCAAACTATAGTTTTATGTTATATTTTGTCTTATTTTCACATCTGACACAATCATCACCAATTCATTGTCAATGGAAATGACACGTGTTTGTTTGCATAATTTTGTCTTCTAATGAAAGTACATTGATTAACATGATACACTTCAATATGTGCTAATGCAGAAGCGTTCACAGCTTTTGTGACTGACACAATACTAGCATTTCACCTCAACAGTAGTAAATATACAAATCACTCACAACTTTACTTTATTGTTAAAAATTTTGAGTCAACAAAATTGCCGTAGTATGCTTATTGGATACAATAGCGGTTCACAATTTTCACTAGTTCATATTTAAAAATCGTGTTCGGTATAAGAACACTGCGGTCCTGGGCTAGTCTGCATCCCCATTAGTCACTGTTAAAGGCTCTTCTTCTTCATTGTAGTCAAGAGAGAGGACAGAGGCTCGTCTCCTTTTTCCAACAGGGGTGTCGCTACACTCACTTCCTGAATAAGTCCGTTTGTCAGCAGGAGACGACGCCCGATTACCATTCACGGCAGTATGCGTCGCACGCAATTCACGTTGAAGGAATAACACTGTACTCTGCATACCTTCTACATCTTCGTCCAACTCTTGCAGGAACTCGTCCAACTCTGAAAAAGCATACCATAAGCATAACTACCATGTTAGCAATGTAGCATTTTTTATATTTATTTATATAATAGTGCTAACTAGCTAACTAGGCACACATTTATTACAGTGTTGCAAAAGTATTAGTGGTTTGTTAAATGTCAGTTATCAATAAAGAGTATAATAGTTAAACATCCCAAAAGCCTTTTAATACCACTTGTTACATATTTTAATATTTAACAAAATATTACTATAAAATTCTAATGCCGCGCGCATTATAAAAGAAATCTCCTGTATCATGGAGGTGTGAGAACATACATAAAGTGCAAAGAAACAAATATCCAGCCCCAAATAATTACTTGCAGATCATGTGAACACTAGTTCTGGACAGGATTCAGGGCCGCAGACAAAATTTTTGCCACTACACTTCAATGTGTAACCCATCTTGCTCATCATCATCATCATTCAAGTCCACTGCTAAACATAGGCCTCCCCCAAGGAATGCCACATAACACGGTCCTGAGCCACCTGCATCCATTGACTTCCTGCATATCTTACCAGGTAATCACTCCATCTGGTGGGGGTCGCCCTACACTACGCCTATCGGTACGAGGCTGCTTCTCGAAAACCTTTTTTCCTCATCGGTTGTCGGTTCTTCCAGCTATATGACTGGCCCATTGCCAGTTTAGCTTACTAATCCATTGGGCTATGTTGGTCACTCTGGTTCTACTGTGGATATCTTCATTTCTAAGTTTATCACGCAGAGAAACCCCGAGCATAGCCCTCTCCATAGCTCGCAGAGCGACCTTGAGCGTCCACATACGGCCAGTAGTGAAGGACCATGTCTCAGATCCATAAGTCATCACTGGCAACACGCACTGGTAGTACAAAATCGTTTTCAGGTTTTGAGGTATCCCTGACGAGAAGATATGTCGTAGTTTCCCAAACGCTGCCCAGCCGAGTTAAATCCGTCACGACCTCTCGGTTGAAGTTCGAATTACCTAGCCAGACTATTTGTCCCAAGTAAACAGACTCGTCAACAACAACAAGCTTAGTGCTCCCAACAACTACCGGCATAGGTGTGACATGGGATATTAAACGTGATCTTTGTATCGTCCATATTTATCTTAAGACTAATCCGTTGGGAGACACTATTGAGGTCATTGAGCATAGTGCTTAAGTCTTCCAGCGGTTCTGCCATAAGAACTATATCATCGGCAAATCGAATGTGAGTGATGTACTCGTCATTGATGTTAATACCATATCCTTTGTAGTTCTGCAGCTCGAAAACATCTTCCAATGCAGCGGTGAAGAGTTTTGGGGATATAACGTCGCCCTGTCTTACACCTCTCTGTAGTTGGATAGGTTTCGTACTCTGGTTCTATACTCGGATAGCCATCGTAGCTTTACTGTACAAACACTTCAGCACTTCGATATACCGACAGTCAATTTGGCGCTGACTGTAGTACCGCCCAAATGTTGACGGAATCAAAGGCTTACTCATAGTCCACATACGCAAGGCAAAGTGGCAGAATGTACTCTTCGGTCTTCTGTGCAATTTGCTCAAGGATATGTATGTGGTCTAAGGTTCTAAGGCCCTTTCGTCGTCTTCGAGTTTGCATGCGAGACTATTCGTAATGACTCTCCACCACCACCATGGAGGTCAGTATTGAAGAGCTTTTAAAGGACTTTAAGTAGTGGTTTTTCTCCCAGTTTCAGCTCCGCTGTAATTCCATCCTCGCCTGTGGCCTTGCCATCTTTAAGGTGTTGAAGAGCCATTCTAATCTCGCACAGACTGACATCCGAGATATCAACGGCATAGTGATAAGTAAGTTAGTAATATCAGATAATACTTGCTCGTGGATCATTACTCACACTTACGTGTGGTTCTAACGATGATGTGTACAGTTGCCCATAGAACTTCTCAATCTCACTCAAAATCTCAGGTGTCCCAGAAACAATGCTGACACACTCAATCTTTAGCTTTGACAGTTGGCTCTTTCTGGCAGACAGATATCTGGCAAAGACTTTGGAGCACTGGTTCCACCTATTCGCTTCTTCAATACAAGCAGTATGAAAATTATGTAAATCCCGCATTTGCAGATATGTCTGTTCAGTTATTTGCCAATATGCTGTCAAATCTGTTGAAGACTACAGCTTCATTTCCCGTCTAAAAGCCATGAGATTAAGAGTGTAATCGGAGTTTTTGTGTTCTTCTGAGACAGGTCTTGTAGAACTTAGCTCCAATTGCATAGACAGTTTCCACAAGCTTGTCATTCATATTGTCCACTGCATTGCAGTCTCTCAAGCTGAAAGGTTTCAGGACTTTGGATTAGAGAATGAAGGGGATGGAGCGTTGACTTCATTAGACGAGACCTCTCCAACTTGACGTATAGGTTCAGCGTGCCTCTAACCATTCGGTGGTCGCTGCCAATTTTCACCCTCGCAATTACACAAAAAAAAAATCAGTTGCCGTCTCGTCGTCATATTGAAGTCAATTTAATTTTTTGTTGAGGCTCGACCAGATTCACTTTCCGATGAGCTGCTTCTGCCATCTAGCTCAGTGCAAAATTATTGACATAGGAAGAATTGTGAATAAAGTTATAACATTATTTTTGAAAGTTTTTATGACATTCTGTACTAAAACTAAGAATGAATAAAAACATGTTTATGAGTTTTTGGCTCCCCTAAATTTTAGTGATTTCTAAAGCTAATAACATGTTGTATTAGTGGGTTATTTTGATGGTTTATTTTATAAAACTGAGGTGACAAAGGAACCTACCTAGTAATAAGTGATGTCTACAGTCCATAAATGCAAGCAGCCAACTTCAAATAAAAGCCCTTTTTATTTGAAGTTGTATGTGTAGTTACATTATCACCTCTGAGGTCTAAGATGAAATGTTTCACAGCCTGCAATATTTCTGGCTCTCTATACCCTTCAGACCAGAACACTATTGTGCAGATACAGGTAAGAGGGTAGTACCTACACAGACAGCCACCAAGGCAGAAAAAATCTTACTACCTTAAGTTTTAACTTAAACTGTTTTCCTATAGTTGCCTGTTAAAGAAAAGCACATGGCATTGCATCTGCCCAATGTAACCCTGACATAAAATGTCATGGCATGATAATTCTGACATAAGATTTAATAGTGGCATTAGAGGCAGCTGAACTAAGTAAGAGGTGCAAATACGAGTTTCTGAGAGAGGTCAACATGAGGTGAAGTTCCTAAAGGAACTGTATCTGCGACTGGTTGTTGCTGCTGGTGATAAGAGGGCTGGTTCTTTTTTCGCCCAAAGGCTAAGTATAGCCATTCACCTAGGAAATACAGCCAGTATTCTTGGCACTATACCATGGGGAGTATATAATTTGAGTTTTTAGTTTAGTTTTTTTATTAGAGTTTCTTAATATTGTGTATACTTCAATGTTATAAATTAAATTATAATATAATAGTGAATAAATTAAACCTAAAAAAAAGATTAAATAAATATAAGATGTTAAAATAAAAGGCTCATACCTGATTGCGATTTCTTTACTTCCTCACTAAAACTTTTCTGCAGTGCCAAATCGCCCTCTAATTTAGCTATTCTACCACTCGATGTCATTCTGCCAAGGTCTTCATTTTCTTGATGAAGAAGTCTGCATTTCGCCATGAGTTTCTTTCCTGTATTTGAGTCAGGCGTAAACTTCCATGCTGACAATTCGTTCTGAGTTTCTTCTAGTCTTGCTTTAGTTGAAGTAAGTTCTTGTTTTAACCTTAAAATGAGGACATTCACAGCTGGATCTAAAAGAGTTGGTCGTCCCTGAAGACTTGCATGTGATGATTTTAATTCATTAATTTGACTCTGAAAATAATATGCCTTTGAAATATTGTTTGCTAATTTTGACAAATTTGTATGAAAATAATAATAGTTTTTACGTAGTAAAGCCATGCTGCAGCTATATGGCAGACATGTCTCAATTGTGAATGATTCGTTCATTTGACCCAGGTTGCATTAAAGTATTGATGATTACTTTTTTTAATGTTCCGGAACAAGTGATTGAAGGGACCTAAGGCCAAAGATATAGTAATGTCCGACATTATTAAGTAGGTCTCACAGATCACAGAGTACTGAAACTGATCCATTTAAATGATAGACCCGAATTACCTAGTTCAAAAGACGAATTAATACTTGAATAATTGGGTCACTAGAAATGAATGAATGACACATGTCTACTATATAGTTGTAGCAAGAATGGGTCAGCTTGACTGGGGAATGACCACACTCTTACAGAATAAATAAAAGCATAAAATAGCAGCTTAATGCTGTTGTTTCATATGGCGAGTGTAGAGAACTGGAGACCGTTTTCACTGGAAACAAGGCTTTCTACCTTAGTCCTCAGGGGTAACAACATATCTACATTTTGATTCTTAGTCAAGGATAGTAGAGAGAGATATATAGATTGTAGATGTCACAGGGTCACAGCATCCACTTACTATCTTACTATTTGTGGACTATTACTATAGGTGGACTGTGTTTGTCATCCTTATTCTATAAAAAAAATAGTTTGTAATAGCTATATGGCACGCAGCAAATTCAAGGATGTATATGTATGTGGGTCAGGACTATACATAGTCTTGGAAGGACATTTAATAAGAGTCATCACTAATAATCACACAGTTGTACGAACATTATAGAGCTAAACTTGTTTCTCGAAAAAGTATAAAATAATCCCACACAATTCAATGGACTAATAGAAATTTAGGATTCTAGATATTCACTTGGCGGTGGTGGAGGATTATAAGATATACAATTAAAAGTAGCTAAAAATGATTAGAGTAATATTACAACAAACCCTATTATTACAATGGGGTGTATTCTTTTCAGAACATGGCTGACACCATGTGCATCTATCTAGTTTTCACATTCCACTTTCACCTATATCTTCTGCAGCTAACTCGTCAATTGATTGTGAAGAACCTAGAATCCCCTGTCATCATTTGATTGTGATGAAACATTTACTGTTTTCCTTTAATCAAAACATTTGCAAGAGAAAATCTAGATATATTTAAATGTCACTTACTACATAATCCTGAATCTCCTGTTCCTTTGCAGCAAGCCTTCTAACAAGTACCTTCTCTCTATGTTGTGATTCTGCATACTGCTGTTTGCTTCTTTCTTCTACCTCTTTCGCTTTTTCCAGGTTGCCTGCACAAACATAAATACTAATTTAAATTTAGATAAGTTTCTTGTTTGTTTTAAGCACTTATATTGCACAAAAATTAACTGAGACATATATAACCAAACAGTATAAAACAGAACATTATAAATATAATTTTTATTTAGTTAATTCTTATTATGTTATTATATGTTAATTTTCCATAACTATATCATTATACTAGGAAATTAATAACACTCAAGATTATTACCAATAATTATTTTATGACTTAATAAAATTTAACTTGGCAAATGTTGTTTATAAAAGATAGGTATATCATTTAATGAACGGAACAAAAAATGAAACTAAAAAATAATTAATCAAAACTGAAATAAAAGAGAATCTCAGTTAATTTGTACCTAATTTATATTATATTAAAAATAGTTATATATTTTCATACAAGTACAAAACCTAATCAAATAGCATTTTTGTGAAAAACTAAATAACTAATAACTTCAAATTATAAAAAAGTGGCAGCAAGAAGAAAGCTTATTTTTAACATCTTAATACAAAACTAACATCGACAACACCTTAACTAAATACAGGATATTTCTTATATGACACACACCAATGATGTAACATTTAACAGTTTGAATAGAGGTATTTTATATTTTAGAATTATATCTAAGCGGAAATATGAATAATCATAAATAAGTAATAGTTTCAAGTAGATTGTGTCCTTAATCTGAATATGTGTTATATGAAGTGTTTGTTTGTAATGTAAAAATAACCACTTTTTACTAAATGCATATGAAAGTATATACTGAACTTATAAAAAAATATTTAAATTTTTGTCCATCTGTTTCTTCTGGCTAATCTCCAAAATGGCTGGACCGATTTTGATAAGACTTTTACTGGCAGACAGCTCATGTTATAAGGAGTAACATATGCTACTTTTATTTCAGCAAAAGAATAGAGTACCATCCAAAAAAAAACCTATAAAATCCAATAGTAATAAATTCCACACAGACAAAATTGCAGGGAAGTAGTAGTAGTATAATTATATAATGACAATTGCTTTAATATGTACATGAGAATAGGGCTTTCAAACTGACATTGCTAAACAACTTCAGAACTTATGCAGGACATGAAAATGTTCAAATTAGTAATATGTGCAACAAGTATATTTTTGACTTAAATTAATCTTTGTGTATTTACTTCACTAATGTATTTTCTTAAAACTAATAAATAAGAGTAATGTTCAAATTTATCCCCTTATTCGGTTGTTCCTATATTCTTATCATTCATGTACAATATTTTGGATATCATCGCCTTTTGTCTGCATTCGGAAACTTATGATGTAGTAATTATATTAAAAGTTGTATCGTAAATTATCAAAACTTGAAATATTTATTAATCAATTCACAAATACTTTAAGCATATAATTATATATATATATATTTTCATTTAAAAAGTAGTGAATTGTAATAACAAGCAAATGATATGTTTTCATTATTCCCTATATTACATATACACATAATATATACATTATTTTTGATTCTGGGATTTTGGTTAGTTGGACAATTTGCAAAAATGAAACCCAAGTTCCATTTTGAAGACAAACTGCTAATCAAGTATACTGTTATTATAGTTTTAACATAGGTAAACTACAGAAAATAGGTTTTTTGAACACAGGAACCAAGCTTTAACAGAATAAGTTTGGAATGGCTAAAATTTATGGGGCATCAGATTTAAACTCATGGCAATATTTTTATCTTATGGTTCGACCAGGATTCATTACACTATATTAGGCCAGGGTTCATTTGCAATATTTTTTATTTTATCATTTGCATTTCAGTAAACAATTTCAAGAATAACATTACAAAGGAAGAACTTATCAGAAGAATATTCAGCATTGAAATACTGTAATCTAAACTATTATATTATAAAAAACATTCTTAATCAGTACTCACCTTAAGTGCAAAATTAATTGGTTTACAGTCAAACCTGGGTAAGTGAGAACTGGATAAGTGAGAAAACTCTATAAGTGAGAGTAATAGCCAGGACTCGCCATTTTAAGCTTCCAAAACCTCTATTAGCGAGAAACAGAAACCTCTATAAGAGTAGTTTTTCACTCATGGACCTCCGTAAGTGAGACTGCTACTTATCTATACCTCTATAAGCGACAGTCGAGCTTTATTTATTTATATTATTTAGAAGGAAATATAGCTACAATTAAAATATAGCTACAATTAAAATACATATATACATAAAAGATACAGAGTGATTAAATGTGTTTGAATATGCGGCGGTTGTTGATCAAGCAATATTCGACAAAATTTATGAGTTAGAGAAAAACATTCAAAATACAAAAACAGAAACCCAAACGAAATTGACGGATTTTTTTAAGTGTAAATAAGTTCTAAATAAAATAACATAGTGCATGAATTTTTGTTTTGTTTTCGTAAGCATCTTGATACCTACCCTTATAAAGTACTTATATGTCGAAATCTAATGAATGTAACATATACACACTATATAAAAATATATATGTACATAATATATGTTGTGCATATTATTCACCTAATTTTATCATATTACATATTTACGACATTCGCACTTGCTGTGACTTGTTATTGCTGCATACCTCTATAAGAGAGAAACGCTACCCATGTACCTACATAAGCGAGAAACTTGGGTTAGTGAGAAACCTCTATAAGCGAGAATGAGATTGTGCTCCCTTGAACTCTCGCTTATCCAGGTTTGACTGTAGTTGTTACTATTGTTTTTCATTTAATTTTAAGCATTATTAAAATAAGCCAAAAAATGATATAATTAATAAATTGTATAGATATTTAATTAGCATTTATACTACAATACAAAGCATTAAAAAGCAACAAGACCTAATCACTGTCTTATCACCATTGTTAACAAATTTAAAGTATATTTTGGTAGTTTTAAACATCAGCAATAATAATCATTAACTTATAGTTTAATATCATATATATGTTAAGGTACATATAAGATAATACATTTACATTGACGGACTGTAGGGTTGAAAGCTGTTAACATCATGACAATTTGTTTTCCATACTATAGAAAGTAATGTCAACTAGACTTCTACTGATAGTGAAATATTTCAAATTGTTGATCCACATATTGACATTATATTTCATACTTTCCGATAGATGGCAGTATAACAATTACGATTAGCAAGACCAAAAACACCCAGACGACCGGCGACGGGGAGCAGCCTCAAAGGATTGCAACCTCTACTAGGCAAAGATTATTAAGATCACATCCCTCTACATATACTACATCTTTAAGAGTAATATTGACATATAATCAGTCAAGTAATGCTTGCAATGTTTGACAAAGGTGTGACAGAAGGTAATGAAATGAGATGGGCAGGGCATTTTCTGATAACAGTTGAGTGGTGCTCGGTGGTTTTTACACCACAGTATTTACACACAATTATTTTCTAAAGGGTAAATACTGAATAAAACTCATTTCAAGTATTTTATTGTGTTTAATTTTAACTCCTTTGAATTGGTTATTATGATTGTAATGAGTGATTTTGAGCGCCCTAAACTTTGAGTAAATAAAATAGAAACTATTAAAATTACTTTTATTTAATGTGTAGTATTTTTGTGAATATAAGAAATGATTAGGTAAATACTGTTTCATGCTTACTGTTAAGACGCATTATTACTTAAAGTCTTAAGATTCGTAAGATAATAAAGAAAAATTGATCCAGAACTTAGTTTATGAAATGCTTATATTAAGTCAAAATCTTTGCTGATGATAGACAGCATGCTTTGGTTCTAGCCTGAGAGGAATCTGCATGAGATGCCAAAGGTCTGGAACCGATTGTACCAACTTAGACATTTTCTTTTTCAGGCATGTTAACACTTTATCAACTAACATGCTTGGCTTTTCACAATTCATCAAGATTGCAGACAAGCAAAGTAAGTATTGGCCACAATAAATTATCGCAACATTATGGCACTATTCAGACAGCAAAACTAATATTACTGTTTGATGTTCTAATTTTTTTTTGGAAATTGTGTGTTTTGGTAATTATATTTAGATACAAATTACATACTGATGAAACATGAATAATATTTTTGATCTTATTGACATAATAGAAAAAACTGAACTGGTTATTTGAATAAAAAATTATGAGTGCAATTAGTTAAATTTAAATTTTCGTGTTTTTAAAAAAATACTAAAAAAGGGGCTGGAAATAATAGATTTCCTCACAAAAGATGGGAACTTGAAAAAAAAAAAAACAAAAAATGGCGGATTGAAGACAGGACGTGAACCAGGTCACCTCAATTTCACGACCGCCGGATATCCCACATGAGCTATTACGATCATTAAATTTTAACATGGCCAAAATTTACCTTCTTATATTGTAACAGTTTTTCATTGCCTAGAAACAAAATGACATTTTCTAAAAATGAATCCCAGCTAAATCGATTTATTGCCCCTGAAACCCCTTGGACACTAAATTTTATGACAATCGTTGGAGCAGTTTCCGAGATTCCGATTATATATATATATATACATACACAAGAATTGCTCATTTAAAGGTACAGGATACTACTGTCTGTCAATGTGTTAACTTATTTTGATGATGCATGCAGCTAGGCATTAGAAAAAATGTAATTCATGGCATTTGTTCATTCATACATACAATAAATAATAATTAAAACAAGCCTTTCCAAAAACTAAAATTTTACCGATAACTATAAAATATAAATCTTAAGACTTAACAAATCATTTATATGAACTTTGAAATGAATTGTAATTGATCATAGGAATAATACATTAAGATATACAATGTAGGTACTTGTTAAATACAAAATTAAAACCTTATGATTATAAATAAAGGAAAACATATTTACTTTCTCATGCTGTCTACTTGGAGTAATAACTTTTTTTTTCTTCTCAGTCATTGTGACTTTCCCAACACACTGTTGACACAGCTTCATGAGAACCTGGAGTTTACACTTGACCCCATATAGCTATTATGCACTTCCACTGATCACTCCACTTGCACAGCTCTGACACAGCAAAACACCTTTCTTCTGTGGTTATAATTATCACCTAAATACACCTCGCATCACATTTTTTTTTATTTAATTCAATATCTTCTTTTTTTAAATTCAATATCACAGTGACATATAGATATTGTAACAGTATCACTAAATATTTTAGTTAAAGTATTGTCGATATAAGTAACTAAAAAAGTTTGCACAGATGAGGTCGCGGGTCGTACTGACGCCGACCACGACGCTACCAAGCCGTTGTAACCTTTTCGTAAATACCTTCCAGCTGTTTGTTCAAAGTTTCAAGATGATCAATGTACAAGTCCTGGTTTCTCCACGAGGCACGAAGTGACTCAATGCTCGCACTGTCCAGTTGTTGAGAGGTCAACAACACCCGCGTTGGGCTTGAGACGCCATCACACGTCGCCTCACCATGCCGATCTATCTCTTCTGACATTGCACTCTCACAATATTGTTAAAAGACTTGGTTCAACTGTAATCAAATTGAAATAATTTGTATTAATTCTGTAACAAATACATTTCTGCAGCTTTGATTTATTGCAGTTATCCGTTATCAGAAACCTGAAACAAAAATTGACAAATCAACAAAGTATACTCACGGGTGTTACGTACGTATTTAATTAACAATGAAACAAAATCAAAGAAACTTTAGTTAACACTTGAATTATCACTGAAACTTAATTGTTGTAGTAGACTTTCACAAAATTCATCGACGCCATTTTATCACGTAGCACTTATAAACAATGTTGCCATGTAATGTATGTTATCTATGATGTTGCTCAAAGAGTATAAAATATAATCACTTATTTTCAGTGCTGCCAACAATTGAACCACAAATTATAAAGTTGTATGAATTGAACTAGCTCTCCAACAGATTTTATTTTTTAAAACTACAAGAAAACCACAAACAAAAAGCGACCCTAGCCCTAACTCATAATTTCTAAACTTTTTACAAAACAAATATTTGTTCCTTATGAAAGAAAAACATAAGTATGATATGCACGTGCAGCAGCGTTTCTGTATTTAGCCATAATTCTTGTAAACAACACGTGCACCCCACACCTGTACGTTGCACGTGCAGTGTCGCCCGTGTGGCTACTTGTTTTGCTTGTATAAAACAGACGGAGCTGCCACCGTTAGGACAGCGCCCTCCTTTCTGCCAAGGAGGGTCGCGTTCGTATACGGCTTAGAGATCTCTAGTCAGATCGTTAAGCCACTTCCTAAAAGGTTGACTTTAGTGGGTAAAAGTCACCACATAACCACGCAGCCGGCTGCGTGGTATGCTATGAGCATTCTCAACCTCCCTCCCCCGCTTTCCGGAGGGTTGCCCATATTTGCTTCGGGCGCAAAAAAAACCGTTAGGATGCTTCGAACATAAACGACGCCGTGCCGCCTCACTACTATTCCGCCAATCCAGATGTTAAGAACCCCTGTCCCCTGGCAAAAGACCGCCAAGTACTTAGGTGTCACTCTTGACATGAGGCTCACTTTCACTTTCTTTAGTTTCATATTCAGTGCTGACAAGGACGTATTTAACAAAGCACACAAAAAGCATACTACCGCTATCTAGTGGTATCTAGCGGTATCTAGCGGCGCTGCAAGTCAAAAAACATACTACCGCTATCTAGCGGTAGTATGCTTTCTGTGTGCTTCTATCTAGATTGTATAACATAATATGCAATTGCACACCTTCGGTGGTTTTGAAAATAGCCGTTTGGGTTTGCTTGAGATATTTACAAACAATACAATACATGAACAAAAGAAAAGCATGAACAAAGTACAAACAAAGTATTTACAAAGTTAAAAAAGGGACGCCTGGCAGATGTGAAACCTCGAAATTATATTTTGTTTAAGTTATATGCATAAAAGAACAGATTACGACAGGAATTAGATAGTTATAATGAGAAGATCAAGCTATGCTAATTTTTTACCATAAAATAATAACTATTTATTATAATTATAATTATTCATTTTCAATTCATAATAAACCGTACAAAATGATATTTTTAAACTCATATATCACTATAAATTAGCCGATAGCGTATTTGTGCCATCTAGCGATTGCCATCTATATGTGCCATCTATTAATCTTTAGGTACCATCGTGAGAATCAACCAATTTTCGTTCGATAAAATGACTTTACCTATAGAATTAAGTAGATGGTGCCATTAAAATTTTACATACTGGAAAGTAGACAGACAAACCTAACTCGAAATAACTAAAGGGAGTACTATTCTTTAAAAACCTCAATACATTCTTCTGTATTCTTTTGATTTATTTAATTAATATTTGGGCTTCACGTTAAAAAAAGATTGTAACACTTATTTCCTCTAAAATTAAACCTAAGTCTCATACTTTATGCTGCTGTTCAAATTGATATTTTTAATTCGTATGGTAATATAAATATTGATTTATTAAACCTTTCGAACTTAATTAAACTTTAATACTAAAGAGTCCAGTACCTATATTTAAAGTATGAAGAAATGTTTATTGAATATTAAATTTCATTTTTAAAGATTTTTACCTTTTCCTCGCCGATTAGCACTTTAACACATTTATATTCATCACAATGAACACTATTATCCTCCCATTTTCACTGAAAATCTTCGAAAAAGCATACATTTTTAACAAACACAACAAAAACAAACATAAACATTGAAATGTGAAGTGAACTTGCATACGAGGGGCCCGCAACCACTTCGCTAGTTAGCGACTAGCGAAGTGGTTGCGGGCCTCCTACGCACTCCTAAACAATTTCAGGGCAAAGCCAGGCTTGTGGCTCAATAGTAATTGCTATATAAACATTTCGTAGTTATATTTTATTATAGAATATTTTGCCATAGGTTAGAAAGAGAGCGATCGTCTTCTCGAAAGCCCCGTAAAAAGCCCACGCGAGCGAGGGAGACAACTAATCGCTCTATTAAAACTCACTTTTTATGACAGCAGCAGTATCGCCACAGAGTACCTTTGTATAAACGTATCGCTAAGGCAATACGAGGTCATCGGTCGACATGTGTCAAAAAGTGGAGTGCGCGGGAAAATTGAAATAATTTAAAACAGTTTATGAGTTATTTTATTAGTTGATATTATTGATTGATTCAGTTTTAATAAGGCAAGCCCGGCTTTTCGGCTTTTATGGAAGCTTCGCCACTGGCTATGTCGTTTACTCTGATTCTACTGCGGATATCCTGTTATACAATCTTGTTTTGAGGTTTTGAGGTATATCTGACGAGAAGATGTGTCGTAGTTTCCCGAACACTGCTCAACCGAGTAAAATCCGTCGATTGACCTCTCGGTCGAAGGTGGACTTACCTAGTCAGACTAATTTGTTCTTAAATAAATATACTCGTCAACAACTGCGAGATTAATGCTCCCAACAACTACCGGCATATGTGTGACATGGACGTTACACATGACTTTTGTTTTGTCCATTTTCATCTTAAGACCACTATTGAGACACTATTGAGGTCATTGAGCAATTGAGCATAGTGCTCTGGTTCTCTAGCGATTCTGCAAATAGAACTATATCGTCGGTAAATCGAAGGTGAGTGCTGTACTCGCCATTAATGTTAACATCCTATCTTTCCAGTCCAGCTTTAATACGTCTTCCAACGCAGCTGTGAAGAGTTTTGGGGGTATAACGTGACCCTGTTTTACACCTATCTGCAGTTAGATAGGTTTCGTACTGTGGTTCTGTACTCAGATAGCCATCGTAACCCTACTGTACAAATACTTCGGCAGTTCGATATACACAGACAGTCAGCTCAGCAAGCCGCTGAAAGTACTGTAGCACCCCCCTGCAAATTTCAGAGGCTTTCTTATAGTTCACATACGCAAGAGAAAGTGGCAGATTGAACTCTGCGGTATCCTGTACGATTTACCGAAAGATATGTACGTGATCTATGGTGCTAAAGCCTTTTCGGACACCAGCTTGTTCGCGAGGCTGGAAGTCGTTGAGTCTGCGTGCGAGACGATTCGTAATAACTCTAGAAAATTATACCAAACACGCAAAATACGCGCTTAGACGTGGAGTTGCGGAAAACAGCCCGTCGTAAACTAAACTAAACTAAACTAAACTAAACTTACTCTAGAAAATGGCACGTAGACGCGGCTCAGAAGGGAAATCGGTCTGTAGTTTTTCAAGAGAACGTTGTCGCTTTTTTTGAAGAATAAGACCACAACACTTCTGCTTCACGCATCTGGAGTACTGTCAACATGATGGACGGAATTAAAGATCTTCTGAACGACTTCAAGTACTGGTTTTCCACCCACAAATTTCAAAGGCTTTCTCATAGTCTACATACGCGAAAGAAAATGGCCGATTGTACTATTCGGTCTTCTGTACAATTTGCCGAAAGATATGTACGTGGTCTATGGTGCTAAAGGCGTTTTGGAAACTGGTTTGTTCGCGAGGCTGGAAGTCGTTGACTCTGCGTGCGAGACGATTTGTAATAACTCTATAAAATGGCACGTAAACGCGGCTCAGAAGGGAAATCAGTCTGTAGATCTTTAAGAGAACGTAAAAAAATAGTATCGATTTAAAATGTTAAAATCCTAGTATAGTTTAAGTAAATGTTGATGATTAATTTAGTATAAATTTTAAGTCATAATGATGTATAACTTAGATATTGGGGCTTGTATCGAAGCTTTTTCGGTCGTTAATAGAATTATGTCGATATTTTTTCCTTACGTGAAAGGAATATAAAGAAAATGTATTTTATGATTGTTAAAGGATAGGATATTTGTGAGATAGAAATATTTTTTTTGATGGTCAATATTCAATAGAATCTACATTAGAGCTCCCAAATCATTACTCTCAGAGTTTTGGCCTAAACATGCATCGGGAGAATGATTATTACTAAATAAATAAATAAGTTATCTAAAATTTGCTCTGAGCTTATTTTAGTAGAGAAAACGAACTATTTTTATCAAGCTTCGACCAACATTGTTGATCGAAGTTACCAAGTAATTGTTATTTCAAGCAACGAACGAAAATCATATAATTTAAACGAGGAAACCTTGTAATTTCGCGGTTTTTTTTATACTCCTCTTAAATTTTAAACTAGACTTGATAAATCGTAAAGTCAAAATTGTAGTATTATTAGTATTATATTTTCTTTCTTTACCTAACTACTTTGAACTATCTAACGTAAACGATGTTATACCGCCATCTATCCAAATGCATGAGTTTTTTTTCAAATAATATAGGAATGACAAACGATTACGTAGTCCACCTGATGGTAAGTAGGTGCTGTGGCCCATTGGTAATTTTATATAGGTAATATTACCTACTTACTCTGCTTTTACATTATTATATATTCTACTTTTAGTAGGCATCTTTCACCTTGTCACTACACTGGGTCACAGGCTAGGATGGATATGACACAGTATAAATATGGAACAGTACGGAAACCACCTACAAACGCTCAAAACGGCACACTCACAAAAACATACATCACTACTAGACTCCTAAGCGAACGTCGCGGTACTCTTAGTAGTGAGTGTTGTGTCAAGACGATTGGTTACGTTAATCTTCACGATCGTTTAAAAATGCCACGAACTGCTGTTATCGGCTGGGCAGCGTTCGGGAGATTAAGAAATATTCATTTCTCGTTAAGTACCTACCTATACCTCAAAACTTGAAAAGCAGATTATACAACCAGTACGTGTTGCTAGTGATGACTTATGGATCTGAAACGTGGTCCTTCCCTGTTGACTGTATGAGGAAACGCTCGGAGTTTCTCTGCGTGCGTACACACTGTCAGATGAGAATAGATTAAAGGGTATGTTAGGGGCTATATCTTGGGAAAGAAAGTCAGCTTTCGACTTAACTTTTAATGCTACCTGTAAAAACCTCATAAAATCTGAAAATAAGTTGCACTTGCGTCATTTTTGGCTCTGGTGGCCTCGGGCGGCAAAGAGCCATGCCACACTGCTGGGTTTAGACTTGAACTCGAATTTCTTACTAAACTACAGTCTACAGCATTTTGACTGTTTTCGTCGTTTAAAAGTATTTTTAGTAGTAAAGTTTATTTTGCCCCGTAGGTGTCATTAGAGGCGATAGAGGGAAATTGAGACAGGAGTTGCGCAGCGGAATCTTCCTGATAACAACTTGAAATAAAAAAGTGTAGTTGCAAGCCCGCCCGCCAAGTGCGTTTTTTCTTGCGAGCATTGAGTTACAATCCATAATGCTTCCTATCTCATTTTCTCCCACGTAATTCTTATGAATTTTTGTGACTGTCTCATTTTACTGTCGCTTTTTGTTTCATAGACTTTCAAATCACAACGATGCTAAAGAAGTTTCACTTCAAAAAACTGAAACTAAAAACTTAAATTATCATATAGTTCTACTCTATATAAGTTATCATATCACTTAGTATAAACGTTATAATGTTTTGTAATCAAGACGTAAACGCCACACTGGTAAATCGCTCTCGCGCGATGCCGGCGCGTATCGACAGTTTATGTTCAGCATTGGACTTTTTAGCTCTAATGGATGAAATGAATAGATTTGTCCTAAAGACTATGTGCTATTTACACATTCACAACACCGCTTTTAGGCTGCTGTAGCTGACAGGACTGCCATAGCGCTTTAACGCTTCGGAAATGTTCGCGGTCGCTTATGTTGATGATGATCACGTTGTTTATCCCTATGTGAAAAAAATCAATATCAATGTTATAGTGTCTACAAAATAGTGACAATAGTAGATATACTGAAAATGATCTCGTTGACACCACCGCAGCGGGGTTATTACCAGCTAAGATGATTTTCTACAATATGTAAAAACAATGCCATCAAAAACATAACTTATATAAAAAACAAGTCTCGCAACTCAGTTCTTCTACCGTAAAAAGTTGTGAGATCCATGTAATACCAAGTCGGTTAATTTATTCAGTCACTACTTAAGGGTCCTTCTGTTTTATTACGTAATTAGCTAACCTAACAACATTTTTAGTGACCATATCAATGTTAAAAATCTTTTATGTTTTAAATATATAGACAATGTATCTCACAAGTAATACATATTATATTAAATTAGATTGCGTAGTACTAATACAAGTACATTGATTCATTCACAGCAAATGTAACTTTGTAATTCTATATATTTATATGGTATTACAAAGTTATTTATGCAGTTGGTGTATCTAGAAAACTGGACCGAAATAAAAAATGTTTTAGTTTTTCCTTGATTTATACACTAAACCCTAATTGTATTCTAATTTTGAAGCTTCTATATCTGCTAGAAGTATCTTAGAGTTTTGATGATCGGTCAGTCAGTGAGTTACAAAATTAAGAAACTTTGACTATAATATAATATACATATATAGTTATAATTCTTAAGCTACTGGTTCAAATTGAATGAAATTTGAGATATACCATATTTATACAATGCCTACTTGGTTACTGAAAATTCTGGCTTCTAGTTTTATCCACTACGAAGTTATAGGAGGTCGAAAATGGTCTGCATTGCTCCGAGAAAAGTATGGTACGGCCGTGCCGCTTTTTTGCTCAACTTGACCGGGGCACTGCCTTGTCCCCAGATGATTTCAACGCAGACTTACATCTTAATTTATATTAGCTAACCTTGCAGATTGCCGCTGTCAGCTACTCTGGGCGGAGCTTAGAAATCGGCTATAAATATCAATAGAAATGAAATACTTATATAAATTCTAACAATACCAACATTTTTATAGCATTGGGTGACACACGAGCACACAAAGTGGATGCTGTGGCCCATAGACATCCACATTTATTCTCGATTAAGAATCAAAATGCAAATGTGTTGTCACCACTGAGGACCAGGACGGAATGCCTCGATTTCAGTAAAAAGGGTTTCCGGTTCTCTATATTCACCATACGAAACACAGCGGCATTAAGCTGCTATTTTACGCTAGTATTCTGTGAGAGCGTGGTCCTGTCCCGGTTGAGCCGAACCATTCGTCATCATCATCATCATTACAGCCCTTCACAAGTCCACTGCTGAACTCCCTCCTGCCTCCCCCAAGCAATGCCACAAAGCACGGTCCTGAGCCACCTGCATCCATCGCCTTCCTGCATGTCTTACCAGGTCGTCAATCCATCTAGTGGGGGGTCGCCCTACACTACGCCTACCGGTACGAGGCTGCCACTCGAGAACCTTTCTTCCCCATCGGTTATCGGTTCATCGAGCTGTATGGCCGGCCCATTGCCACTTCAGCTTATTAATCCGTTGGGCTATGTCGGTCACTCTGGTTTTACTGCGGATATCCTCATTTCTGAGTCTATCACGCAGAGAAACTCCGAGCATAGCCCTCTCCATAGCTCGCTGAGCGACCTTGAGCGTCCTCATACGGCCAGCAGTGAAGAACCACGTCTCTGATCCGTAAGTCATCACTGGCAACACGCACTGGTTGTACACTTTAGTTTTCAGAGATTGAGATATACCTGACGAGAAGATGTGTCGTAATTTCCCGAACGCTGCCCAGCCGAGTTGAATCCGTCGCTTGACCTCCGAAGTTGGACATACCTAGTGGGACTATTTGTCCCAGGTAAACGTACTCGTCAACAACTTCGAGCATAGTGCTCCCAACACTACCGGCATAGGTGTGACATGGACATTAAACATGATCTTTGTTTTGTCCATGTTCATCTCAAGACCTATCCGTTGGGAGACACCATTGAGGTCATTGAGCATAGTGCTAAGGTCCTCCAGGGATTCTGCCATAAGGACTATATCATCGGCAAATCGAAGGTGAGTGATGTACTCGCCATTGATGTTAATACCGTATCCTTTCCAGTCCAGTAGCTTGAAAACGTCTTCCAACGCAGCGGTGAAGAGTTTCGGGGATGTAACGTCACCCTGTCTTACACCTCTCTGCAGTTAGACAGGATTCGAACTCTGGTTCTGTACTAGCCATCGTAGCCGTACTGTACAAACACTTCAGAACTTCGATATACCGACAGTCAACTTGACACCGCTGAAGGGACTGTAGCAACTATAATACAGCTGCAGCGTGGCTCTACCACGTACAAAGACATAACATAGTTATTTAGTAAAAATTGTCACACTCTCACATTAGGTATGGGCGTTTGTACGAAATAAAGTTTAATATTGTAAATATTACTATATCGTAGCTGTACAGTACAGTTTGAGGAAGAAAAAGGTTGGGTATTTTATTTTTCGTTAGGCATATTCGAAATAATCATTTTAAAAATAAAGCAAAAAAAATATTTCATAACTTTTTATCAAAATAATTTATTCAGTGACAGGTTTGGGTAAATGTAAAACAAAGTAGGTACTTATTATGTTATGTTTTGTATAGTAATTACGATAAAAAGCCATAGTCAGGAAAAAAATAAAACCAGAAAATATTTGAAATGTTCTATTATTTATATTTATTACATTTATTAACACTTAACATCTAATTAATGTTTAACATTAATTGATTCTAATTACTTTACATTTAAAACCTATTAATGATTGCAATTGGAATAACTATATCACGATATGTACAATGGAATGTTTGTTAACATAATCATTATAACTATAATAATCGGACTGTCAATAGGGCCGCCATACTTCTTGATTTGAAGCACCATAAAGTCCGTGCTTAACATCATCGGTCGCTTCGCAAGTCTGCACAAGACCACTTGCTTCGCCCGCACCTTGCAGCTCTGTTGTTATAGAAATGCCGCCATCAATATCGCTTATTTTTATTTCGCTAGGGATGTACTGTTCGATGTTTTTGTCGGCAGAGCTGTGCAAATGGACGTGGATTTGATTTTGGTTTACGGTTGAGTATAGGTTGGGAAGGATCATTTGTGGATTTGGATTGATGTATGGCGTGTGTGATTGTAAGCAGGTGGGGTTGTTGTTGATGTTGTTGTATTGGTAGTTGTTATAATTGTATGTGTTCGCGGGCCAGGAGTTGTAATAGTTAGGTTCGCATCGGGTCTGTGTTGGCATTGCTGTAGCTGTATGGCCAGCCAACGGGGTTGTATTGAGATCTGTTAACGCAGGTGCAGATCCGCTCTGGCTGCCTTTAAAGCTTGTAGTACCCGTCTGGAAGCCGCCGTAATCCGTATGACAGAGCGGCATTTCCGGTAATACTGAAAATGACAAAGATTTTATAATTTATAACAAAACAACAAAAAACAAATAAGAAAATTTCTAGTTTTTTTATTTGTTTTTCTTATTTGTTGATAATCAAAATACGGTCAGACCCGCATTTGCTTTAGATCAATTGTTGGTTCCACTGGAAACGTAATTCGGTGATAGCTACATAGTTCGCCAGTAGTAGAGCCATACTGTATCTATATTACGGCTGTTGCAAGAATGGATCGGCTCGAACGAGGAAAGATCAGATTCTTACAAAATACCTGCGTCAACTAGCAGCTTAAAGCGTGTCACACACTACGCGGATACGATATATGTATTTGAGCGAATATCTTTCAATATCGCTTTCTATGAAATTCAATGAACTAACACACAGAACAGATAATTTATATTTTATCCTTAAGTATCTGTAAGCACCGACATAAAGCGAAAGATATCTGCAGATATATTTGTATCTGCAGATAACATCTAGATGCAAATATGGAATAGGCTTTTGCCTGCAGATAAATACAGGTTGGTCGCTGAAAAAATGCGTTAAATTCGCCCGGTCCTTTTTAAGCTTTTTATAACTTTCTATCCAAATTATTCGCCTTTTAGTAAATGCTAATGCAATACGTGCATCAAAATCAAAATCTGAATCCTATTCTGACGAGACTGCTCGTAGTAAATCTAGAAGCAATATACGCCAACTCATTGTAGGTAACACTCCGTATTTCGAAGTGATTCCTACTGGCCACCGATTTCCATCAGAATTACAACCTACCACCGTGCCTATGGTGGCGGCATGAAAACATTAATGAATAATTACAAAAATACATATAAAAAGACGAAAATACATATCGAATTCAAATCTGATTTAAATTACTATGAGTATAATAATTTAACTTTTAGTAAAAAGTAGACACTGACGAAAAGACCTCTTACCATCAGGTGAGCCGCATGCTCGTTTGCACCCCTCTTCTGTAAAAAATAGGTAAAAGAATGTCGACTAAATGGTTACGAGTACATTAATAGAGGATAAAGATCTTATTGTTACTGTATTAAAAATAAAAAAGGTCCAACTCTAACCTTGAACGAGTAGAGTTGGACCTTTTTTTATTTTTATCTTTTTGTAAAATTTATAAGTGACCACTCCTGTAGTATAAGCTGTACTGTATAAACTATTTATTAAAATAAGAATCTTTAAAATCGGTCCAACCATTTCTGAGAAATCGGTGATCATCACAGATTTAGATTAGTGATCATACAAATAAATAACACGCGCATCGAGTGCAGAACCTTCTCGTTTTTTTAACTCGGTTAAAAACTTCGATCAAGTTAAAAAAGGTGTTTATTTGAAGGTCCCTTAGATATTTTTAGTGATTTAACTAGAATTTTAGTTACCTGTAGGTATGTGTATAGTTGGCTCAGGTTTGTAGTAGGGAGGTTGTAGAGTTCCGTAAGTTGGATAAACACTCGGCGTTGACGGGTAGCCAGTATTCCATTCACTTGCACCCAGAATATTACCACTGCTCTCTGAAATTAAAAATAACAGTTAGGTATATAAAGAGCGTCGTAAACACAGAAATCGTAATAATAGGCCACTACGATTTCTGTGGTCGTAAAACTTTATCACGCCATCTTGTGTTAATAAAATTCACATCGGGCATGAAACCGAAATTGTTATACTGCCATCTATCGGAGGCTCGAGGTCTTCTCGGCCTTTCCTCTATGTCGCGTCTTACCCGTAGGGATATTTCATGGCAGCCGACAGGTGGCGGGAGAAACATTTTGAAAACTTGAAAAAGACCATGACAGTGGTCGCAAATGCACCTGTCTAAGTTACTAGAGACTAGAGTAGAGCCTGTATAAACGTGACTATTGGTGACTTATAATATTTGTGGTAAATACGTTCACTTTCTAATATTATCAAGATTTAAAATGAAGGTTCTAATTTCGCCCCCACTTCCCCGCGCGTCGTATGCTATGTACCGACATGTTTGTAATCACTAATACTGTAAGTAGATAGGTCGTTAGAATATCATATATAGATCATATATATGCCTGTTTCTTAACGCCAACCCAGTCGCTTCTTATTTTTATAACGGTTATTTCCCATTTTAATTTTACGTCTTCCTGTTGCGTAATGTGTTTTCTGATCGTAAGCGACACAACTTCTCCCTTCAAAAGCCGGAGCAATACTAACCAAAGAGTATAATAAGTATATACAGGAAAAGAGAGCCCTCTGACGACATTTTATTGCAGACAAAATTGAACTACTAGCGCCTCCTACAAATTGAATCCGAACTAATTCGCTATATATAGCTCTACATATACCTCTTCTATAGTAGTAAAATGTATAATATTGTTCTTTAATTCGTATACATACTGAAACAGTTTTACTGCCTACTTTTTGTAATACTGTTTTTGATATTATTAAAAGTAGGTAAAACAGTTTCAGTGCAAATACCCCATAAATACCAGTGTACTGGTATTTATGGGGTATTTGCAATGAAACAAGAAAGATAACGATGAGCACACGCATAAAGTAGCCACCATTTTGACTTTCATTTTCGTTTGAATATTTGACGTTTTGAAGTTTAGGGTGGCCAGTATCATAATTATCATAATCGATTGGTTTCATGATGTTTAAGTTTTTATTTTATGTGAAAATAATATTTGTTATAAACAATAAATTTATCGTGCATTTAATTTTATTTTTCAGCTAATTTTAGTTTCTTTTTAAAAGTAGCGACATCTGTGAAGATTTTAGACCAATAATAAACATAATGTTTTATGAAACAAATTATGGATGGCGCTACCTTCAATTGAATTCTTGTGGTCCAAGGCAACTGTCCTACCCCTGATACTAACGGAGCGACAGGAACCAAGCTTACGCGCCGATAGTTTAGGTAATTTCTTTTTACAGTGAAAATAATGATATTTTAAAAAAAGTAAATAACATAAGCACTGCTTTATGGTTAGTTCAGTTAGTATGCAAAGTTTCATGATCTTATTTAAAGTATTTTATGAATAACAGCGGTTTATTGTTCAGTTTGGAGGTAACTTTGGATTTTTTTTTCTATCGAGAAAATTTTACGGAATCGTGTTTTCGTCTAACATAAACCTTAACATTAATCCTCAACTTTACCATATATTTATTTCAAAATTAATGCTGCAATACTTTCGGCATAACGGAGGATCTTGCTAAGCCATTTGAGGTTATATTTCCCCTTAATATATATTATAATTTGGTATTTGTGTACACTTTACTGTCTTTGTATAAAACGCCTTTTAATAAAAACGTAAAAGCTTTTAAAAAAAATTCACATAGTCGACCTGATGCTAAGTGGATGCTGTTGTTGTATTGCTCGTAGTCACGGTCAAAGTATGGAGCTTATTTTTTTTAAATTTAATATTGAGTTTTGTAGCAAATAAGAGTTTGACGTGATAGCCTAATGTGTGTCCATGGATTTCAAATATCCTCGAAATATTTTTTTTTGGCTCAAACATGCAGATTTCCTCGGCGCCGACCACGTGGTATCTAAATCAATACAACAAACTATTAACAAAGCTTTTTGTTTACAGTGACTAAATACAAATTTTAGTTCA
Organism: Parnassius apollo; assembly: GCA_907164705.1. Classification (NCBI taxonomy): domain Eukaryota; kingdom Metazoa; phylum Arthropoda; class Insecta; order Lepidoptera; family Papilionidae; genus Parnassius; species Parnassius apollo. Next base: position 1,832,710 of record CAJQZP010000333.1, on the reverse strand, counting down.
ATCAAATCGAAGCAATTTTAAATCCTTCATTGTCATTGACGAGTGACAACTTTTAAAATGGGGGTCACGTGTGCGGAACTCGCAACGCGTACATATACGCATCGGGATTGCCAGCTGATTCATGCTGTCTGTCGAAAGTAGAGTCTCAAGTACGAAAACTAATGAATATAATTTCTGTTTTTATGACTAGGAATTTCGATTAGTAACTGATGAGCATTATCGTTATTTTGTTCACGAGCTATTAACAGTATTTTATTCCACGTTACGGATCAAATAGTTGATCAAGTTAATAATTCTAAGGACGTGCTAGAATTATTGACTTGATCCACTATTTGATTTTAATTTGTATTGAGTTGTGACATTACGAATCGTACGAATCGTAAAGTGATACATTCAATAAAGGTAAAAACAATATAACTGTTTAAACAATATCATTTAGATCGTAATGATCTAAATAATTACCTGGATAAATTTACAGCGCAACCACAACCTTTTGCAAAAGCAGTATTTAATTTTAGAATTATCCTTAGTAGTACGGAAATCACACCAATTGTAATTCATTTCGCTAACTTTTTATTTAAGACAAGCGTTTTTGCAAATTTGAATACAATTGTTTATTACACCTGTGTACAAAGGTGGGTGAGGGTGAGGAACGATGTAAGTAATACACGTCCAATTTCGGTGCTTTTTAGTTTACGTATTTTTATGTAACAATGCAAATCAAAAAGTTTTGTTAGAATTTTTTTTATATCTATTATAGTTTGTGAGATAATCATCAGAAAACATTTTTTATAACTTTTTCAGATTCAAAGAAAAAAAACTGCATGTTTTTATGATATAATCCACCGACATCACTCCTAGCATTGCTCTCTCTCTCTGTCCGTGATTTTTCATGAAAATTTGTCCAGACTTTCTGAACTCTAGCCCGTACAGACCGACAAATAAAATTTTACAAACGCTTATTTTTTTAAATATTAGTAATCTTATAAATTATTAACATTACTAATTTTCCTTTTAACCACTCGCGGTAGGCTTGAAACGCTTGTTTTAGGAGTGGCTCACGACAGTAGTCAAATGGCGGATTCGAACCCACGAACTTTTGAGTTCTCGATCCGCGCCCTGCTAATAGGCTACTTTCGCTTCAATCTCAATCATATCTTAGTAGCAAGTAGCAAGCAAATAATGGATGAGCTCAATAGAAGCCTCCTGAGCTTAATAGACGCCAGCTGTTTCGATATTTGAGACAGACACGTCAGTTTCACTTATATGTACAGATTAAATACATATTGATATTTCATAGAAAATTATTAAAAGTCATTCTTTTTGAGTAGTTTGAAAACACAAATAACTTGGGTATCTTTGAATAAAACCATTTATACGGATTTTATCGCGTTTAATTAACTTAGTTTTAATTCCCGACGTTTCGGGTGCTTTACAGCACCCATGGTCACGGGGAGGACTGAGACGTTTGACGTTCCAATGTCATAGTTAGCCCGGCTACCTTCAGTTTTTGAATATAAAATTTTGGTCCGACCTATTATATTCAAATAATATTTTATTTATATAGGTAACGTAATATGTATAATATGTAAGCATTTGAAATATTTGAAATTACATATTTACGTTATTTTCTTTGTAAAAATATTACTTCAATTATGTTTTACGAATATCAAATATTATTACAATGGAGTGAGTCAGTGACAATGGAGTCAATTACTGGTGACGTATCAGGCCCTAGGGTGTGTACGTGCCACACCTCGTGTGGACCCCAAATATACATACAAAGCTGTCAATTTACAACTACATGAATTAGCATAATGATTTGTTTTATCAGTATCGACTCAGTAACGGTTTGAATACTAACAATACTTACGTAGGTACAAGGTTAGTGCTCATTCTATGATCCTTATCACACTTTCGTGAAAGTACGATGATTTTTTTTTATTTGTGCACCATACAGTGCGTTATACTTATAAAAGTATTTTCTATACTTTTAGGCCCATGATTTATTTCATCTTAATATTACAAAATAAATAAATACTACATAGCATAGTAACGTTCTTTAAGTTACCTAAATTCTGCACACTGGATTCACAGTTACAAGATAAGATTATTTGCACACGTACATGTGTGTTGTGTTACGTACCTAGTCTTCCAATCAGGTATTGTTTTTTTTTTGCGAAATGTTAATGTTATATCGCTTAAAATTTAATGCTTGGTTATGTAAAGTTCAAACTTATTATTTGTCTTACATTAATGCGAAAATTATTTATTTCGTATAGAGTCTTACGTGGTAGAGCCATGCTGCAGATATATTACCGGTATGGTTGTAGCACGGATGGGTCGGCTCGACCGGGGAAGGACCAGGCTCTCACAAAATACCAAGTGGGCGTAAAATAGCAGCTTATTACTCCTGTGTTTCGTATGGTGACTGTAGAGATCCGGGACCCTTTTCAACTTTCTAAGGGCTATGATCGTAATTTCTCTGTGGAATAAAATGGGTAACGTGGACATCCGCTGAAGAACAAGAGTAACTGACATAGTTCAATGTTTAGTAAGCTGAAGTAGTAATGTGCTGGCCATATAGCTCGAACCTGACAACCTATGGGGAAGAGAAGTCGTCCATTCAAAAGGGTAAGAATTTTTTTTTATAATGAGTAAAGCGGACTCCCAAACGACTAAAAATAATAAAATATTGCCATAATCAAAAATCGGGGTTTTAATCTTTCTATAAAATATGTCTGAGCGCCAACTCCATAATGTGAAATTATTTTTTTTCTAATCTCTAATTATTCTATTTAGTTATCTGTTTTCCTTCTTAAATATTTTTTTTAAAATAAGATTTTTAATATTTACACGATTACAATAAATTGAATAAAACTAATTTTACGGATTTCATCGGATTTAATTTTACTTATTTTAATTAGTGTCATATCGGGTGCTTACGGTACTCATGATCACGAGGTGAGGTGTTTGACATCCCGATGCCATTTTTGATTGGCGATGTTAAGTTATATTCAAAAGTTGAAGGTCGTCCAGGTTGACGTACACTTCAAGTGACGCCCAAACTAGGGTGAAACCATGCTCAACTTTTGGTTAAAACACGACAAAACGCATATATGCATTTAAAATAATTTTTAACTATCGGCATGGTTTTTGGTGTAGCAGGGGACTTTTACGGACTATTAGGTTACGTTTTATATTTACTTTTACTCTTATACGTTGTAGCGCCACACCGCAGCTATATTATAGTACTACGAATGGGTCGGCCCGACTGGGGAAGAACCACACTCTCGTATGGTGAGTGTAGAGATCCGGAGACCATTTTTTGCTGGAAACGAGGCATTCCATCTTAGTCCTCAAGGGTGACAACGCATCTGCGTTTTGATTCTCAATTGAGAATAAATTTAGATGTCTATGGGCGACAGCATCCACCTACCATCAGGTGGACTTAATGCTTGTTTGACACCCTTATTCTATAAACAATGTTACATATAGAAAAAAGAAAAATGTGTGCTTGAATATGTGTTAAAAAGTTGTGCATGGTTTCGGCAAGCTCAAAGATGCGCCGATTCTGTTCTTTAATGGAAGAAACTCCTCAGAATATACTAATTGATTGCGGTATTGCGTAAACGCAGCACTCATCTGGAAAACTACGTATTATCACTTAGAACAGAAGTAGTAAAAATGCTCACAGCACCTCTTATACAGGCCTTAGATAAAGCATTAATTGTAAGGCACACAATAAATGTGTAGAGTTCTATGACATTACTCATCTACTTAAATTTTGCACACTTCGAATGCGAAGCGAGGGAGATTGGCTTTTACTGTCGGTTTGACAAGGTCACGCTTCCCGCTCTTATTAAATTCGCTGTATTATTTTTAAACTGCACTAATACGTGAGGTAAAACAGATCAATATTAAGATGAAACACTAGTTAATAAATCTGACGTATTGTAAAATTTAAATAAAAGCGTCATAATTTTTTACAACTTCTTTATTTAATATATCTTATAAATCAAATATACTTTTTAATAGCATTATGGTGACAAACGAGCACACAGCCCACCTGATGGTAAGTGGATGTTGTGGCCCATAGACATCATACATCCATTTTCGATTAAGAATCAAAATGCAGATTCGTTGTTACCCCTGAGGACTAAGATGGAATGCTTCGTGTCCAGTAAAAAGGGTCTCAGGTTCTCTACACTCACCATACAAAACACAGTAGCGTTAAGCTGCTATTTTACTCTGGTTTTCTATGAGAGCGTGGTCCTTCCCTAGTCGAGTCGCCCTATTTGTGCTACAACTATACTACGAATACAGTTGCAGCATAGCTCTACCATGTAAAATAAAGTTAACTATACTAGCTGTTTTAACACAATACGTTTTATTAAAAAATATATTTCCTTATCACAATTTCAAGTAAACTTATTAAAAGATTTGATAATACAATTCAGTTTTTTGATAATGAAAAATTTGATAACTCCGCAAGATAAATAAGCTGCAATCTATGTTGAGCTTAAAGCTTTTGTTTTAACTGGATTGTACCGTAATGAGTACGATAAAATTGTTAATATAGGCCCAAATATTAATAACTGCACTGAATTAAACACAACAATATTTAAATGTTGACATTACTAAAACAGTTAATTACTGATAGTGATGCTGTATATATTACTTATATTTGCTGAATAAAATTAACAACGTTGTCATTTACCTGCTTCTATAGTGACGCAAACGAAAGGCAATGGTATTTCCCGCATATAAATGATAGTTCTAGCAATATATAATTCAATTGAAAACATTGAATTATAATTATAATATTTTGTTGTTATGAGTGATATGGATTTTCCATCTTTGATTTGAAAAATATAACTTTTAGTAGACTTGTGATGCGTAATGCTTATGAAACCATACCCCCGAAAAACGTAACCCTCATATACTTTTTAGTTGTTTTAATCATTTCTTTAATTTAACAATTTAGTAAAATAAATATTGGTCTGTAAAGGTGGAGTCTCCCGTTAACAAAACGTGTTTTGTATAATTATTAATAATAAGTTATTTTGGAATCGAACCCGTGCTTCACGTCTCAAAGTCAGATTTACTGACTATTTAGTCTATCACTTTTAGTTAAGTTTATAAACTACTTTTAGTAGAGACGTTTTCCAACACTATATTTCTAAATAATATATAGTAGGCTAGATTTTAGTACTGATAAAAGGATTCACGTCAGAGTGGGTACAGCCGTCATAAGTCTAAATCTAAGAACTGATAGGTTGTTTTCCATATGACGCTATCTGTGCCTACACAACATACATTTTATTGTGCGTCTTCACACGATTTTCAATTTTTTTGTTGGAATTGAAGCATGTGGGTTGGATTAAAAGGATAAAACTTTTTGAAATTAATTAATACCTAACATAAATGTGCTTTGTTACACTTCCGGTGTTCAGCAGTGCTCTTGTGTTGTAATGAATGAATAGAAAAATGTGTTTATCAAAACTTCTACGTGTAACGTGGTTTGTTGTCTCCACATTAGAAACTATTAACTTTGCCCCCGTTTCACATTAATGTTTTTTGTAGGATGTCTTTTATGGTGAACGGCATGAGCAATTTTGAAACATTACCAACATATAAAATAAATAAGTACAGTCACAACTGTGAAATATAATATTAGTGTTGGACTTGCAAACGTATCGGTTTGGATATTGTGTTCTACGAGGTAAACGTCTTAAGGGGAAATATAATGTCAAATGGCTTAGCAAGATCCTTCGTTATGCCGAAAATATTGCAGCATTAATTTTGAAATAAATATATGGTAAAGTTGAGGATTAATGTTAATGATTATGTTAGACGAAAACACGATTTCGTAAAATTTTCTCGATAGAAAAAAAATCCATAGTTACCTCCAAAATAAACAATAAACCGCTGTTATTCATAAAATACTTTAAATAAGATCATGAAACTTTGCATACTAACTGAACTAACTATAAAGCAGTGCTTATGTTATTTACTTTTTTTAAAATACCATTATTTTCACTGTAAAAAGAAATTACCTAAACTATCGGCGTCTTGAGCTTGATTCCTGACGCCCGTTAGTATCGCTTAGGCTTTTGAAGGGAGAAGTTGTGTCGCTTACGATCAGAATATACATTACGCAACAGTACGACGTAAAATTAAAATGGGAAATAACCGTGATAAAAATAAGAAGCGGCTGGCTTGGCGTTAAGAAACAGGCATAAATATGATAAACCTAATGAAATAAGTGTCTAACGACCTTTCTACTTACAGTATTAGTGATTACAACAATGTCGGTACATAGCATACGACGCGCGGGGAAGTGGGGGCGAAATTAGAATTTGAGCTGACTTACTCTATCCTCTTAAAAGTCATCGGTGCGAAATTGCCAATCGACTACCGCCATGAACTCATGCACCACTCTTAGCATAATCATTTAAGTTAAAGTTAACGGGAATCTTTGTAGCGTTAATTGATATAATCTCTGGAGAGGGTTGACACTCATTGTCAACCTATTAGTACAATTATTTATTTTTTATTTATTTTAAAAACTTTATTGCGTCCCTTAGAAAAAAAAGGATACAAAGGGCGGACTTAATGCCTAAAAGATAAAAAAAGATAAACTAAAAGTATATATATATATATATATAATATATAGTAGAGGAACATAAAATAATGCATGTTGTAGAAACACTGTATAGCACTCTCTTCATCACCTTTTTTATAGAATGAATGTGACAAACGAGCAGACTGTCCACCTGATGGTAGTGGATGCTGTGATCTAAAAACATCTTCATTTATCCTCCTTTTCCAGTGAAGGGAGCTCCGGTTATCTACACACACCATACGAAACACAGCAGCAGCATTAAGCTGCTATTTTATGTTGGTATTCTGTGAGAGCGTAGTTCCGCACCGGTCGAGCCGACCCATTCGTGCCACAACCATAATATAGCTGCAGCGTTGCTCTACCACGTATGAATTTACGTATTTACTTAATTTACATAATATATTTACATAATTTAGAATTTTAATGCATTTTTATAAAAATCTCTAAAAGACATGTAAGAAGATCGTTAAACCCTTGTTGACGGATTTATTGATTGAAATATATGTGTATATTATATTTGATAAATATAGTAAATAAAGTGAAGAAAAAAAATTAAAGGATAGTAAGTAATGATATGAGTGAAAAAAACAAGAACGCATCTCCAAAGTAACATTTTAAATTTAAGTTAAGAAGGTTTTGCTTACTTCATTTTACATCATTGTAAAGCACACGAAGAATACAGCATTGCAACATTAGTTCTAAGAGCTTTGCATCTTTTGAATTCATTACGAAAACTCTAAATTAATTGTTGGCTAGTTGAAATGCAAAAGTGTGCACACTAATGATTTTTGACTAGAGTCGATTGCATTCGCGAGGGCTCGCTTGGAGCCCGAACGAATCCACTTCATTTTGCGGTCCAACCGTTCACCGTTCCTAATTTAGTGCGCTCGTACATGAAATTAAAATCGGGTTAATGTATAAATGAGATACGCACTTAATAAATATTTAATTAGGTGTCTAAATATATGCTGTATACAGTGCATCGGCTGCTGCGGTTCCGGACGCGATTTTGTCATATAAAATAATTACGTATTTGACAGTGGGAAAACTGCGTCGAACATCATCGTCGATTTAAAATTTCATTGGTCTGGGGGTAGAAAACGCGACTGATGATCTTGAGGTCCGAAGTTCGAATTCCGGGTCGGTGCGAAATCAACTACTGGGTTTTTCTAACCAGGAATTCTCAGCAGCAACCAGAAATTTTCACCCCGAGCCTCGAAGAGTACGTAAACATATACGTTGTTTTACAACATACGTTGGTCCTGCGCCTGATCCGCTTCGGTTAAATTAGACACAAATATATTTTAAACCAGACGAGATTCTGCGACCCACTTTTCGCCCTTCCGGGTGACAGAACGTGACGGGTGATGAACCTCGTCGCCGGTTTTCCTCCCGGAGATTCTTCGCACCCCCAAGACATAGCAAGATGATGTTGTGACCAGGATTAAGAAAGGAATGCTTTGGTGGTTTGGTCATGTGGAACGAATGAATGAGGAAAGAGTGACAAAACAAATTTATGTTGCAGAAATGAACGGCAGAGTCGGAAAGAGACGTCCTAGGCGAAAGTTTATCGACCAAATTGGCGATACTATATTGAAAACGGGCCAAATTAGGAGTACCCTTAACCGACGAGCATGTATGCGTAGGTATATGGATGTGGAGGAGGCGAGAGAGGTGTGTCAGGATCGTGCCAAATGGAAGTCTGTAGTCTCTGCCTACCCCTCTGGGTGACAGGCGTTAGTGTTTATGTATGTATATATTTTAAATCTGTGCTATGTGGTAGCGGCGTAAGAATATCTACTACCTCATTTCATTATGAAGCTGTCGGGGCAACTGCAACAGGAGATGGTGGAGCGTGGTGGAGAGTGGAAGGAAGAGATGTGAGCAGCAGCAGGTAACAACTTGCAAAAAAACTTACGGATGCTAATACGCAAAAATAACCGTGTAGGCGGTGTTAGAATATCCACTACCCCATATCGTCCCGAGAGTGTCGTCAGAGGCGACAGAGTAAAAATGAAACAGATGGGCAGCAGCATATTCATGATTAAAACTCAAAATAGTAAAAAGCTGCGGTTGCGAACCCGCTTGCGAAGCGTGGCAACTATGGTAAATGTGAAGCGTGGCAACTATGGTAAATGTGAAGCGTGGCAACTATGGTAAATGTGACGCGTGGCAACTATGGTAAATGTGAAGCGTGGCAACTATGGTAAATGTGACGCGTGGCAACTATAGTAAATGTGAAGCGTGGCAACTATGGTAAATGTGAAACGTGGCAACTACGGTAAATGTGACGCGTGGCAACTATGGTAAATGTGAAGCGTGGCAACTATGGTAAATGTGAAGCGTGGCAACTATGGTAAATGTGACGCGTGGCAACTATGGTAAATGTGAATCGAGGCAACTATGGTAAATGTGAAGCGTGGCAACTATGGTAAATTCCTCCCATAAGGCAATCTATGAGGGAGGCCTATGTTCAACAGCGGACTAATGGGTTAGTTACTAAAACGTTTAAGTCATGTAGTAGTGAAAATAATGCCGTTAATACATTAATCAGGACTCATCAAAGCACACAACTATTACGCTCATGACGGACTGTTAACGCTAAAGACCGATTTACACTTCGACATGTACAGTAGCGAGTTAACTTGCGAACCTGGCGAGTTAAGTTTGAACCTCGTTTGAACGGCAATAAGCGAGTTAAGTAGCAAGCAATAATAATATTGGCACTAGCGTACCGCTAACGAGACATTCCGATCTTGTAAGCATGGCGCTCGCGCGGGCCTATCGTTAGATTCCGTTGTGAGCTCCGTCAACCCCAACCTGATACAAGCACGATGCTTGTATCAGTTTTTTTTATATAGGAGAAGAGGAAAATGAGCACACTGCTCACCTGATGGTAAATGACTACCGCCGCCCATGAACGACTGCAACGCCAGGGGAATTGCAGGTGCGTTGCAGGCCTTTTAAAAAGGAGTAGTCTCTTTTCTTGAAGGTCCCTAAGTCGTATCGGTCCGGAAAAATCTCTGGTGGTAATCGATTCCACAAGGAAGTTGTGCCATGAAGAAAACTTCTTTTAAATCGCCCACTGGTGGAACACCAGTCATCCAGATGGTATGGATGGTATCGCGAGTTTTGTCGCGATGTGCGATGCTGAAATTGTGCGATTGGAATAAGTCGGAACAATTTCTCAGAACACTGCCAATCCGCCTGTCAAGCCTGCCAAGCAATAAATATGGCAAAATCCGCTCTTTATGACAATCTATGAGAGGCCCTCGGTTCAGCAGTGCAATTTTTATAGGCTCTAATGCAGAGTTCCCCAAACTTTTTTGTGTCGTAGACCCCTTGCCATGTTTTTCCGTGTTGGGTAGACCCCCTACTTACCTGATATTGATTTCCTGTAAATTTCTAACTGTAGTGAGGTTTAGTGTTAAAAACTTAAAGTAAAAACACATGTTAATTTATACATTTATTAATTGAATTTAAATTAAAACTACTCAAAAAAAATTTGTATTTGTTATGTAAAATATACGTAGCATTAAATAAAAATAAAATAAACTATAAATAAAATAACATAAGCAATAAGTCAATATTTTTAGTGAGAAGGATGAACCTGATGCTCTAATAATAAATTATCAACATTTGGCGTCAATTTTGTAAGGGTTAATCTTAAATCTCCTCGGCTAATGATGTCCAGTCTGTTTCTTTTTTTCGTTAGGAGATTGGTAACAGCGCTGAACCCCCTTTCCACTAGGTATGACGATGGAAAGGAAATTAAAAATTTCCTCGCTATATTCCATAATACGGGATAAGTAACGGGTATGTTGTTTTGCAACCAGAATTGCTGATATCCGTTTTTAAACTGAACCTTAAGTTCTTCGTTTGTACTTAATTCAGTCAGTTCCTCCAGTATTACGACATTCGTTTCTTCTATGTCACCATATGGATTAATTATCCACGGTGGTATTACAATAGTCAAAATATCCTCAAACCTAGATTCAAAATATGAATAGAGGGCATTTAAATGTTGAACGTAAGTTGAAACGTCGTTTTCCTGGCAGCTTGTCTGTGACAAATTGGGGAACAGAAAATTGGCCCCGTCCAATATTTTGCTTCATTAGTTTAACTCTGGCAAGAAACGCTGATAAGATGGACTTTGTTTTAATCAAATTTAAACTGTCGCCTTGTAATTGCAAATTAACCATATTAAATTTTGTAAACAAATCTGTTAAATAGGCGATGTCTGTTTTCCTCTTCATTAAATTTTCTTTTAAAATTTTATCTTTAGTATCCAGAAATACTAAAATAGTCTCAAAAAGTGCAAAAAATCTTGTCAAATATAAGCCTTTCGACAGCCAGCGTACTTCAGTGTGAAGGAGTAATTGATGAAAATGTTCGTCATTTTCTTCACACAACTACGCAAATAACCGCGTATTCAACCCATTGCTTCAGATTCGGTTTACTGCATCAATGACTAAATGAAGTGTTTCATGCAATCTAACACTCAAATTTTTAGCAACTAAATGTTGTCGATGGATGACGCAATGTATTGCTAACACCCCTGACACATTTTGTTTTAAATAGCTAATAAATCCACGATAACGTCTAACCATGGCAGGTGTTCCATCTGTAGCTACTGATATTATATTTGATAAAGGAATTGCTTTTTCAATGAAGTAATCCTTCAAAACATGAAATATTGATTCACCTTTAGTGTCGGTTATCAAAGTTCTTGCGAAGAGCAGTTCTTCGTAGATTTATTGATTCATAATAAAACGAACATATGCCAATAATATTGCTGCATTATCAGATAAAGTTGACTCGTCCAGTTGTATAGAGAAATGGGTCGTTTGCAAATAATTACATAAGAAGCTTTCAATATCAGAACTCATTTCATCAATACGTCTTTCAAAAGTATTGTTGCTTAAGTGAATTCTTTTAACGATATCAGATGTAGGTTTGAGTAAAACAGGTTTTAAAACCTCTTCAACGGCTGGCAAAATTAACTTCTCTCCGATAGTATGCGGTTTTCCGGATTTTGCTATAAGTAACGAGATATTGTAAGACGCCCGCAAACCATCATCATTTCTTTGTGACGTCGAAGCAAACATTCTGTCCAGTGTAGGTCTCTTCTGAAGTTTATCTTTGAGTGTTTGAAAGTATTTCAAATCTTTCTCTGTTTTATCAGGGTGGCATCTTCTCAGATGATCTTGCAGTTTAGATGGTTTCATAGCGTCATTGCCCAAAACTTTGTTGCATAAAAGGCACATAAGCAATTGTTTGTCCGGCAATGATGGAATGAAGCCAAATTTCAAATAATCGACACTGTAATGTCTACATTTCTTTTTAGATTCGGTCATGGCATCAGTCATCTGTGGACAAAATTAAATTATTTAAATAAGACAGAAAATCCAGCAGCTCACGAGGTACCTTGAGTATCACCAGCTGATTAGTGACCGCCAATACGGTTTTCGCCGTGGTCGCTCAGCTGGTGATCTTCTGGTCTACCTAACTCACAGATGGGCGAAGGCAGTAGAGTCCAAGGGGGAGGCATTGGCCGTTAGTTTGGACATTGCGAAGGCCTTCGATCGGGTTTGGCACAAAGCGCTTCTTTCGAAGCTCCCTTCCTATGGGCTTCCCGAGAAATTGTGCGATTGGATCACCAGCTTTCTTGCAGATCGGAGCATCAAGGTCGTTGTGGACGGTGCAAGCTCCGATTGCAAGCCTATTAATGCTGGTGTTCCACAGGGCTACGTGCTATCGCCAACGTTGTTTATCAATGATAAACAGCGTTGCATATCAATGATATTTTGCAAACCCGTAACATTCATTGCTATGCAGATGACAGCACTGGTGATGCTCTTTACACCGGTCGAGCCAATATTTCTAGGGAAAACGTCTCTGAGTGCCGGGATAAACTTGTGTCTGAAGTCGAGTCTTTGCTGAACAGAGTCTCGGATTGGGGGCGACTAAATCTAGTCCAGTTTAACCCCCAGAAGACACAAGTTTGCGCGTTAACCGCTAAAAAGAACTCCTTTGTCGTATCCCCTCAGTTTCAAGGCACTCCCCTTGTTGCCTCAGCCAGTATTGGAATCCTCGGCGTCGACATATCGAGTGACGTGCAGTTTTGTGGTCACTTGGAAGGGAAGGCCAAATTGGCCTCTAAAAAAGCTTGGCGTACTCAGCAGAGCGGGACAGTATTTCATGCCGGCACACCGCCTGCAACTTTACAAGGCGCAGGTTCGGCCACACATGAAATACTGTTCCCATCTCTGGGCTGGGGCTCCCCCAGTACCAGCTCCTTCCACTTGACCGCATCCAGCGCAGAGCGGCTCGAATCGTCGAATACCGAGTGCTTTCCGATCGGCTCGATTCACTGGCATTGCGAAGAGATGTTGCATCTCTTTGCATTTTCTTTCGCATATACCATGGAGAGTGCTCTGAGGAATTGTTCGCATTAATCCCAGCCGCCAAATTTCGTGAACGCACTACGCGGCAAACGTCCCGATATCATCCACACCATCTGGATGCTTGGCGGTCCACCACTATACGTTTCAAAAGGAGTTTTCTTCCGCGTTCAACATTTCTGTGGAATAGTTTACCACCGGCTATTTTTCCGGACCGATACGACCTGGGGACCTTCAAGAAAAGAGCTTACTCCTTTTTAAAGGGCCGGCAACGCACCTGCAATTCCCCTGGTGTTGCTCACCCCCTGTTGTTGTTGTTGGTGTTTTTTTCAATCACTTAATATCAGTGTGAGCCGCATGCTCGTTTGCCTCCTCTTCTATAAAAAAAGCTGTATATTAAAAATATTTTATGATTTTTCCGAAAACATTCCATAATTCGAACATCTTCTTGCAACAATTAGCTCGAATTACGGACTTAAGCACTGTAATTATAGTACCGATTGCTAAACCTTTCATACTCGTGTAATTTTGCATGATTGAATATTAAACTACTAATAACTAAAGTCATGATTGGCGTAATTTATTTATCTATGCTAACTACGAGTACAAAACTAAAATTTAATAAAAAATAATGTACTTACTTTTCTCCAGCACTCTCAAACAAAATAACACTGACTCACTATAATTTGTGTGATATACTATCTGTTTATATTTTTTAAAATATTTTCTTAGCACTTTCCTTTTCAAGATTCAGGAACGAATAAACGTATTTGTCCCACATTCGTATTTATAGAGTGACGAATTGAACAAGTCAGTGCAAATTAGCGAAGCTCTGAGACTGCGACTCTCAGGTTTTTACAAGTTCAAAATGTATTGCGATCACAAAGCGAATACCAGCATCCTACAACTTACACAATTTTATAAACATATATAATAAATTTTTACTTCATAGGTACTTTTATAAATAATGTATATGTTTTGATATTATAAGATAGTATGATGTAAGTAAATAGGTACTATCAGTGTATGTGTTGAGATCCACTATCGTGGACCCCCATTTTCATTTCATGGATCCCCAAAATTTTTTTCGCTGACGTAGACCCCTTGCAGGTTGTCATAGACCCCTAGGGGTCGATATAGACCACTTTGGGAATCACTACTCTAATGAATGAAGGAATAAAATATTTGTACATGTTAATACAGTAGAGTTCATAATATTTACGAAATCACTAAATGTAGTTTTAAAATTAATTTAGAGCAACAATTATTGAATAATTTATTTTATATTTTCGACATTTAATCTTTCCTTTCATTCCCTTATTTGACTTGGGGAAGTGATTCTCATAAGCCACGGCCATGACATTAGGACCTTAGATTATTCACTTCCTGAATATTCTAAATTTAGGTTGAAGATGTAAAATGGCTAAAAACAATCATAGACGGGAATAAAGAATGATGTTCTTAATTTAAATCTATAAACACGTGTTTATTTTATCATAATTTTCGTTCGCACTTTACTTGCTAACTTTCCAGTTATGAAAGCCGCTACGAGTAGCTACATACAGACACAGACAGGGAGCCTAGGCCTGCGGGTGACGTGGGATAATTACCGACCTTCCCCTCACGCCCGCGCGACCCCCTCTCCACCACTCACTGCGTAGGTAATGTCATATTAACATCCACACCTAGGCCGTCAAAACATCGTACTGGGACCTGTTTATCGAAATTGCAACAAATGAAAACAACGAAGTCTAAATGGAATTCATGATCACGGCTGTATCGATACTGTATTTATATCATAATGATATTAAACCCCTTGTGTGGTCGTTAACATTTTGGATGTCATATAGAGCATTCCAAGGTCTTCTCAGTGGTGTATTAAAAATAAAAATTCAATTTTATCAAAAAGTCTTCGCTATGCTTTTACGTGTCGTTTAAGATAGTTTAAATGACCTTGAAAGGCTTCAGTAGGTTTTTGTTCGACATATCTAATATAAAAATTTAATATTACCTGTATACAAAAATCAATAGCCGTCAGTTAACCTTGCTGAAACTCGAAAACTTCTCGAACTATTTTGATTTTTTTTGTGTGCGTTTAAGTAGGTGGTTTTGATTCGCAATCGTGCCCGTTAGGTGGGCTGTTGTCGGATTGTTGGTAGTAGTTCTCTAATCTCTATGGTAGTAGTAGTAGCTATTAAGTTTAGTGTTAAGACATTTTTGTAGTTTGTGGCGAGCAATAAATAAAAATTTCACTACGTTTCATGTTAATGATAAACAAAGTAATACAGGAAAATTACGCGCTCTGAAATTATTATTTTTTTATAGAAATTGAGTGACAACCGATCACACAGTCCGCCTAATGGTAGATAAGTGAATGCTGTGGCCCATAGACATTTACATCTATCTTCGATTAAGCATCAAAAAGGGTCTCCGGATCTCTTCACTCACCAAACGTGACACAGTAGCATTAAGCTGCTATTTTATGCCCCATTTACATTCAGCCCGTTTGGGCAGGGCAGTGAGCAGGGCAGTGAGCAGGGCAGTATGTAAACAGGCAACTCGCGCTGACACTGCCGCTGCCGCTGCCACTGCCCGAGCGATCCCTCAAATGTCGGTATTTCGTGCGGAAGTCAAAGGACGGGCAGCGCGAGCGGCAGTGAGTGTTCACATTCAGCTCCATCGCTCATTCGCTCACTTCGCGCCAAGCGCCTGGATGAACGGACATGCGTGCCGTCTTGTTATTAAATAAGTACGATCTACCAAAATGCCTTTCGAGTGAAATAATGAAAATACAATAAAGTTTTTAGAACTGCTGGAATCAGAAAAAACTATGGGATTTCAACGATAAAAACCACAATTCATCATCTTCTACGAATACGAACTTTCTTTTTGAAATAACATTGTACCTATGTACATAATTAATTATAAATTCGTCAAATTTATTATTTTAATATAAAATTTAGTTTAAGGAATTAATGAACATTGACATTTTATTTCTAAAAACGATTAGTAACTCATATTGACTATTTATTTATTAAAATGTAAAATAAGTTAAATGGTAATATTTGCATAATAGCCTGAGATTTTTAAATTATAGTTTTATTGCAATTAAAATTATGAATTAATTTATACTGTAGTGTAATTATTAAAATAATAATAGCTTAACTAATCTCATATAATATTTAATATTATTTATGTAACAATAATGTAATAATTCAATTAATAATTTAGGAACAATTTATTGTATAAGAATTCAAATAGAGTGGATCTGTATAAGTATTTCATTAATACATAATATTTTAATTCAAAAAGAATGTTTGCACCTAACTTTTAAGCAATGCAATAATTTTAAAATATAACATTGGGTTTGTGTAATTAGCTGTATTTCATATCATTTTGCATGCCAATTATGGCAAAACATGTCAGTTCCACGTCATTGATCATCTTATGTACCATGTTTTTAAGCTAATAAATTTTCTATCTATATATCTATCATCTTTTGAACTTGATATCTTTTTAAATTATTAACATAATTTTGTATTGCAAGAAGACACAGCGCGGACGCTGTAATTATTTCGACGTCTGCCATAGTCGAAAGCCGAAAGCGATGTGAGTGGTAGGGCAGAGTGTGAATACACACTTCCCGCGATCCTGCTACGGCAGTATTTAGGGAAGTATTGCCGGCAGCGCGAGGAGCAGTGGCAGTGGCTGAATGTAAATGGGGCTTTACGCTAGTATTCTGTGAGAGCGTGGTCCTTGCCCGGTCGAACCAACCCATTCGTGCTACAACCATAGTATAACTGCAGCGTGGCTCTACCACGTATAATTTGTAGAGACGTTGATTGAATAAAATAAAATATATGTAACATATTTGACGTAAGAAATGAAAATTTATTTTTGACGGGTAGTTGTGTTCTGTTCAGTAATAAATAACTATCTAAATAACTATTTATATAATTATCTTTACCTCACCGTTGTTATTTTACCATTTCTGATAAGGTCACACTCAGCATACGTTGTTGTTCCAACTCTATTTGAAAGTATCGTTCTAGACGAACTGTACCTTCAGGGGTACGGCAAGCGATATGTTGGGTCCGACGGTAAGATATCAGTATCATCATCATCATCATAAATACCCCTTTAATAGGAAGCCCTAAGTCCGATGAAGCTGTAAAAGCCAATCGGCTAACAGCACTAACAGGAATGGGTATGCTTTATACTTTGTAAAGCTATATTGTCTTATGCGTGACAGGAATATGTCTTATGCCTGTGCGAAATTAAATCGATAATTTTGTCTTGTTTTCTAATATTTCTGAACAAAACAGACACTAATAAAATCTAAATTACAATAAAAGTAAAATCATTAAAGTCGGCAAAGTTATTAAAAGTTACAGCCTATATATATCCCACTGCTGGGCACAGGCCTTCTCACATTTCTGAGAGAGTTTTAGGGTAAGGAAATGTCCGCCGCGCAGCCCCAATGCGTGTTGATGAACTTCACATGTCTTCGAAAGAATTTTTTTCATATTTCTCAACCATGCAGGTTTCCTCACGATGTTTTTTTTCCTTCACCATCGGGGACCTGGTAAATTAGCACTTAAAATTGCAATTATCAATTAATTGGTGCCGGCGCGGATCGAACCCGGGTCGTTCGCGTACTGTGAAATTTATAGCGAGCGCATAGCCCTTGAGTTACCACGGCTCTTCAAAGTCGGCTAAGACATACCCAGTGCGTATTAAGCTAAAGTGTATATTAAGATACGTAAATATTTTTAATTCTTTTTTTGTCTTTTCAAGTCGGCAAAAAATCAAGATTTTATTAAAAGTTAAGTTTTTTGGTCCTTTTCGGCGGATTAAGGAATACAACAACCTCAAGGTAGCATAGAACTAGAATATCGTCTGAATAGTTACATTAAAACTTCATCCCCTTCTCTCCTACTCTTAAGGGCGGGATTTTTTCTTATATAGTTATATGTAGTGGAACCAAATGTAAATATAAAAAGAATAAATTCCTCTACAAGTATAAGCTTTTATTGTACGTGGTAGAGCCATGCTGCAGCTATATAAGTAGTATAGTTGCAGCACGAATGGGTCGGCTTGATTGGGGAGGGACCACGCTCTCACAGAATACCAGCGTAAAATAGCAGCTCAACGCTGCTGTGTTTCGTATGATGAGTGTGGAGAACCGGATAACCGTTTTACTGGTAAGGAGGCATTCCATCTTAGTCCTCACGGGTGATAACGCATCTGCATTTTGATTCTTAATCGAGGATAGATGTAGATGTCTATGGGCCACAGCATCTACTTACCATCAAATGGTCTGTGTACTCGTTAGTCACCCTTACACTATAAAAAAGAGGTATTTAATAAAAAACGAATAATTAAAATCAGTTCATATATACGAAAAAAAAACAATACATAAAATAAATAAGTATTTAGATGTTAAAAAAGCTACATTAACTCGTTAATTAAACTTGTCGAATACAAATACGTCTCTCGGCCAATCAAAGGCGTTGATTAGAGGGGTGGGGGGGAGTAATTAGCTTCCTTTGATCACGCCGCGCCTGTTCTTGTTACACACATTTCATGTACGCAAACCTTGTGGTAAACATTAACCCCTCGTCGTTGTTACAATAATTATACTCTATGACAATTAACATAACGAAAAATATGTTTTTTATAATTTTTTTCTCCGACTCGTTACTTACTACATTATGACTGAATATGTTACTGGCATTTATTACTGTTTTGCTTTACTAAAAAAAATGTAAAATTGGTTTTCCGCCAATCAGCTTCCTAACCATGAGTTTTGTATCGTATCGAATTCGTATAGCTTTTAGTTACAAAGTAGTACAAGTTAGTAGCCATATTTACGTTCGTATATATATATATATATATATATATATATATATATATAATTATTTTATCCGTGTGTACGTGAACGAACTCTTCCTCAACGGCTGATTTTGATGAAATTTTCTGTGTGATTAAGTTGATTGAGAAATCACACGTGCTAAGCCAGGGCGGATTGCTAGTATTTCCATAAATGTCTACGATACAAAAAAGTTAAAACTTGTGCTTGGCACCGTACAGCACTTGGGCACAGTTCCACGTGCTTACAATAATTAACCACGCCAGAACTTTTATGCCAAGTTAATTTTAGCTCCATTTATACTTTCTTATTTTTTTTAAATTCTTATTGTCTATGTCTCGGTAAGTAGTTCCACGTTATCGATCTATTAACAGTTATTAATACGATTAATAAAATTTATCATGCTTGAAATTTTCAGTTCACTTTGGATTAATTTATACTATATTATGTCCATGTTTATGCTTTTTTTACAATTATCGAACGAGCTTTAAGAATAAAAATTTTGTATACTTTACGGTTTGTACGTAATTTCAATTCAGTTAATACTTAATATTTAAGTATAATAAGAACCAGTTAAGAATTAAAAATTCGAGGTGAGCTTCTTAAGTACAAATTTTCACGGTCTCAATTATCAGGGGTTATGAACAGTATTAATTTAGGTGTGAAGTTGATGGCACAGGATTCTAATTTCGCAAGGATTTCTTGTATTTAAGTGTTTTTTCAGTATTTATATAATATTATAATAAATATAAAATACCGTTCACCGTATAGCAGCATATAAAAGAATCCTACTATCCTATATCATTTTGTAAATATCGTAAGAGGCGACAGAGGGAAAACAGAAGCATCTTTGAAAACAATACAAAATAATAAAAACTGCGGCTACCAACTCCCCTGCCAATTGTGGCACTTGTGGCTAATATCCTCCCCAATAGGCACTTTATAGGGGAGGCCTATGTTCTGCAGTGGACTTTAATCTGCAATGATGATGATGACTTACAATATCTAGGTAGACTGTGACGGTTAAATAAAGGTAAATAATTTTAACATAAGTTTTGGATTGAAACTCTAATAGATATATAATTTCTATTGCTTTATTCAGTAAAATTATGCATAATAAGCTAGATGTAAGCTCAACAACATTTATGAAAGCATATTTTCATAAATAGGCTACCATGACGTTTCCGTGCATTTGACGTGAGTTGGAATTTTAGCGACGTAATAAGCTGGGAGAAATAACGAGTCTATTTAAAATTATATCATAGTTAATAGTATCGTTTACATAAAATGATGAAGTTTATTATTAATACAATCTTACGCATATATACATACAATTTTTTAAACGACTAGTGCCTGGAATATAGCCTTTTCGACGCCAAAATACTGGCAAAAATTACCTTATTTAAAAAAAAAAACTGGTTGGTAACTATAAAATAAAAATTGTGAAAGCCCGCGCATATTTCACTGAAGCTGTATAAATCTTATTAAGCTCCCATAAGAATATTCTCACCCCTCGCTGCTCAGGATCCATCTCGTTGTTTTGTTAGGTTTTTGTTGCTGATCATTTACATCGTAACTCGACGTAATTCGATACATCCTGTGCTTGACGGCCGCCGGTGGAACCTTGACGAACGGTTTAAAAAGGGAATAACTACCGATCGCCGAGAGTTATGTTTACAAAATATTACAAAAATTAATTGAAGTTGTGACGACGCGAAAATTTGTTAGTGGCCTTTAATATATATACCTTGTTTGTCCTCTTTTGGAGTCATCAGTTGTGATATTTATCAAAATCAAAATTATTGATTAAATTTAAATTAATTATTTTAAAATTATTGATTATATTATTTTTTTATTTCCTGACGACATAAAAAGAAACGTCGTAATTTTTTTTTATTTTTTTTTAAATAAGAGGGGGCAAACTAGCATGCGGCTCATCTGATTGTAAGTGACAACCGCCCACGCACTACTGCAATACCAGGGAAATTGCAGATGAATCGTCGGCCTTTGAAAAAAGAGTAAGCTCTTTTCTTAAAGGTTCCTAAGTCGTATCGATCAGGAAAAATCGCTGGTGGTAATCGATTCTACAAGGAAATTATGCCAGGAAGAAAACTTCTTGTAAATCGCACAGTGGTGGACCGGCAATCATCTAGAAGGTATGGATGGTATCACGAGTTTTGTCGCGATGTGCGATGGTGAAATTAAGCGGCTGGAATTAGTCTGAACAATTTTTCTGAGCACTCCCCGTGATAGATGCGATAGAATACGCAAAAAGAAAAACCGATCAGAAAAAGTTCGGTCGTCAACGATTCGAACCGATCTGCGCTTGATGCGATCAAATGGAAGGAGCCGGCACTGGGGTGCCCGGGCCCAGAAATGAGAACAGTATTCCATGTGAGACCGAATTTGCGCCTTGTAAAGTTGCAAGCGGTGTGCCCGCATGAAATACTGTCCCGCTCAACAAAGCACGCCAAGCTTTTTAGAAGCGAATTTGAAAAGGGGAAGGCCTTTCCTCAATTCTCATGCTAGCTGAGGGGCAACGAGGAGAGTGCCTTAAAATTGCGAAAATACGACAAAGGGTTTCTTTTAAGCGGTAGGCGCGCAAACTTGTGTCTTCTGAAGATTGGACTGGACTAGATTTAGTCGCCCCCAATCCAAGACTTTGTACAACAAAGACTCGAATTCAGACACAAGTTTATTCCGGCACTCAAACATAACATGTAACATAATATAACACTTTTAGTCTTCAAATATACGTCCTTCAATTATGAAGAAGGTAGTTAACCAAAGTTGCACAGCAGCAAACTGCTGTAGAACGTTTTGTCTTCACATGTCCCCAAAAAATTATATGTCATAGACATGCCGATTTCCTCACGATGTTTTCTTTGATCACCGAGAATTTGCGTAGTCGTGGTGAAGAAGTGTAAAGCACCTTCTTATGAATAAATGAGAATTTTTCAAACAATACAGTGATCGTATTGCAGCTGCTATTTTGACTAACTTTGGTGAATTATTGTTCATTGTGTTGTCAATTAAAACATCCAAGATTTCTCATTGAAGTTACGATTGGAATCAAGTTATTGTAATAATGAAACGAAGGTAAACTCGAAAAATAAATTTTGGAGAACTAAGAGGTTGATTCGAATTTTAATAGTCCTATATTCCAGTTTCTTGTTTAGTGGGGTATTATTTTATAACTGTATCTCCATTTCATTCCGTACTAATATCATATCGTATTAAACAGAAAACTAAATGACCTTTTCAGTATTTGCATACATAAAATGTACAAATTTATATTGGTTTAATTTGGTTGCTGTCATCGAAATCATTCCTAATGACATCTATATAATGAATCGACACCATCTATTTTGTAAAAACATTAATTGAGTTATTACTCTGCGATTTCTACAATTCATGTATTGAAACTGTTATAAAGCTCAAACGGTAATATTGTCTAGTTCAATGCGTCAGATTCTTAAGACACGTTCGCTGTGGATAATATAACTTGCTAAGATTGCAGGTGTGGCCACGAAGTATGCAGTCGGGTAGTTAACACCGTCATTAATGAATTACTATACCATGTGATTTGAATACGTTGCTTTTAGTGGTGTGTTATAACTAATTTATCATTTATGTAAAACTGAAATTTAAAATGAAATTAAAGTTAAGGAAAACGAAAAATGTTTCTTTGATTTACATATAAATATAGTTGCAAGGATAAAATACTAAAATGGAAACTTGTATTACTGGATAAACCGCTCATCCACCAAGACAATATAAGCATAATCCTTAGCGTAGTAGAGCCATGCTACAGCTATATTATGGCTGTAGCACGAATGGGTCGGCTCGACTGGTGAAGCACGCTCTCACAGAATACCAGCATAAAATAGCAGCGTAATGCTGCTGTTTAGACATTTATTTTTATTAAAAAATTTTACCACACTGGAATTTTCTCCTGGGGCAGTTTACGTACATAAATTTCATAAGAACTAACATCCAGACCCGGGACAATTATTTGCAGGCCATACAAATACTTGTTCGGTGCGGGTTTCGAACCCGCGGCCCTTACCACTGCAACCCATTGCTAAACCATTGCGCCATGGAGTCGCCGATTCAGTTTTAGGAGTTGCGATTTCCTCAAACCAAATTTCGGGCGGTTAATTGAGTCCAATGCCAAAGCAGCTGCAAGGAAGTTAGAAGTTCTTGCAAAGGTGCGGGGGTATTTTACGCTGACAGCTGCTTACTCTATATATAGTCCGGTTATGAATGGAGTATTGCTGCCATATATAGGATGCGCTGCAAAATGACACCTAACAGCTATGGACTAAATAAAAAGGCGTGCTTAGAAGTTTATTGGTGACCCGAATTTGGTTAAGTCAAATCTCACTAGTCTCGAACACAGGCGCAAAATAGCCAGGCTTTCGATTTTATACAGGATGCACCTCGGAGAATGTACGCAGGAATTGCATAACCTAATTACTCCTCCCAATCAACCGTCGGACAACTAGATGCTCAGCCAGTCTTCACCATTCGTTGTCGACTCACCACGCATTGGAATCAAACGGTTTGCTACACTGTTCGTCATGCGTACGACAAAGGAGTGGATTAAGTTGCCAGCATATTTATCCACCGGATCACAGTGTGGGTGTGTTTAAGGCAAGAGTGAATAGGCTTTTGTTAAGTCAGTGCGCTTAAAAATCATCGGTAAGTGTTTAAGCGCTGACTTAGAATGGTGAAAAAAGCCGTACTGTGTGTTCATTTGTCACTCTTATTGTATAAAAAAAGTTAAGCAAAGTAAATTAGTAACGTAATGGAGTTCAAAAAGTCATCACATCACTTCTTCGTGGCTCCAACGGAGGTATTGTTACACGGAATGGATCCAGGCGATTGACGAGCGTTGATACGGCCGGCCGATCGCGTAATATTATACTCGGTACACGCGATACGCGGGCTAGCGTTACCTATCACATCTCGTACCTACCGGCACATCTACGCATATCCCGTAAAATCGTCTCTAGATATTATTTTTCATACGTAATCTTGCGGAACTAGAATCGATATTAGCCGTTAAAGTTATTTTGCTTATACACATGCAGTACCGATATTTCTTTCATAAGAGAGAAGCGGGTGCTACGGATCTGAACAAATAGCTGCTAAGTTGCTCCAAAATTTTTACGACGTTCAAAAAATCCATCACCTGTTTAAGGTAACTGGACCGGTTACGGGAGGCAGTGATTTCGGATGTGTGAGTTTAGCAAATCCTCCAGGTGAGCTTTATATGCTTTTAGCTGCGCACAGGCTTTTAACGATTTGAATTGGTAGCTTTATGTGACGGCAAAGTAACTGATGTAACTTAATGTTTATGTAAAATGATAATATTCTGATTTCTATTCATAACTTTGTATGAATAGAAATAAATATCTAATTGAACAAGAAGTATTATTTCTAAAAATTTCTAAAAATCATTTCAACGAGAAATATCCGCGCTTACAATCTTTGCAATAATTATACGTGATCAAAAACTTTTGAGAAAGCGGAGTTTTAGCCGCCATGTACTGTCTTAGTCAAAAGAATCTTATTTTAAAACAATAAAATAGAAAACAAAGACGTTTGAAACATGATATTTTAAGGCTTATCGTTAAAAAATAGATTTTTCATATCATTTAATTTCAGATTCGGGCCGCCTGTTGATTCTACACCTAAGCTACTAATGCTTGATCAAGTAGAATAATACTAATATCGGATACTTGAGTTTTTAATATTAAAAATCAAAAATTTAGCTTGGAGAATAAAGAAATATAGTTAACGTCATACATGTAGGTATAAAATAGATAGAGAAGTATGAATGGCTGGAGTTGATAGAGTAAGCGTACAGCCTCACCAGTTCGTACGTCAAGAGTTGCACACGTGCTCCGTCAGGAGTATAATCAAATCAGTATCGCATCAGGGGACACGCGTGTACTTATTTAGTATTCTCCGCTCTGTTGTAAGGGTAAATATAGACGTTTTAGTGGTTGAGCGGTCAGATAGCATAGAATTCGAAAAAAATTGGGAAAAGTAGGTTAAACCTGAAGATCTAAATATATTTTCTCTTATTCATTGCACCTGGAGTGAAAGAGTAGTATCGAGAAAGTAGAATAGAGTAGTAGAGATGTGAAGATACTTCTAAGTTTATGCAAATATATTAAATTATGCGCTATATATATTAACATAGTGTATAGAATGAATAGAGTATTTACTTAAAATTTTATAATTATTATAATTTTGTAAAATATAATGTAATCATGAGGAGATACTTGAAATTAAATAAATAATAAAAATATAAATAAAAAATGTACAGTTCTATTTTTCTGCACCAACACCAGCCCTGTCGCATGCATTTGATAATTGCAATTTGCAAATGCAAATTGATAATAAGCAACGTTTCTAAAAGCAGTAAAAGTGTAAAAAGTAATGAGCATGCTTTTCAACATAACAAACATACACGAAAGAAAGATTTATATTTGCCTGGAGATTTACAACATTATAACTGATATTTATAACGTATTCATAATATTTGGATGTTCGATGTTCGAGTATGAACATCATCGCACTACGTAAATTACAACTTATTACATCAACAATATTTTTTCGCAAACTGTTATCCAGCACCAAAGGAACCCGTCTGTGTACCGCGTACAAATGTAATTGATTGTATTGAGTCTTACACATCGAAAATGTGGAATCGAGAATCATTATTGTTTCTGCATCTCGCTCCTTCGCTTAGTGGATATGTGCGGGTGAAGGGGAAGGAGTCTACACGGTGCTATCTGATACGCATTTTCCTCCAAAGGATACGAGTACGTGATTCGGTGTGTTTTTTTCGTGGGTTGAATTATTTGTAAGGTTTCGTTATGTGTTGCTCATTACACTACAAGCTCGTATCCTGCCGGCGACCGCAAATGCGAGACATTACTCCGCACCACATGATCTGGAGATGGAGCGATCAGCTCCTTTAATGCTTCAATTTGAGATACGTGCTCGCTATCATAGAAGCTCTGTTTTATTTTACATTAGGGTTCCGTATTTAAAGACGAAACGTAAAATTATAATAATTGAATTAGATTTTTAAAATGTTATAATTTTATGTTGGTAATATAGATTCGTTTTCTTCTCATAAAAATATAAAATAAATAATATTATGTTTTGAATTTACTATGCGTGGCAGGGTTAGAATACGATCAGTTTTACTGACAATTTCAATTCCAAAGGTAAATTATCACGACGATTGTCTGTCGATTGCCCGTCGTACTGTCCATTTTCTGAAAGCCATAATATTTTTAAATCTGATCCATCAATAATAATTATATGATAAACATAATGACTATGTGTAAGTATTTTTTCAACGATACGGTTTAAATTTTTTTCACGTGGATAAAAAGGTTTTTGTAAGAAAAGTAAAAATCATGCCACAGTCATAAACCCATTTAAGTTTTAACATTACATCTTTATTTTTAGAAAAATAAAACATGCACGCACACCTTCTAAGGAATTAAAATTTAAACAATGATAACATTATTGCGCTTGAAGTTACTGCGGAATACCCATTGAAGTAACATGTACTTACGTAGTACATAATAGCTCAATGGTAATACCATACAAAGACAAAAATGTCAGTTTAAAAAGGTTACAAAATTCTTGGTTGGTTACAGCGCTTGCCCATAGTTTTAATGCGATTATTTAAGTCCTTTCTCTAAAATCCCGTGACTGATGATGATGATGATGAAGACCTTCATCATCATCATCATCGTTACCGCCCTTCACAAGTACACTGCTGAACATAGGCGTCCCCCAAGTAACGCCACAAAGCACGGGTCCTGAGCCACCTGCATCCATCGACTTCCTGCATGTCTTACTCAGGTCGGCACTCCGTGCTAGTGGGGGTCGGCCCTACACTACGCCATACCGGTTTATTACAGGCGTTTTTTTTGCCATTTCTCATCCGTGAAAGGTCTTATAAGAAACTAATTACTATTGACGAAACAATATGTACCTACATATAAAAATTATGTCAAAAATATAGACATCAAACTATGCCAATGATAATATTGTGATGCAATTCGTCATATCGTAATGAGGGCATCCACAACTTTTTCTATCACCAGGGCGGCGCCATTTAAAAATAAGGGGTAATATTTGACAGATTTCATAAGTTAATTTGTAAGTAAGTTAATTTGTTCAAAAAGTCAAGGTTGTTTCTTTCATTACTTTAAGTTATATTTTATGATAATTAGATTAAAAATAAATAAACCCAACAATTGATACATTAATAAAAGTAGAAAAAGTAAAAAAAGAGTTAAAATGTGCAAAAAATTCAAAGAGCAAACCATTGAGGCGTTGTTTGGTGTATTAATATAGTACGTGAGATTAATATGGTCATCCGGTTAATATTGTCACTTTCTTATAACTCAAAAACTAAAGCTTTGTTTGTATAGATGACTTTGTGATACGATAGCTCTTCATAGGTCTATCAAATAATAAACGATCAAATGGGCGCTGCTTTATCGACGCCATTTTGACAGTTGACATTATAGTAAATATTTTAGTCGATTTTAGTATGGTGTAGTGTAGTTAATTTTTTAAGTAGATTTTTCGAAGTTTACCTAATTATTGCCAGAGCTTGTTTGCAATTTTTTTCTTAATATATTAGTTATAGTATACGACTTTGTGTTTGTCCTTGACTTTTTGTTTGTATCTGTCCTTCTCCTAGTTTTGGTTTTATAGGGCGGCAAAGCTTAAGATGATATTACCCTCACGTACCTTATAATACTGTAGAAACTAATAAACTTTTGTTAAAAACTAATTTCTCAATTAAATGACATTGTGTAATAAAAAACTTCACCTCAGTGTGAAGTAGCGACATCTGGTGAGCGTAAGATTATTAGCCCTCGTTGTCTACTGCTGAACGTTGGTCACCGATATAGATAGTCTCATAAGTAGGATATTTGCCAAAGTTGACTTGGCAGGCGGGTTGGCAAACGCAGTTTTTTATTATTTTAACTTGTGCTGCTGTGTTTCGTATGGTGAGTGTAAAGAACCAGAGACCCTTTTTACTGGAAACGAAGCATTCCATCTTAGTCCTCACTGGTGAAAACTCATCTGCATTTTGATTCGTAATCGAGAATAGATGTAGACGTCTATCGGCCACAGCAACCACTTACCATCAGGTGGACTGTGTGCTGGTTTGTCACAACATCCTATAAAAAAAGTAAGATGTTGCTCTCTCTCTCTCTCTCTCTCTCCTTTGTTTCATTCCGCTCTGTCTATGTGTGTGATAGTGGACTTTGTTACACTGTCGCTAACGATGATGGAACTTAATCAGGACTATTAATTATTACCGTATAATATATTAGTCATTACGTTGTGGCACAAAGCCATTAAAGTACACATATATAATGTTTTAATAATTACAATTAATTATTTATTTTAGAACATTTATTATTTAATTAGCGATCTAGCCTGGTGGCTTTTTTTTGATCTCGACAACATATGCATGTATTATATACATAAATCTTTCTCTTGATTCATTCTGTCTATTGTTGAAAACCACATCAAAATTCGTTGCGTAGTTTAAAAGATCTAGGTGTACAGACGGCGGGAAGCGACTTTGCTTTGTACTATGTAGAGAACTTCAAAAATATCAATTAGAAAGCATAATAATAATACTAGTAATATAGTAATATAATAATAATTCTATTAACTCTGCTAGTATTCCAATTAACGTAAATAATTTAATCGCGGATTCAAACTCACAAGCTTTTAATTTCGCAGTCCAACCGCAATTATTAAAGTATTTTTATGTATATTCATTCGTAGTTTCCTATATATACATACTATATAATAAAGTGACTCAAGATGGTAAAATAAGAAATTGTGTGATTATAGTAAAGTATACTTAGTTTGCAAGATGTTGTGACCAGTATTATGAAGGTATTAGGAATTCTTCGGTGGTTTGGACACGTAGAACGAATGAATGAGGAAAAAGCAAAAAAACAAAAAACAAAACTGAGTGGTAGAATCGGCAAGGGACTTCTTCGACGAATAATTAAAAAAAATGTGTTCAAAACTTAAGGATGTTGTTTAAATAGTTTTAATTTTAAATACTTAAATTAAAAGCACCGTGTGATGGCGGTGTGAGAATATCCACTACCCCATATTTATAATCACGTGGGCGTCGTAAGAAGTGTCATAGGAAAATAACTCAGGAGATGGGCAATAGCATCTTCGTAGTATCGACTGAAAATAAAAATAAACTGCGGTTGCCAATCAACTTGCCAAGCGTGGCAACTGTGACAAATATCGCCCTATGGGATAATCTATGGAGAGGCCTATGTTCGACAGTGGGCTTTAATAGGCTGTAAGGGTAACGGTAAATAAAGATATTTGCTAATACTTGCAAATGAAATTCTTGTACATTTTTAGTTAATGATACCTCTTTAACGCTGTTTGGGCAGGGGCACATTAAAAAAAAACAATAGCCACTATAATGCGTTCGCGTTAGGGTTCAAATCGAATGATTTCTCTAGGCCATGGTGTCGGCTCCGATCTCATGCCATACGAAGTTTTGCGGTTACCGCATTTACGAGTGCACTTACGAATTTATCGCGATTGCGAGAAAATCGAGACAATGGAAAATAGTGGACGAGTGTAATGACCGGGGGAAAGGCAAAATAACCTGAATAATATAGTGAAAACTGTTAAAACGGCGAGACGGCCGTCAGAAGTCAAATATATTATGTACGCGAACATTTTGCAGTTGTTAGCAAAATATTCTATGTCGAATTAGGGGGTTTTTAACTCTATACTTGTATAATATATAACAAAAAAAAGATTCACCGTAATCGCCACGTTTTTAAGGTGGATTAACAATCGCAGTACCGCTTGTAAAGTACATACGAATCTTCTGCACTTCGGTATAACCCAATTATGATACATGTATTGTAGGTATATCCGGTTTCAAGATTTTTCTGACGATTTTCCTTCGCATGCTTTCCATAAACACTTCTTGCGATATCTACGTGACGAAAGATGGCAATTGATTCTTTTACGCCGCAAGTAGATATTTTTATTACACTACAAGTGTATATTTTCAGTAAATTTTTAAATTTGTCGGACCAGTGATTGTGATTGACATAATGTAGACAAAGTAAGCAAATCAATACCGGCATCGACATTACCCCATAATGCTACACATAGGAGGTTTTAAGATTTTTCTGACGATTTTCCTTGGCTTGCTTTCCATAAACACTTCTTGCGATATCTACGTGACGAATAAAGGCGATTGATTCTTTTACTCCGCAAGTAGATATTTTCACTACACTACAATTGTATATTTTCAGTAAATTTTTAAATTTGGCGGACCAATGATTACATAATTTCGACAAAGTAAGCACATTAATACGTTTATTAATTAATATATTAATTAATTTAATAACATAATACAGGAATCTCAATAATTTCCTTATTTATGTAATCTGTATATTCCCTCATTAGTATAACCAGTTTTTGTTACTCCTAATAACAGATGGCCATAACATAACCAATTTGAAATTATAAAAAAACTTACACAATATTAAAAGTATTATTAACCACTACCTACACGCATGTTACTCTTTAAAATTTTAATGAATGTATGTGCGGACTGTTCATTAAAGACACGAAATTTATAATTTTAATTGCATATTTTGTATTGTATAATTAAGATTCGCTTTTAGCACACGAGTAAAGAAACTAACCCATGTGCTTTAGGTGAGTTTTTACCAAGATTTGTCACACTGCGGAATTATGGACAATGTTGTTGGATGTAGCGTGAGTCTACACAGTATATTAATTTTAAATAGGTTATCTGGACTACTTATCTAATATGTTGTGAAAAATTTTATGTAAAATTTTTGGGTGCGAAATATTTTTATTATAAAATGGGTTGATTTTTAAATATGTTGTTAGATTATAACAAGATTTACATTTTTTTGGTTCTCCAAATCGATACGATAGGTGTTTCACAAGACGCTTTTAAAGCCCTTTAATTCGGTCAATATGAATTTGGTAGAAAGTAGTCCACACTTAACAAATATATTCTAACTTACTCTTGACATACAAATTGTACAGTTGTAACATAGTAAAACATTTTTGATCCTAGCTTAAGAACAAAACAAGTCAAGTGTGAACGTTTTATTAATTTTCAACCATTAACTTACACTTGTAAGAGCTATATATTTAACATTCAAGACATCAGCAAACATATTATATAGCTTTGGGCTTTGAAATAGTAAGTCATTGACAGAAATGTTAAAAATTATGAATAAAGATGTATTTTATTCATTACCTAAATATTTGTTCTCTATTTTCTCTAAGTTTGTCAGTCTGCACTGATAAAACTCGAATCATGTTTAATTTCAAAGTACGTTTTGATGGACAAAGAAATATGATTATAAAATTGATCTATGGATTAGTATGGCGGGCGTGCAAGCCTAAATATCCAGCTCATCCAGGAGCTGTGGTTTTGCGGCAAGGGAGCTTAATTCCGGCCGCAGCGCCACGCCCCCCATTTTAAAAGTTTTAATGCCTTAAGTATCTTGGGCTTTCCGTCGTCATTGATATCGGATAAGTGCTATGAATCCATTTAGAAATATAATTTTGTTTTTGTAGTTCGATCTATTACGGTATCCTTTCTTTCTATGAAGACATTTTAGATTGTGTTTCAATTGAGATAATTTATAAGATATAGAATTTATAAGATTAGAAAATAGGTTTATAAGATTTCAGTAAGTTTTTATGCGTTAATTAAAAAAAAGTAACGGTAAACATTTAATAATAAACTCCTCGAGCAATCTTTTATAAATATTTCCGTAAACTTTTTAACAGATTTTTTTACGAATTTTAATTTGTACTTTATTTAATTTTGCACGTTTTGAGTACCTATTGCAGCATCGGTGGTAACGGGAAACTGAGGTGCTTCGTTAAGTAGGTCGTTTGCTGATGTCATAGTTAATTTGGGCTATCTTTGTAATACTTACTCGAAATCTTGCAGTAGTATGCTTGGCGCTGGATGTGATTTTATTCAAATTTAAAGAATAATTATAACTTTAGGAGACATACTAATTTCTGTACAAGATTTAATAGTAATCAGTTAGTTTACGAGTTTGCAATTTGGATTCTGTTTATAGCTTCAGGAGATGTGAATGAAGCGCGCGTGCGGAGCGTCGGTCATGTGTATGGTTGCCATATTTATTGAATAAAATGGATAATAAAAAGGAACTGTACTGGAACTGAACGATACCACAGGAACATTCTAATGAATATTTTATGGCTTAATATATTATGGAAACCGATGGTGAAGAAACCATCAAAGATTATGATTTCTTAACACTACACATTTAATTGAAAATATTTTTTATAATTAGCAATAATAATAATATTAATTTTAAACTGAAGGAAGTCGTTGTTAATTATGACATTGGGTCGTCGAACATTTCAGTTTCTCCGTGACCATGGGTGCGGTAAAGTACTCGAAACGTCTAGAATATAAAATAAGTTAATACACGCGCTAACATCAATAAAAATAGTTTCATTTAAATTAAAGAAACGCTGTTGAGTAGCAGTTTCGTACCGGTAAGCAGACTATCGGGCGGCCAACCTTATTATCTAGAGTTAGACATGCAGGAAGTTGATGGATACGGGTAGTTTTATACATGGTAGAGTTACGCTGCAGCTATATTATGGTTGTAGCATGAATGGGTCAGCTCGAGTGGAAAAGGACCACGCTCTCACAGAATACCAGCGTAAAATAGCAGCTTAATACTGCTGTGTATCATATGGTGAATGTAGAGATCCGGAGACCCTTTTTTTACTGGACACTAGGCATTCCATCCTAGAGTTCAGGGATGAAAACGCATCACTTACCATCAGGTGGACTGTGTGCTTGTTTGTCATCCTTATTCTATAAAAAAAGGTCGGGAAAGTGTTTTGTGGTATTCCTAGGGCAATGATGACGATGATTCAAAAAAATAAGATATAAAACTACTATAGATACAATTTTATCAAACATTTTATTTCAGTACAATTATTCAAGCCTTTGTACTTTTATTGTCATAAGTTGCAGGTGTTTCTTAAAAAAGTATGGCGTATATGTTATGTACAAGTAAGTTGATATCTTTATTTATATAATTAAATACTTATATAATATGACTATCCGAACACAATAAGAAGCGTGTGGTGACACTGAACATGCGGCGTTTACGAAGGCGGCTAATCCGTGTCCGCTTATTACATCCCACAGTAGCATACGTATAGAAACCACAGCTATTGCCCCTCGATTTCTGCAGCCCCATCGATCCATAGATTCGTTATCAAATTTTCACACGGACCTCGGCTCTTGCACCAAGATTGACTCTATTTGTGTTTGCCCAACCGCAGGTATCTGCGTTTACAGACTACGATCAATATTATCGCCTTCTACATTCTATTTCGTTATACATAGCTCGCTTAAACCGATTTTTTGTAATGATACTCTAACGCCTGGGCATTGTAACAAGAAAGTGAGATGTAATCGAAGAAATACGTTCGATTTCTGTGAGGTAGCCCGCCGGTAGCCAATCATGGCGCCCGAGATTTTATTGATCATCGAAATTGATCAATCAAATTGAAAACACCGTACCGGAAATAAGGTGCGATGTAATATTATATTGCCCATCGAACTGTCCATTTTCTGAAAGCGATAATATTTTTAAATCTGATCCATCTATAATAATTATATAATAAACATAATGACTATGTATAAGTATTTCTTCAACGATAAGGTTTAAATTTTTTTCGCGTGGATAAAAATGTTTTTATAAGTAAAGTAAAAAAGTTTAAAATTACTTTATAAAATATGAAGCTACGAATTGTTAGAATTTCTTTAATGGTTTATAAAGTTTGATATACATACGTGGTAGAGTTCGCTTCAGCTGAATTAAGGTTGCAGTACGGAAGGGTCGGCTCGACCAGGGCACAAAATAACGGTGTCAAAATGCTGTTGCGTTTTTTATATAAAGTATATGGCAATCATTTATTTATGAAAAAAGTTACATAAACGCCAGACCGTCGCTTTTGTGTATTTCATTACTCTGTGGACCGTGTTGATACACCGCTGCCGTAATGACATTGTGTCGGCTTCGGTTTTTTCTCGGGATCGCATTTGAAGTTATTGTTATTATTTTCTCTCGTAGGCCATCCCGAGGTTGATGACCTTATTCTTAGCTTTATTCATCTCCCGATTCCATTTTTAGATGCGAAGTAAAAATATTGTGAACAATTTTTTGCTAACAGAGCATCGTAAAGCTTTTTTAAGATTTTATGAAGGTCACATATATTAAGGTTCATTTAATAATTTTACACAATTGCTAATTCAGTTTATCAATTTTGAAATTCGAATTAATAATTATTAATTATACGTTAAATAACTAAATAAAGTAAATCATAAATAACTAATTTGAAACATTTAGTATCAATCGAGTGTCTCAATAATGTCAAATAGACATGATGTTGCTTGATCTATGTATATACGTTCGTGCTGTATGGTGTTCTATCAAACCTTCTAATGGGTCAGTTCCGATTGTCTGCAAACTCTCGGTGATTACCCTTCCCTTGCACCGCTACATACTTCGTCGCCGTTAAAGGCTGTAGCGTACTAGCGTCACAAGGTAACGTGCGTTTACAAAAATAATGAGGTTACTTTGTATACGATTTCTTAAGTGACACTCAGAGGGGTGATGAATTCTTTTACTACCTTTACACACGGCTTAATAATGTAGTGTTACAGTATACTGATCTAAGAAAAAAAGTTCACACGCGGTAGAAGTGAAACCTTAGGAAAACTAAACTTCGATAGAATGAGACGAATGCAGAGTATCAGTAAAAAAGTAAAGTAAAGTTACAGCCTATATACGCCCCACTGCTGGGAACAGGCCTCCCCTCGTTTTTATGAGAGGGTTTTAGGGCAAGGAAGTGTCCGCCGCGCTGCCCTAAGGCATGTTGGCGAACTTCACATGTCTTCGAAATATTTTTTTTTCTTATTTCTCAGACATGCAGGTTTCCACACGTTTTCCTTCACCGCCGAGCGCGTGGTAAAATCAGCACAATCGATCAATTGCAATTAACAATTTCATTGGTGCCGGCGGGGATCGAACCCGGTTTACTCGTGTTCTGTTACATTTACAGCGAGCGTTAACCATACTGATACTCTGGCTCTAGAGCTATCAGTAGTAGGGTTTATTTATTATTGTTACCAAGCTTTTTTAACTGTCTCGTTAGTCTAGTGGTTGTAATAGTGCGACTGCTGATCATGAGGGGTTCGAAGCCCGGGTTGGGCCAAAAAATATCAGTTATTGAGTTTTTCCAATAAGAAATTCTCCGTTCAGTACCGTACCTCGGAAAGCACGTAATGCTATTGGTCCGGCGCCTGATCTCTCTCCAGTTGTGTCGGTTTACCGTCCCATCGAACCATGAGAGTAAGGAAATAGAGAGTGAACCTGTGCTTGCGCATACAGTTGGGCACTATAATCCTGTCCTGCGCCGATGGCTAGTCTCCGTTGGGGCTAGCCGCCGGGACCGAAATTTGGTCTTGAGGTTATTATTACTACCAACTTTTAAAAATTATTTTTCATTTTATTCTACATAAATTACATTACATGTTATACAGAATCCAAGTTTTCAATTTCAACAGTATTGTGTACAGTATTCTACATTGTTCTATCTCATTCTGTCGGAGGGTAAATCCTATAGATGTATATCTCTGTCTCTTTTCGGTCTCGCTTTTAAAGTCGATGTAAGGAACATCGAGTTTCAAATCACAATGGTTCTAAAGGAGTTTTCACTTCATAAAGTACAAATTCTGTTGCATGATCATACATCAGTAGATCCGTATATCGTGCATCAACCTATATATGTATATGTTTGTCTCTTTTTAGTGTCGCTTTTTCTTTTCATCGAGTTTCAAATCACAATGATTCTAAAGGAGTTTTCACTTCATAAAGTACAAATTCTGTTGCATCATCATACATCAGTAGATCCGTATATCGTGCATCAACCTATATATGTATATGTTTGTCTCTTTTTAGTGTCACTTTTTCTTTTCATCGAGTTTCAAATCACAATGATTCTAAAGGAGTTTTCACTTCATAAAGTACAAATTCTGTTGCATCATCATACATCAGTAGATCCGTATATCGTGCATCAATGTATATATGTACATGTTTGTCTCTTTTTAGTGTCGCTTTTTCTTTTCATCGAGTTTCAAATCACAATGATTCTAAAGGAGTTTTCACTTCATAAAGTACAAATTCTGTTGCATCATCATACATCAGTAGATCCGTATGTCGTGCATCAACCTATAGATGTACATGTTTGTCTCTTTTTAGTGTCGCTTTTTCTTTTCATCGAGTTTCAAATCACAATGATTCTAAAGGAGTTTTCACTTCATAAAGTACAAATTCTGTTGCATCATCATACATCAGTAGATCCGTATATCGTGCATCAACCTATAGATGTACATGTTTGTCTCTTTTTAGTGTCGCTTTTTCTTTTCATCGAGTTTCAAATCACAATGATTCTAAAGGAGTTTTCACTTCATAAAGTACAAATTCTGTTGCATCATCATGTACTTCGTGCACACTTTGTTTGCTCGACTTTAAATTTCATGTATGAATTGGACGCGTAGATTTATATGTACATACCAATTCATCCATTACAGTCTGAGCCACAGCTGAACATCCTATATATGTATATATGTTCAGCGTTGTATTTAATTAGATTGCCTAATAATTGGGATATATTTAACCGATTTCAAAAAAGGAGGAAGTTCTCAATTTAACCGCATATTTTTTATGTGTGTTACTCAGAACTTTTTTCAAAATGAACCGATTTTGTTTTTTTTTTTTGAAAGAAAGCTGGTACTTTTCTTAGGATCCCATATAAATTTATTCAAAGTCTGCACAGCACTTTTTGAGTTATCCTTATGTGTTTAATTGACTTCAACTACATTGATGATGTTCTAATTTCATTTATATTGAAGTCGTTTGTACAAAATTTTTGATTTTATCACTTGTCTAGTTGTTATTAGGAAGAAAATGCTGCCTATCTCCCGGTTTGTTGACCACTGTCGCCTTTTACGACACCTTCGGGTCGATGTGGAGTAGTGGGTATTTTACCCCACCACTACACGGTAAAAATATCCGAATTACGATGACATAGCCGTCTGAATATATTCCCTAGTGCATATTTACCCTTAACCCTTGTTTACCGTTTAGCTCATAACATGAACTTACATCTATGTATAGTACGGATGATCATAAATAATGATCTGTATTTGTATAAACTTAAACTATTTTTCCTGTCAAATTCATGTCGTTGAGATCGTTGCCTCCGAAACGTGATTTTATAATCTTATGGATATTCTGTAACACATATTATATCAACGAGGAAAACATGTGCGGCTATCAAATGTATACATTCTTCTTACAAGTGTATATATATATATATATATATATATATATATATATATATATATATATATATATATATATATATTACTATTATTAAAAATCCCCCCCCCCCCCCAAATGTCTGTCTGTCTGTCTGGTTTAATCTTCGGAATATCTAAACCGATAGTGATGAAATTTCACAAACAGATATAGATCAAAATCAGGGGTGATTTAAACCTAAAATTTAATATTTCTTCGGAAAAAGGTGGATTTAAAAAAATGTTTTTTTTTTGATTATATTAAATCTAAATAAAACCATATTTGAAGATTATACCCAGACGAAGCTAGAGCGGGTCGATAGTTAATTTTAAAAACACAGTCGCATAATTTGAACTAACATATCTAATTAACTAGACTAGAGTATAAGACAAATTTGTTTTCCAAATGTTCAACGAGTTAAATCTAGATAAAACCATATTTAAAGATTATACCCAGACGAAGCTAGGGCCGGTCGGTAGTTAATTTTAAAAACACTGTCGCTTAATTTGAACTAACATATCTATTTAACTAGACTAGAGTATAAGGCAAATTTGTTTTCCAAATGTTCAACGAGTTAAATCTAGATAAAACCATATTTAAAGATTATACCCAGACGAAGCTAGGGCCGGTCGGTAGTTAATTTTAAAAACACTGTCGCTTAATTTGAACTAACATATCTAATTAACTAGACTGAAGTATAAGGCAAATTTGTTTTCCAAATGTTCGAGTTAAATCACACAGCGGATATTCATTTAGACTCTGTCGGAATTATTACAAAGCAATTTAGTATTGGTGAATGCACAACGCACGTTATTATGAAATTGGATTTTTAGCACCTGCTTACCTTTGTTATATTGTTACGCAAAACCGAAATTTTACCGAAATTTCTTACGATAGTTTTGTCCTGTTTTAAAAATGCAACTACATAATTTTTATAATTATAATGCTTATTTATACTTTTGCGATTTGGATAAACGCTTGAATTTGTTTCACCTAATCGTAAAATGAACATGTCAGTGACAACAACCGCAAGTAGATATAAAGAATATTTTTTTTATATTCTCGTGAAGTGCCGTGCAATTAGATTTTTTTTCGTGTAAGCTTAATTCTTTTTCTAAAATAAGAGTGGCCTAAGTCACTCCTTATAATATTGGCTATCTGCCAGTGAAAGTTCAGTCAAAATCGGGCCAGACATTTCGGAGATTAGCCGGGACAAACAGTCGGTCGGATATACCGATAGACAAAAACTTGAAAATTGTTTCTTTGTTTTTTTATAAGTACCGTATACACTTTCGTACGCATTTAGTAAAAATGTGTTACTTTGACATTACAAACAGACACTTCAATTTCATTTATTTTTATAGATTAACAATATTAAATTAGCAAGATGGAACACTTATGGTTCCAAGGAATCTGTCTTGTTCTTTTGTCTACAACAGAAGTTGTTTTAGGGACGTTTAACGTACGAGTTAAAAATCCTTGTAAGTAAATTAAGTGATTATCGATTAGTTTTAGGTGGTAAAATAAAGTGATTATCATTCGTAGGTGGTAAAATAAGTAATTATCCATTAGGTTTAGGTGGTAAAATTAAGTGATTATCGATTAGTTTTAGGTGGTAAAATAAAGTGATTATCGTTCGTAACTGGTAAAATAAGTAATTATCTATTAGTTTTAGGTGGTAAAATTAAGTGATTATCGATTAGTTTTAAGTGGTAAAATTAAGTGATTATCGATTAGTTTTAGGTGGTAAAATAAAGTGATTATCGTTCGTAGGCTGTGGTAAAATAAGTAATTATCGATTAGTTTCAGGTGGCAAAATAAGTAATTATCGATCGTAGGTGGTAAAATTAAATGATTATTGATTAGTTTTAGGTGGTAAAATAAGTGATCATAGATCGTAAGTGGTAAAATAAGTATCTAATTATTGATTATTTACGTACCTACTGAAGTTCGGTAGAGTTAAAAATGGCTGTAAGTAAATTAAGTGATTATCGATTAGTTTTAGGTAGTAAAATTAAATGATTATCGATCGTAGGTGGTAAAATAAGTAATTATTGATTAGTTTTAGGTGGTAAAATAAGTGATTATCGTTCGTAGGTGATGAAATAAGTAATTACCGATTAGTTTTAAGTGGTAAAATTAATTGATTATCGATTAGTTTCAGGTGGTAAAATAAGTGATTATCGATCGTAGGTGGTAAAATAAGTAATTATCGATTAGTTTTAGGTGGTAAAATTAAGTGATTATCGATTAGTTTTAGGTGGTAAAATTAAGTGATTATCGATCGTAGGTGGTAAAATAAGTAATTATTGATTAGTTTTAGGTGGTAAAATTAAGTAATTATCGATTAGTTTCAGGTGGTAAAATAAGTGATTATCAATCGTAGGTGGTAAAATAAGTAATTATCGATTAGTTTTAGATGGTAAAATGAATGAATGAATAAATGAATGAATATACTTTATTGTACACCACAAACAAATTTACAAAGAACATAACAAAGAGCAGATTACATGTACAATTTGGCGGCCTTATCGCTACATAGCGAATTAAGTGATTATCGATTAGTTTTAGGTAGCAAAATAAGTGATTATCCATTAGTTTTAGGTGATAAAATTAAGTGAGTACCGATTAGTTTTAGGTTGTTAAATAAGGGGATAAGAAATTCTGACGGGCAGCAGTGTCAAAGGATTTTATTACATACTAGAGCCACGCTACAGCTATATTATAGCTTTGGCACGAATAGGTCGGCTCGACCGTGGGCTCTCATAGAATACCGGCGTTCTCCAGTTCGTGTGGGTGAACTTTACATGTCAAACTTTATATGATAAAAATATTTTCCTCAGACTTACCTCTTTGCTCACAATGTTTTCCTTCCTTACCAAGCACGTTACAAATCCGCACTTAAAATTGTAATTAACACTGTAGTAAGCTTACGTAAGGAACATTGTTAAAAGGGATAAGTAAATATATAATAGCATCAAAGTTTATCTTGTAGTTATTTTTTCACCAAAATTCCAGATTGCTACTCCCTGGCGCTGATCTGGGTATACTGTACACCAGTCACATATTATAGATACTATCGGTTACTTTATACAATAACCACGGAATGCAATAGAGTGACGATCAATCAACATCTGAAGCTTCACATATTGCAGTTCAAAACTGGGCCTCAGCCAAGTCACGTCATTTCTCTCCAGATCGATCTTTGTCCACAAATTTTAAATATATTAGAAAGATGACTGGATGGAAATAACACGATAACATCTTTACAAATAAATATGTTTGAACTGTCTGTTTGTAATGTCAAAATTACAACTCTTATTGAATGCATATGAAGGTATATACGGTACATATAACAAAAATACAATCTTTAACACTTTCGTCTGTCTGTCTGTTTGTTCCAGCTAATCTCCGAAACGGCTGGACCGATTTTGACACGATTTTCACTGGCAGATAGCTGATGTTATAAAGAGTAACGTAGGCTACTTTTATTTTAGAGAAAAAAAACAGGACTCTGCAAAAAAAAAATTAAAATCCATGAAATTCAATCGTAATAAATTCCACGCGTGCCAAGTCAAGGGGAACAGCTAGTTAATTTATAAAGTTAACTTTTTTTTAAAAAAGAAATTGGTTTGGAATTGGAAACTTTCGTCTGGAGCATTCCGATTTACATTGTCAATCTTTCCTCGTTCATTCTTTCTACATGACCATACCACCGAAGCATTCCTTTCTTAATCCTGGTCACAACATCATCTTGCAAATTAAATTTTTTTCATATCACAAAATCTCTCACCCTGTCATTTAGATTCAGCCCTAACAAACTTCTAATGACCGCATTTCTACAGCATTTTTCTATCTATTTTAGTAGAAGCTTGTTATATTAGTGTATAAAAAATTACTTTTAATAAACTTATTACAAAAAGTAGCTTATAATAAATATTCTCAAGATTAAACTAGAGTCTTTTTTAATATAGAAGTCCCATGGACAATATGCCAACTAAACTTGTAATTCATATATTAACTACAAATGTTAAATTCCCCGAAATTACAAGGTTTTCTCGTTGAAATTTTATGTTTTACGTTATTTGCTTGACATAACAATTACTTGCTAAAATAGTTCGATTTCTCTGCTACATTAAGCTCAGAGGAAGTTTTAGATAACTTATTTATTTATTTAGTAACAATCATTCTCCCGATTCATGCTTGGGCCAAAACTCTAAGAGACATGATTTGGGAACTCTAATTTGTGGAGTCTATTGAATATCGACCATCAAAAAAATATTTTATCTCACAAATATCCTATACCTTAATAATCATAGAATACATTTTCGTCATATAACTTGCACGTGAGGAAAAAAATCGACATAATTCAATTCTCTAAAGTTTTACACAATTTTGACGTAAAATTTATACCAAATAATCATCAACATTTGCTTAAAATATACTATTATTTTTGCTTTTTAAATCGTTACTATTATTTTTGTGTATACGAGAGAATACTATGAAAGAAAGTATGGCTCGCTATGGTGCGTAAAATACCTAAATTTACGTAACGCCGAAATGTAAGAGGGCTTTTCAGTCACTTTCTTTTATGTCTATCTGTATCTGTCGTTCTAAGTGGAATCGTGCAACTCAAATTTCGAGGTCTTCCCGATGAGCTAGACTTAAAATATTGAACGTAATTCAAAGTCGGATGACAATGTAGGAATATGATTAAAAAAAAAGGTAATATATTATTGTTTTTAATACAAAATAAAAAAAAAATCTACTGTTTAAATCTGAGACTGTCAATAAAGGAAGTTTTGTAATAAGAACGAAAGAAAAATAAGATGGATAAAAAAGACAGCGTTAAGCGCTGACTGCACGTTTGCGTCTAATAATATGGGCAATGGGTACTCGTAATTAGCTTGTGCGCAGAATGCTCGCGTCGTTGATGAAAGTCGCTGCTGGAATTACCTTGTAAACGCTCCGTGTTGCATGCTTACAACTATACTTACGGTAGATAGTTCTCTTTATAAATATTTTATTGAAATTAAATCTATTCCTATTTTACTCATTTTGTGAATATTTATTTTAAACAATTAAAAAGAGAATTCCAATTAATTAAATAAATTGCTACGTCATTGGAGCTTGTAACAGTTTTGAGAAAGTTTTAATTTTTTAACTATTCAATGTAATAAAGCGAGATGACGCCAGAAGATTAATCAAACAATGTATAAAATGTAGTACATTTAGGATTACACTTTTTGTTGGACTTTTTCAAAAAAGTGCCCATTTGCGGTGTTACAATTGCTACAGCAGGACTGTCCTGTAGAATTCGGGTAGGTTGGCCGATAAACTCATTAGTTTGATTAAGCTTTAATAAATATAAAAATATAACATTGTTTATTATTAACTTTAATAAGCTTAATTTACTAGTAGCTCAGACACCAATTGTTATTGATTAATATGTTCTTTTTTAAATAAAATTGATGAAGCTTCAGATGCGTTGTCACCTTCTGAAGACTAAGATGGAGTGCCCTACACTATACCGGCTCTCTACATACCCTCCAGACCCGCACACAGTAGTAGACGCACTGCTATTAAGTTACACAAATAGGTTAGTATTTTATTTATTTTATTTATTTAATTCAAAATAAAGTATGTGGTACTCAACCAGAC
This sequence comes from Parnassius apollo, assembly GCA_907164705.1. Classification (NCBI taxonomy): domain Eukaryota; kingdom Metazoa; phylum Arthropoda; class Insecta; order Lepidoptera; family Papilionidae; genus Parnassius; species Parnassius apollo. The sequence continues at coordinate 1,789,606 of CAJQZP010000333.1, read as the reverse complement.
GTACTTCTAGGATGAAAGGTAGTTCTATCAATTAGTAGTGTAGTAAGTGAGGGTAATCACTTTCTTATAACTCCGAAACTACAGCCTTGTTTACATAGATGGCTTTGTGATACGATAGCTCTTAATCGACCAATCACATAATAAAAGGTCAAAAGGACGCTGCTTTATCGACGCCATTTTGACAGTTGATATTTTATAGTAAATATTTTAGTCGATTTTATTATGGTGTAGTGCAGTTAGTATTTTTTAAATTAATTCTTCGAAGCGTTCGTAATTATTGTCAAGGTTTGTTTGCTATTTTTTTCTTAATAAATTAGTTGTAGTCAATGACTATAATACGACTTTGTGTTTTTGTCTCTGTCCTTCACCTAGTTTTGGTTTTATAGGGCGGCAAAGCTTAAGGTGAGCTTATATTACCCTCACATACCTTATGTTTAATGGTTCTAAATTAAAATGTTATATTTATACGAAAAAAATGTTCGCGGGCTTAGTTTTCGTGGGAATAAAATAAAATACAAATCGTGTACGGTCTATAAGATTTTATGGCCGGTGTACACATTGTCGGAGACGTCGGCAAATAACTCCACAGTCAGTTACACGGTCATCATTTTGAGCGAAGTCATTTAGTCTTGATGGTAATACATTTAGCGCATTCTGTTTTGGGACAATGCATAGTTGTTTAAGAAATAATCATAGAGATTAACAGAATTAGCCGTCCACACTGCAACCAGCACTTAGTAAGGAAATCATAATTGGGATCGTGTGGTTTTTATAGTTTTATAGTATTCGTTCATTCCTTCTTTACAGTTTGTCAAGGACCACTACTGAACATAAGCATCCCGCATAGATTGCTTTATAGGGGGATTTTTACCATAATTTTTGCATTTTGATCCTTAATTAAGTACCACTTACCATCAGGTGGACTGTGTGCTCGTTAGTGTGCACCCTATCTTCTAAAAAAATATTGTTCGGCGTTAGAAAAAAGTATTTATTTCAGGGATGAACTATATCTACACAGACTCGGAAAGTAAAACATTGGGTGCGTTTGGCAGAAAAAAGCGCTAGCAAGCGCTTGTAAGCAAAATGGCGATCGTATGCGGTAAGCGCTGTCAAATCGTAAGTAGCTATTTTCCTCTAGGATACGAGGTTAGTTTTAACCGGGGAACCTAACCTAATTTAAATATATGTTTGTAAAGTATTCATATTAAAAACTTACAAATTATGAATTTTTAATAACATGTATAATATGTTTATTCATGTCATTATATTACTTAATTCATGTCATTACAATATTGCTCAAAACATCTTATAAACTCTACATCAAAACCAACAAATTAAATAAGCAAAATGGCGGATTGTGTCAGCGCTACTGAAGTAGCAATCGTGTCCTGGCCGAAAACTATTTCAGCGCTTGTAAGCGCTTGCTAGCGCTTTTTTCTGCCAAACGCACCCATTATTAATAAAATACGTACACAATAATATTGGCAAAGAGTTCCATTTTCAAAATTTGAACTTATTTTTATTATATCGTTTACGAGTGATCAGTTCTAATAAAATAAATAATTAAAAATCAAAAACCCGACTGCAAACAAGACAATTTAAAGGTAATGCACGATAAAGGTTGAAACAGGATTAGGAATACAAAACAAAATTAAAATAAACTATAAACAAAGTAAACACTAGTTCGGTTTAACAAACTATATGAGATGAAAGCCGAAGTAAAATATTAAGTTTAGTAGCAAGCGGAACCCATTATCTTTCGGTTTGTAATTTTCAATGGGCCCCGCCTGCTACTAAACTTACTATTTTACCATTGAAGTAATATGTTCTTACGTACTAGAACAGCTATCTCAAACAAAAAAACGTGCGCTACTCTGTGTTCGCGCGTTTGGTTTTTTTATCATAGAATAAACATAGGTAGAATGATCCGTAGGTAATAATAGATTGTATTGTTAAATAGCTAAATTATATCGAGGAAAATATTTAAATTTTGTCATTTATTTTGTATATTATATTTATTTAATATAATATTACATAATATTATATCACAATTACATTTTAATGATATTTTATCTGAATATTTAAAAAGGTATCTATGTGAAATACAAAAAAAAAAACATACTAAATGTATGTTTAACAAAACTTATTAACATAAAATTTAAATTACAAATGTATTTATTAAAATTAGAATCATAAATGCTGTAAATAATCGTTCATAAATGCTGGACATGCGAGAGTTAAAAATGGACGAATTTATTCCACTTTGACTTTGAAGTGGAAACCTAAAAATAAAATAAAAGAATAGTAAGCAGATTTAAACATGAAAAATTTAGCCTAATTATAATAACTTATATATGTTTCTACAAAAAAAATGTGTATAATAATATGTTCGACCTATACTTAAGTACCCACAGAAATGTCGCATCTGAACATATTAATTTCATAATCTATATTTCATGATACGAGATGGCGTCTTGGGAATAATTTGTTTTATTATTAATTTATAATACTTTTTTATTGATTAAGTATCTTATTAACCGATGAAAAGTAATTCCTTGGTTTTTACTGGCATTTTGTATTTGTGCAATATCTAATTACACAAGACGGCATATTTTTATCAAGAGATTTTTTTTTAAATCAACACAATACGTGACAACTCTACAAGCGCCTAGCGAGTGACTGATTAAAGTGCGGTGCATGCACCGCAGTTGAGTGTAACATAGTAGCTGAATGCAGTGTCTCCTCTAGTACGTAGTACATAATAGCTCAATGTATTTTACTTAGGTTTTCAGCTCATATGGGCTGTTAAACCGAAGTAAAGTTTACTTTGTTTATAGTTTATTTTAATTTTGTTTTGAATACAATACCTAATCTTGTTTCAATCTTTTTAGTGCATTACTTTTAAATTGTCTTGTTTGCAGTCGGGTTTTTGATTTTTAATTATTTATTTTATTTAAGACTTTTTAGTATGCCTGTCTTCTGTGTAAATATTTTTAACGATTTTTCAATAATTATGCGACTTAGAAAGGTCGATGTATATTTCCTGAAATAAACGGTGTTTATTTATTACATTTTTCTTCAAAACTTCAAAGTATACGGTTCAAAACTTATTGAAAACAATTTAAGTATTTGTTTTGTTTTAAATGTTATTGGGCGGCGGATATTAATAGCTATCATTTTTTTCATAAAATGGCACAAGGTCGGACACAAACATTGCACATTTTATAAACCAGTTATTAAAAACTTTATAAACCAATTTATAATTCCTAATTAAATTTAACCATACAACTTATATTCGATAGGTTTGGTAATTTTTTTATTAACGTTAACGTGTCGTTACATCATTTTGCACCAAAAATCAGCCATTTTGTTCATTTAAAAAAAGCTATTTAAGATCACCTGGGTTTCTAAGACTTCTTAATTGTTGAAATCCATCCAGCCGTTTGTAAGATAGATACGAGGTAATGAAGAAATTTACAAACATACTTAAATTTAAATTCCTTTTAAATTCCTTTATTTTGATATCCTATTCAATAGGTTTGGTTAATTGCGCCAAAAATCCGACATTTTGTTTATTTAAAAAAAACTTTTTTAACCGTTATTAAGAAGAATAAAATGATACCTTAATTGCCGAAATCCATCTAGCCGTTTGGAAGATACGAGGTAATAAAGAAATTTACAAACATACAAGATCGCGCGAAAAACATAACCCGTCCTTGACAGTCGGGTAAAAACTTTCAGTGTCGCCTTCGTACTCGTATCTAATTACAATATTTCATTTAATCGTTAGTAGAATTCACAACCCCATATTATTCTGTGGTTTTTTATTTGGTAAAAAATGCTTCGTAGGGGGATTTGCAACCGCAGTTTTCTGAATGAGTTTTTATCAGCTGTTGCACATCTCCCGTATCATTTCCCACTCTCGCCCTCTGTCGCATCTTATCTTACGACACCCATGAGGAAAGCGGTTTTTTTAAGCCGCCATTACGCGGATCACAGACTATATTTGAGATTATATTATTTTTATATAAGGTACGTGAGGGTAATATGGTCACCTTAAGCTTTGCCGCCATATAAAACAAAACTAGGAGAAGGACAGAGACAAAAACTCAAGTCCTATACTACAACTAATATAATAAGAAAAAATAGCAAACAAGTTTGGCAATGATTAGGAACATTTCGAAAAATTTACTTAGAAAAAACTTACTGCACTACACAATACTAAAATCAACTAAATTATATGCTATACTCGTAATATCAACTGTCAAAATGAACTCGATAAAGCAGCGGCCATTTTGAACCTTTATTATTTGACGGTCTGATGAAGAGCTATCATATCACAGAGCCTGCTATGCAAACAAGGCTGTAGTTTTTGAGTTATAAGAAAGTGACCATATTACCCTCACGTACTATAGTTAATAAATAATTCACGATCACTACAAAATGATTAATGAATGATTCATGATACTATTAAATACAGTATTATAATAAGTACTAACAGTTATTGACAACGACTGCTTATCTTACTGAGCTCGGATTCCTGGCTAAAGCAAAAATATTAATTACGGGTATTTGCCAATATAAAATGGTTTAATTTTACGTCTTGATATGCTGCGAATTAAAGATTGATATTAAAGATTAACATCATAAGGTACATGGAGATTAAGTGAAAGAATTGGAGAATGGTAGTTTAACTTCTTTTTCCATATGGAAGTTATGTCTAAATATGAAGATGTCTTGTAATATTTTAATTATGCTAAATTATTTTGATTATCGACTCTAATAGTTTTAACGTTACAATTAGGCATTTTTAGCCACAAAATTTAAAATTGGATCGATCTAAAAGTTGTTTTTATATATAAATATATGGCAACTCATTGCATATTTTATGGAAGTCTGTAAGGAAATTTGCAAACCCTATATAACGTATATACTATATGTATATATCGTATATAGGGTATAGAATAATAATTATAGATTTGCGTCATAAAATTTTGTTCCTAAAATCGAAACGCGCATTACTACTGAATAATATTAGTCACCAGTGTGACTAAGTCCCAGTATTAATATTAAGGTAAAATTTAATTTTCCGGAGCTACATTGCACGTACAGTTTTATTTTGTAATTAAATATGATTGCAAGGCTCGCAAATACAAGTAGAATTACTAAAATTAACAACCAAATTAGAATTACGAACTCGTAGAATGTATAAGTAATATTACTATTATAAAATCTTATTTAAAACATTAAAACGATTGATTAAAACTACTTTTACGGATTTTATCGCGTTTAATTATTTTATTTTTAATACCCGACGTTTCGGGTGCTTTCCAGCACCCACGGTCACGGGGGACTGAGATGACTGACGTCCCGATGTCATCGTTAAACCCAGAGTACCTTCAGCTTTTTCGATTATTGTTTATGGTCCGATCCATGCAAAATGAACTCACTGTGCCTTGAAGTCTTGCGGTGGTATGCTTGGGTTTAGTTTTAATTTTATTTATTATAGGGTCCCAAGCAGGTGGTAGTACAAACTGCAGACTTTGATATTTGATAGAACGTTGATGCTTTAATGTTCCGGGAAGTCTGCAGTTTGTGATCATATCCTAGGCGGCCCCAACCATTACATCAGATTTGATAGACCACAAATTCTCGCGAAAGAACATCGATTCCTACGAAGGATGATAAGTGATGCTATTGAAACTAAAAAACATCCTAATTTCAATAGAGAAGGAGGCTGGGTACTACCACCTGTTTGGGACCCTATTATTAATAAAATTAAGATTCAAGACCCAGTCAGTTCATTTTGCATAGATCGGAACATAAACAATAATTAAAAAAGCTGAAGGTACTCCGGGTTTTACAATGACATCGTCCCCCGTGACCATACCGCTATTAAAAATAAAAATAAATAAACACGACATAATCCGTAAAACTAGTTTTGATCAATGTATAGTAGTATGTATGTATGTATGTATGTATGCATGTATGTATGTATGTACGTAGGTATATATATGTAATATAAGAAATAATTATTTAAAATGATTACTATAAATTAAAAAATTAAAAAAAAACTCCCTGCAAGATTTGCAAGCGTCGTATATTATAAGCATTTCACTAGATTGAAATAACGGAATTAAATACCTATTAAATTGATTCTAATGGCACTTGACACCTCTAAACCTGTCTGGTCGTTTAGGCCATAGAAGGTTTAAAGTGACAAAGATATATTTATAAACATAACATTACAACACTCACGCCTGCCACCCAAAGGGGTAGGTAGAGTCTACAGATTTCCATTTGGCACGATCCTGACACCTCTACGCATACATGCTCGTCGGTTTAGGGTACTCCTAATTTGGCCCATTTTCAATATATTGTAAATTTGGTCGATAAACTTTCGCCTAGGACGTCCCTTTCTAACTCTGCCGTTAACTTCTGCAACATGCTTTGTCAATCTTTCCTCATTCATTATTTCCACATTGACCGAAACACCGGAGCATTCCTTTCTTAATCCTGGTCACAACATCATCTTGTAAACCACACTCTTCTCTTATCACACAATTTATCACACTGTCATTCAGATTCAGTCCTAATATATTCCTTAACGACCGTATTTCTATTGTGTTTATTCTACTCTCGTGCTTCTTCTGGCATTGTAAAAATTAAATAACTACTTAACAGCATTTTTTAGATATGGCAACATGAGAGCTATAATAATATTGGCATTTTATTTTAACCGGGCATTCTGACGGTGTCGTAACCTCTTCGTTCAGTGCTCCAGATCTTTTCTTTGAAATGTATGTAAGTATCTTTGTAATAAGGTTATATTAATGGTAAGGAAATGTAATATTTCGTTTTAACATGGTGGTCTAAATATTTATCTATAAAACTGATTTGGCAAAGTTACCATACTAGTGACGCCACGATAAGACAATTACTTTGCCATGTTTTGATACCACCAAGAGTTGTCACTTTCAACCCATATACCGACTAGGGCGATACAAAGAAAGGATTCTATACTTCACATTCCATGTATGTATGTTTGTATACATGTTTAATCGTAACATCCTATTAAACCGATTTTACCTAATAAGTTGTCAACCGATTCATCTTTATCAAAAGTGAAAGAAAAGGAAAAAAAATCTATATAATTTTTACGGCGTCGTGTAATTAATAATATTATTCTTCTTTACTTCATTACTCTATTATTTACTTTTTATGATATTAATTTGCGCCCAAAAACAGTATCATATTTAATGATTATGAATGTTATGCTGCTGTTGGAAAACAATAGTCAGTTTGATTACAATTATTTTTTTGCGTGATCGTAATAAAGTGATGATGATGACATTAATAAAAAAGAATATTTATTATAAATTGTTTTATATTTGTTATAAATTGTTTAATTGTATAATATTTGTTATAATTGTCACATACTTTATGTTTGATCTATACTATTAATTCAATGTTATGTATTTTTGTTTGATATACTCGTATTTTTAATTTTTGCCTAAGAAGTTGTGACAAGATATAAATAAAAAAAATTTGTGCGTATAATTGTGTACACATGTACGAAGTGAAATTTCTTTACAACATATTATTCTTGGTTTGTTTTATATATTACATAAGTAGGTTAAAGGAGGCTTACGCAAAAAAAAAAACGTTACTATAAAATGTGATGCTTTATGAATACCGTACTAAATTCCTTGACAACGTCGATAAAAAAAAATTACTCCAAAAATTAAGTAAAGTACATACACAATCAAGGATTTTTGACAATCCTGACACATATTTTCAAGTTTGTATGAAAAATTGAATAATGGGTGGGCAACTTTGTTACTTGCAACACAATTATAGGAGCAAAACATATCTCTGAGTATTGTGTATAATATTATGTGATAAAACGGCCTTCATCCTTGTAGTTAAATCTTATTATTTTCATTAAAAACCTCGCAACCGGCAAAGATGCTATAAAGCGAGGTTAACTTTGCTATTTTACTATTTTCAAGTATTTTGTCTATTTAATGTTAGTACTTTTTTTAAATCACTAGCAAATACCAAATCTATGAAGAAAATAATGTCACATTCATACCTTTTCTGGTAGAGGGTGAGTGGGGTTGTTGGGGTCTTTTTAATTGAGGCCCAGTCTGAGAGTACATTTTACGTTTGAAAATTGGTCCTAGACTTTAAGGTCCTTCCAAAAATGGCAGTTGCTAGGTTTCACGGTACTATTTTACCACGTTTTTATTAACTTGCTTTATTGTTTGTCTGTCGTTCACAACAAATTTAGAAACAGATTTTAAACTAATTCCCCGAAGAGCTAGAGATTTGAATCTAATGGACGACACACACGGTTCAATTGATCATCCCAACTGATCAGATCAAGCTAGGACTGTTGATATTTTTGAAAATATCGGATTTTCTATATATCGATAAATAAAATTACATATAAAACTCCGATATTGATATATTTATAATTATCAATATTTCGAAAATCGGATATTTAAAAAAAATATCAACAGTCCTAGTTTGAACTGATCAGTTGGAATGATCAGTTGAATTAACCATGTGTGTCGTCCATAATAGATCAAAGCTGCTTGACAGTGCAACATAATTTCGCTTTCTTGTCGGTGTAATTGTTTGTTTGTCTGTGCAGTAGAAATTTGACAGTTGATTTTAAAATAATTTTCCGATGAGAACTACATGAAATATAAACTCAGAACTGGATACATGATATAAAAATGGTGGCCATTTTGAATTATAATTTTTACTTCCAATAAATTCATTCAAAATTGGTATTTCAGTTCTTATAGCTAAAACATTAAAGTGTGTAATTACCTCCGATAGGTATGCTGGCATTGGTTTTGTATTCCCTCTCCTCGTGCGAGAGTGTTCGAAGGTTCCTCGTGGTCGGATTCTTGTACTCGTCACGTAGGGGTAACGGCGGACAAGAGATGAACTGCCGATGGAAGTCGATCGTTCTGTGCGTCGGCACATTTGTACCTGGGCATAACGGATTGGTTTTTTTTTCATTCATTATCAGGATAATGGTAAAAGGGTTTTGTAAGGATTTTTATTTGATAACATTTAAATGACAAATGAGCTAACATTCCACCTGGAGGACTGCTACTACTATAGGCTACTGTAGTCCCTGTATATCTGCAACCAATAGTAAGTAACGCTGTTAGTAAGGACTAAGATAGATTGTCTCTCAGATTGTTGATGAAAGTCGGGCATGAGTAACGTTATTTGTATATGATTGGTTTAGGATGTTTTAAATTTTTATATTTACTTAGCATAATGTATTAAGTATATTTAAGTCCAAATCAAAGTACCTAAAAGAACTAAATAATTCGAATGTTTGTGGATGTACAATTTAGTTTAAGTATAAAAGCGTCTTTTATCTCCACGCCACACTAAACATGAGAAATTTCTAGAATAACGTTATTCAAAACTTTTTAACCGGTAAGGTCGATTAGTAAATACTTACAGTGTTTTACAGAAAATAGTTATTTTTATATATTGTATATATGAAATAGGATGTTTGTATCTAAATATCTATCTATCTATCTAATCGTTTAACTCAAAATCTATTTGATCAATCGCCATGAAACTTGGTATATATATATAAATAAATTAAATTGCATGTGCTCAAATAAATTACGTTGCTGAACACAACCTATGATATTAACTGGCAGGACACCGTCTGCCGGATTCAGCCAGGTATATGTAACTGGTTTCTCGGAAACTGTGTAATGAGATAATGTTTTACTTGACAAAATATGTTTCTATTTAGATGTAATCCCCGTAAAATTATATTTCTTTAACGCTGAGCAAAGATCGGTCGCCCAGGTACTGTGGTAAATGATCAACACCAAATTTTTGGTACTGAAAGAAGTATGAATATGTCCTTGGAATCAAGTGGATTCATCAATAAATAACAGTCTATTATCACGAGAGCGTAGCAATTACATTTCCTGGTTTAAATAAATAGAATTCTGTCCTGTCAATCAACTTATTAAGCAGGAAAGGTGTTTTTATAAGAAGGGCCAAAATAGCCCAACGTCCATTCCCAAAGGGCACCGCCACAATTATTTTGGGCTGGGTTAGACTTGAAAAAGTGTGCACATAATTAGTCTATGAGTTTATACAATGCAACGAAATGTATCGATACCGCAATTATGTTGTGAAATCGACGCAAACACATGCAGCCGGTTAATTATTGATATTTATAGTAAAATGGTTGTGCGTTGATTTATCGATTATTGTTATATCTTTTTACTTTAATTTTTGTTAATCTTCTCATTTACAGTTATTTATCTATTTATATTAGTATTCTTAAGTTTAATGATTTTTTTATCTAGGTAACATTATAATATACAAAATTTACTATAATAAAAAAATAATTATCATATAGCACTACTCTCCATGTTAGCGTTTCAAGAACGCTAACTGCTTTTTTCGCAGTTCAGTTATGTTGCTGTACTACATCTTTGAGCGAGAAAATAAGGGCTCATGTCTCCCGCGAGGACGACCAATCGCGGATGCAGTTCTTTAAGACTGCACGTGGACCCCACGGACTGATAGTCTAAACAGCAAAAGAAAAACGCAGCAACCGCCAAAGTCTATGCACGTAGTATCCCCCGCTAGGGCTCTGCCGTATGCATCATTTTATGTTCAACGAGGCTCTAAAGCCTTGGGTATATCTGCAGAGCCCTTCGAATAACATCGAATAGAATATAATTTTTTTATTATTTGAAAGTCAATTTTTTATTTACCACAGCCGCGGAAAATACACCTATCCTGGGAGTAATCTTTCAGAGAACGGTGACAAGACAACTTTTTGGCACTTTTCTTACATGATATTAGGAGAAATAATTAACAGTGTCTTTAATATTTGAATATTACTTCGAACATTACATCGAATTACTTGTAATAACTTTACACACATACTCGTAATAGCAACATTAGTTGTCCCATTATTTGTACCAGAATACATTCGGATTTAATTAGGGACAAGTGGAAGTTGTTTACACTACTGATTGAACCAAACATTTTTGGCAGCAATGCGATGGAGTTTTGTTAATTTGAGATGGTTTTGCCTGGTGGACTGTAAAAGCCTTTTAAAAAAATAGAATTGGCGTTATTTTTCCGAAATCCATTTTGTTATTTATAAGTTAAAAAACTAAACATAATAAACATTGTAGAATTTTAAAACGTTTGTATTTATAAATCTTAGGTTTTGACGATTGTCGATATATTGCAATATCGAATAGCACAACCCAATTAGCGAGGGTCACTGCCAAGCGGCTTACAGCGGGCACCTCCAAATTAAGTCTATTAACTGAAACTTTTAAGTCCCTTGTGCACGCGAGATCTTTCCTTCTTGTCCACTGGAGTTTGGAGCTTATTGGCTAAGTACGTACCTACTCGTCTTTTGTCTGTCCCATTCGCATTTTGTTTTGGGATATTTGCACTTTAAGCAGGATTTTAATGTTTTGTTCCTTTGAACGTTGTTTAGATTTGTTTATGTCATGATGATTGCGGAAGGGGTATAAAATTTTAATATTAAAAAAATGCACATATTTCTTAGATTTCTCCGGATACCTAATTAAATATCTGCTTGTATCATGGGATCTGGGTGCAAAACCATATAGCTACTATTTGTCAATAAAAATGGTATCGGAACTTGCGTACTTTTCAGCTTTCGATAGTTTTGGGAAGTAAGTTCTCGTGATAGAAAACAGTCTTTATCAGATTTATAAAATAATCGCATTTTATTTTTGTTTAATTATTGCTTTGTTTGTTTTACCATTTTGAGTCAACAAATTATATAGTCTTTATAAATATAGTATAGTACTTTAGCATGTGCACTAAAACAAAACTTAGCGAATGCATCGTGAGTATCAATTTCCAACAAGGTTCTCCCGTCGCGTCGTCACAAAGGTAATCCTCGGGAGCAGTTGTGCTACGTGCGTGTCCCGAACTTATTACTGATATAATTTCACTATTGTTTGCCTCCAGCGCTGCCATTCCATATGGCGTAACGTAATTTTTTTTCGCCCGTCAGCCAATTTCGATAGCTCGAGCTCCTTTGAACGGATCCTTAGTTTCGCGTGACTGCCCGGATGTCGGACGGCGGAAGAAAAGAATTACGATATTCATTAGCCGCCGCCTGTTTATTGCACGTGTTATGATGTCTTTGACACTTTTATTTGTTAAATTTTAATAGGAGTCTATTTTATTTAGTGTGTCAATGTGTAGAGCGGCCTATTTCGATTTTTTACGCTCTTTGAAATTTTTTACGCTTCTTGAAATTTTTTGTTTGTAAATCAAAATTAAGATTTTACAAATTCGTATTAAAATTTGATTATCTGTGTTTTTTCACTATTACTTAATACTTAATTACCACTCGGGATTTCTGGTATTTTCATGGGATTATCATGGGAAGAAATTAGGTGATGGATTCTATGCCTATAATATAACATATACCCCGTTAAAATAGACCTCCCTTACAGATTGCCTTATAGGGATCCCCCTATTTGCCATAGTTGCCATGCTTGGTTGGCGGATTGTCAACCGCAGTTTAATTTCATTGTTATTTTTTATAGAATAATACTATATCTTATACATTTTTTATAATCCTATGCGATAGTTTATCGACCAAATAGGCCAAATTAGGTTTATCGATTAAATTAGCGATATACTGAAATAAAATGTATTAAAAAATGAGGCAAATAAAACCCTTAACCAACGAGCATGTATGCGTAGGTGTATGAATGTGAAGGAGGCGAAAGAGGTGTATCAGGATCGCGTAAAATGAAAGTCTGTAGTCTATGCCTACCCTCTGAGCGACAGGCGTGAGTGTTTATGTATGTAATAATAGAGACAAACGAACACATCGTCCACCTTGTTGTATGTAGATGCTGTGGCCCATAGACATCTACATCTATCCTCGATTCCGAATGAAAATTCAGATGCATTGTTACCTCTGAAGACTAAGATAGAATATTAAAAAGGCGCTGCGGTCCATCTCCTGGTTTATTTACCTATGTTGCCTTTTACGACACCTACGAAAGGATATGTGGTAGTAGATATTCTTACACCGTCACTTCACGGTCAATATAGGCATATATATATAGGTAATTTAATGTATAAGAGCAAACTGTGCAGTGCCAAGACAAACAAAAGATGTTTAATGGCACGTAGAAATTGTTTTTGTAATTAAAACTGTAATAAATAAATAAAATAAACTAATTATAAATAATCAATTTATGAACGATTGACTAATAAGTTGGAGCGTCCTTTAAATGCCCTAGGGTTATCATCGCAGGTCCCGTGGGAAGAAAATCGCTATCTACTACTAGTGATAACGAGCTCGCGGCCTACCACCGTATCCTACATAAAAGTAATGACAAAAATAGATGTATTTATTATCATTTATTAATTGTTTTCAATGTTCAAACGTGTTAGTTCAAACTTCAAAGTTTGTAAGGTTTTTGAAAAACTTAAAAGATGATAAACTTCGAAGATATACATACCGGATGACCTTTTTTATTGTCTGGAAAAATTGGATGTAATGTGTGAAAGGAGTAAAAGTCTATGGCACTGATATTTTACAAAAAAATAAAAACAACATTTTGAATTAAACGTTTGAATTTTTTTATGAATTACTTTGCCCCTTGCCTTTGAGCCTGTGACCCAGCGAAGTGACAAGATCAAAGATGCCTACTAAATTTATTATTTTATTGCTGTTCGTAAAGTAGGGATATGATTTGAATTTCGCCAGATTTTAATTAATTCAAAAAATTTATTTTTTGTAAAATATTTGTGCCATAGGCTTCTACTCAGTTCACATGTTACACCCCTATTTTTTCCAGACGGTAAAAAAGATCTTCCAGTATTATTTAATAACTAAAATTGAAAATTTAAAAAACCCCCAGAAACAAAAAGAGCTGATGATCTTTAAAGTACTAAAAATATTTTCTTGAATCATAGTTAAGAAAACTCACGATGGAGTCAGCTTTCAAACAAAAAAAAAACTAGATCTTAACCGGTTCTTCCGTTAGGGAGCCACGATGCAACAGACAGACGCATAGGTACACAGATACACACGTTAAACATATAATATCCTATGTTTGAGTCGGGAATTGAAAATATATGATTGAATTACTTTTTTTTTATTTAAGACTGAATTCCATATATGGTTCTTTACACAGTGTAACCCATCTTCTTGGTAACTCCTTATATAAAGACTTTCTAAAAGCTAAAAAGTGCATATGTTTAAATTTTTCTTATTTAATCCTAGAAAATCCTGAACAAGCTAATGTGTATTGCCAATATTTCATTGATTTTCAGAGCTAAAGCTCCAATATGTTTTGAATCTGGAGTATTAATTATAAGTAAACCCCCTGGCTTTAAGACATAGTAAGCTCTCTTACAAGCTTTTATTCTTAATTCTGAATTAGGTATATTCAAGAAGAAAAGAAAATGTTTTCTTACGATCAAGAATATTATTTTGCATTATTATTTTGCCTTCAATTTTCTAAACGTTTTTCTCAATAATTTCTAAAATTTTTCAAAAAGTTTTTTTTTAAAGTGGTAAGGATATTTTTTTTAAGGTAGGCCATGGACATCTACATCTATCAAAATGCGTTTGCGATTGATTCTTAAACGATGACCTTTTTTTAGGACGTATACGTAACATACATAACAATATGCTATAATTTTAAGCTGGTATTCTGCAAGATTGTAATATTTCTCCGTCGACCCATTCGTGCTACCATAATGCGCCTGCAACCCGTTTCTACCATGTATTAATTAAGTGATTACAATGATATTTTGGACTTTACTAAATGGTATATAAGAAGGTATATGAACCGTGACAGCTCGGAGCGCGCTTTTCATAAATTGTCACAGTACGCGAGCAACCTGGTTTTGATCCGGCCGTCACCAATGAAATTGTTTACTGTAATTTTAATTGCTGATTTAACATGTGATCAGCGGGCAAAATTAGCATGTCTGAGAAAGGTTAGAAAGAATAAAGTGTTACAGGTACATCAGAGGGTCCGCTTACATGCAATGGAGCATCGCGTCGGACTGAACGGGATGGACGAAATGGAGTGATAAATTTGGATGAAATGGAATGATGAGCGATGAATCTATATGCCACCTGGTTACGAGAACAAATAATTTACTAATTACAAATGCAAATGTTTTGAGACTTCGTTTTGTGCACACGGAGTTGCGAAAATATAGAAAATTTTAATTGTTTACGTACTCATGTGGTTTTTGTAACAATGCATCGAATAATAACAAATTGGGAGCCGGCCCGTGACATTTCCAATCAAATTAGTTTTTCATTTAATGTTGATAATTATTATCATGCATTAGTAATAGGGAATTCGGAGCGTAAATGAACAAAATAAATATGTTTTAAACAGGCTTTTGTTTGCGTTAGCTGGTGGTTTAGGGTTTACATACGCTATTGTGCTTTATTATAATTATTTAAAATATATCGGTTTATTGAAGTGTATGGTGACATAAAACGGCCTTATTCTTTATTTTATTCTTATAATAATATTATTTATATTATACATAACATAACATACATAAAACACTCACGCCTGTCACCCAGAGGGGTAGGCAGATACTACAGACTTCCATTTGGCACGATCCTGACACACCTCTCTCGCCTCCTTCACATCTATATACCTACGCGTACATGCTCGTCGGTTAAGGGTACTCCTAATTTGGCCCGTTTTCAATAAATCGCCAGTGTGGTCGATAAATTTTCGCCTAGGACATCCCTTTCCGACTCTGCCATTCACTTCTGCAACATAAATTTTCTTTGTCACTCTTTCCTCATTCATTCTTTCCACATGACCAAACCACCGAAGCATTCCTTTCTTAATCCTGGTCACAACATCATCTTGCAAACCACAATTATATTCTCTTAATTATATTAGGCTCGACCGGGGAAGGACTACGCTGTCACAGAATACCAGCGTAATATAGTAGGTGAATGCTGCTGTGTTTCGTATGGAGAGTGTAGACAACCGGATACTTTTTTTACTGGAAATGAGGCATTTCATTTTAATCCTCACCGGTGACAACGCATCTGCATTTTGATTCGTAATCGAGGATAGATGTAGATGTTTGTGGGCCACAGCACCCACTTACCATCAGGTGGTTTGTGTGATCGTCGGTCTCTCTTAAAAAAAAAGGTTGAAGATAGATTTTTTTTTCTTGAAAGAGTTGGGTTGATGGATTATGTTTCGGTTTCTGTTAGAAGAGAAAATAATAAATTCTATTTAGATTATAAATAATTCTTATTGAAAGTATTTGTAATTTTTACTTTTACTGCTGGTTCCGAAAAATACAGCCAGAAACTCAATGGAAGCTTTTTTGAAGTAGTATTTTACAATGAAGTAGGTTGTATATCAATTGTTTTAACAATCAGTCTTATAATCAAAAATTAACATTTCTGGGGGCTAATAACAACTATGTGCTCATCAATATTGTTTTAATAATCCCAAACTAACCCTTAACTGTAAGGACGGTCAAGTCATGTAAGTCATGTCAAGTATGTATGTATATTGTTATATATATATATATATACATATACATATACTTATTTTATATATATATATATATATATATATATATATATATATATATATATATATATATATAAACTTTATTTATAAGGTACGTGAGGGTAATATGGTCACTTTAAGTTTTGCCGCCATATAAAAATAAAACTAGGAGGAGGACAGAGACAAAAACACAAAGTCGTATACTGTAAATAATATATTAAGAAAAGCAAAAAAGCTTTGGCAATAATTAGGAAGACTTCGAAAAATCTATTTAAAAAACTACACTACACCATACTAAAATCAATTAAAATATTTACTATAGTGTCTACTGTCACAATGGCGTCGATAAAGCATCGCGGTTTTGACCGTATATTATTTGATTAACCAATGAAGAGCTATCGTATTACAAAGCCATCTATGCAAAGAAGGCTGTAGTTTTTCAGTTACAAGTATGGGACCATATATACTGGATGACCATATTACCCTCACGTACTATATATATATATATATATTTTTTTTTTTTTTTTTTTTTTTTTTTATACTATATTAATAGAAATAAAAAAGAAAATATACCTATATTTTTTTGTTTTCTAATTTGTGTTTTGTTAATTATTAAGTTTTTTTTAATTATTAAGTACGCACGCTGCTACTTACTTGCTTAACATATAATAAAACTATTTCTCTCTCCCAAAGGGTTTGCTGGAAGAGAACTCTTATTAAGCTCGCCTTTGTACATCTTATTTAAAATGTTTAAAATTTGTTACCAACTTACGAGTATAGTGTGTATAGTAAAGAATAAAAGTACTAAATTTTGTTACAAGGACACCAAAAAATCTGTCGTATACGCTGAGCAGATGAGAACTTCTGGATATTTTCTGAAGCAAATCTTTATAACCTAGGTGGTAGAGTTCATTTTATGTCTTGTAGTGCCACCCTCTTTCCTTTTTCCTTTTTCTGCCACTGTACAGAAACACTGTAGGTTAAGAGAGCCAGAATAATTACAGGCTCAAAGACATTGGTCGTTTGAAGCCTTATTTTGTAGCTACTTAATATCAGGCAGAATTTTAGATCGTTTGTCATAATTTGTGTTATCTAATAGATAAATATTTTGTACGTTACTTAAAAAAATTATAGTTTGATTTTCAATAAAATTATTGACATAAATAAGTGTATTAAGCGATTCTAATGAAATGCTTGAGTATAATACATAACTAGAGACTTACTAGTTTTGGAGCGAGGCTCCCGTGGTCCGTCTACGGTCACTTTGATAGCTTTTTGGTACGTAGCTACTTGAGGCGGTGACGTAGATATCGTAATTGTTAACGAGAAGCTCTTTCCTGCAACAAACGCCATTAAAATTATTGAAAAAATAATTTTTTAATATAGAATAAGGGTGACAAACTAGCACACAGTTCACCAAATGGCTAGTGGATGCGTTGACCTCTGAGGACTAAGATGGAATGTTTCGTTTCAAGTAAAAAGGTTCTCAACACTCATAGTACGAAACACAACAGCATTAAGCTGCTATTTTAAGCTGGTACTCTGTAAGAGCGTGGTCCTTACCCGTTCGGGCCGACCTATTCGTACTACAACTATGTTATATTTTTACAGTTACATCATACGCTCTACCACGTATAAAGTAACTGTAAAAATGTTGCCTTTTTAAAAATTGGAATTATCATATACTCGTTACAGCCAATTGATTAAAACTACTTTTACGGATTTTATCACGTGTAATTTATTTTGTTTTTTATACCCGTCGTTTTGGGTATTTTCCAGCACCCATGGTCACGGGTGACTAAGGTGACTGACGTCCCGATGTCAAAGTTAACCCGGAGTACCTTCAGCTTTTTTAATTATTGTCTTTGGTCCGATCTACGCAGAATGAACTGTGTTTTGAAGTCTTGCAGTGGTATGCTTGGGTTTAGTTTTAATTTTATTAATTATAGGATCCCAAGCAGGTGGTAGTACCCAGCCTCCTTCTCTATTGAAATTAGGATGTTTTTTAATTTCAATAGCCTCACGTATCATCCTTGGTAGGAATCGATGTTCTTTCGCGAGGATTTGTGGTCTATCAAATCTGATGTAATGGTTGGGGCCATCTAGGATATGATCGCAAACTGCAGACTTCCCGGAACGTTGATGCTTCACGTCAGCTATGTGTTCTTTTACGCGGGTTCTAATTGATCACTTTATTTGCCCTATGTAAATTGAAATCTAAAAAATCGAAACGTCGGGTATTAAAAATAAAATAAATAAAACGCGATAAAATCCGTAAAAGTAGTTTTAATCAATGTACAGTGTTCGCGTAAATATAAGAAATCATTATCGTTACAGCCAAGTCTATTGCTAAACATATGCCTCCCCTTATAGACTGCCGTATTGGGGGGTGGGTTGGGGGGGATTTACCAGTTGTCACGCTTGGAAAGGGGATTGGCAACCACATTTTATTTTTATTTTTTAGCTGTTATTATACAGATATTGCTGGCATATCCTAATCTGTTTCCCACTGTCACCTCTCACAATACCCATGGAACATTGAGGTGTAGTGGATAATCTTACACCAAGATTAAATATTATATAATTGCAGGCTTTTTAAATATTTTTAATACCTTTATTCAAATAAAAAATACACATTTACAGCAATAATAATAATCATCGCTAAACTGTGCAACAGTTTGTTGGCGATAATGTCATTCGTTTCTTTTACATTCATGTATATTTTATGCTACTTACATACTTATCTTAGTTATATTACAATAAATATTTGTTTCTTGAATTAATACTTATTGTAGGTATGTATCTTCCACACTTTGCTTTAATGTTGCAGTGTTCATGTATTTGGACATATCTCTTTTAAATTCTATTCTATTAAATATTAGGGGAGTTAAAAATTGCCTAGTTTTCTTACCATAATAGTTTCTTATGTGTAGTATCAAATATTTACCCTTTTCAACTTGCCTGGTACGATATGTATGCGTTATATTTATTAATTTTATGTTGTTCTAAAGCAATGAGGTATTCTACTTTTTCATGCACGGGTAGTGTTTTACATATATTAAACAATATGTCATAATTTCGTTTATACTATAATTTTACTTTTTTACTTACTAAATACTTAAATAATCTAATCTGTTAATTATTTATTTTAAATTCTGTTTTATTAAGTTATTTATGTAATTTTAAATATTTATTTATTTAAAATTCTTGGAAATAGAAATTGTTAGATATTAATAAGTAGTTACCATCACCGACGCGTAAAATTCTAAGCCGGGCATGTGCATCTTCCGTTTTACGAGCCCGTCGTTTTTGTCCGAATCGTCACGCTTTAAAGACGGATTGATGATCGCAATATCGAATTATTTACATTGTTGCCAGTAGTCTGATTTGAGTATTTTATTTTTAAACTTTGTACTAATATATATATATATATATATATATATATATATATATATATATATATATATATATATATATATATAATCTAAAAAATTGAAACGTGGGGTATTAAAAATAAAATAAATAAAACGCGATAAAATCCGTAAAAGTTAATTAATGTACAGTGTTCG
This sequence comes from Parnassius apollo, assembly GCA_907164705.1. Lineage (NCBI taxonomy): Eukaryota > Metazoa > Arthropoda > Insecta > Lepidoptera > Papilionidae > Parnassius > Parnassius apollo. The sequence continues at coordinate 1,769,436 of CAJQZP010000333.1, read as the reverse complement.
CGTAAATATAAAAGAATCATTATCGTTACAGCCAAGTCTATAGATAGCTAAGTATATATATATATAAGTACCACGTTTTTTTCATATTCCTTCACATTGTCATCCGATTCTTAGCAATTTAAAATTTCGAGTCTTCAGCTCATCGATAAGTACTCGAAATCTTAGTTGCGGGATTCCACCCGTAACGACAGACAGCCAGACAAACAAGAAAGTGACTTAGTAAAAACGTGACGATAAATGGAGGTTCTAATCTCTTATCTTCTAATCTCTCTCGTAGATTCTGCAGTAATAAATACTTGATACATCAATACTGACTTACTATTGTGTTAAACCATAAACCACACAATATTATATTGAACGAAACAAATAATATTTAAAAAAAAACTTAAATAACACACATTGAGAAGTTATCTAAGAAGTGTCTAAGAAGAATGAAGTATATGTATCTCATTATTATTATTAGTTATATTATAATAGGTCCGAATAGTATTAAAAAACGCCATTTCAAGTAAATTCACGTTTTTTTGGTTGCCGTCGTTTTTTGGTTTCAAGGAGTTTGTTTTGTAAGATACAAATAAATAAATAATAAATATTTAAAAGAATATTTGTGCGTGCATCTACGTTTTTACAATAGTAATTTTTTCTTCTCATACATATATCAAAGACAAAATAACGATGATAGTGATTCCAAATCAATTTAATCCGAAGCATAATTGTATTATGATCATCTTATAGAAAATTTAATTTAATTAAATTTGGCAATAATTGTAATAGCTGAGTTTCAAAATTGTAGTAAAAATAAAGTTTGCAGGAAGGCCTAACATTACTGGTCCCGTTCCCCAATTTACAACGAATTTACAAATATTCAATTAATCGGAATTAAGCAGTAAGAATAAAACATAAATAGTAAGGTTAAATAGATCTTCTTCTGTCTCACTAGATAAAAGAAGCGTAATTCTCCTATGTATTCTTATATTATCATTTCTTCAAAGAGGGTGAGGTAAATGATACATCGATTAAGCCGACCAGTTTAGGCACTTGACTCTCTCTATATATATTTGCTACTAATAATGTGTCATATTTGACGACTATTATAATATTCATGTTCTAAATTGAAACATCAAACACTAGCATAAAATATATAGACATGTCATGTATTTCTTTATATTTAATAATTCAAGACAACAAAGGGTTTTTATGTTTTGTTTTTCATTTAACATAACAAACTAAAAGTATCGTCAAATCATCATGTCTGATATATGTAAAACAGTTTCAGAAGAGTGTTTTCATAAAATGTAACATGTCTATTCATTTTATAACACTTTATTGTATGATAGTTCTCCGCGTGAAGTGCTACGCACGGACTGGCGCGGAGCGCGGACGCTGGAAAATAGAGTGCTTTTTGGACGTCCGATTTGCGGTCGCCAGTAATGAATGCACCGATAAATACGGAATAAAATTACAGTTAAAATGAGTGGATTAACATGTCTAATGCAGATAATTCGTGTGTAGCGCGCTCTCGATTTAGTTGAAATGATTGATTTCAAAGTTTCGTCTAGTCGACTGCTTTTACGTATTCCTTTTCTAGGTATATACTGCAACGTTTAGCGTTGTTTAATAGTTAGTATAAGCGGATATTAAATATAATATACAAAATTTCGGTTTTGAATACGGATATTAAATGAAAACTAACTTGAGCTTGTATTTAGTGGTGGCAGCTCGATTCTTGCATATTACAAGCAAACTGTTCTTTAAATTCGAGCTTCTCTTAAATGTTATTAAAATTGTTATTGGAGTATTTAACTGTTGATAGTAACTTAACTTAAAACTTACGTCGATTGGATTTGTAAAAGAACAATGTTTTTCTGAGAAGATTTTTATTATTTTATTGTTCCCCAATTGTGTAATATTTTATAAGTTACTGTAAAAATGAAAAATAAACATGATAGTTGATGCCGATTTTGTTTCTCAAAACTAAAGGCGATCGATGACTCAAGGAAAATATCCTGAAGAAACCTGTAAATCTGACACATTACGTATAATACGTAGACATTAAGAATGTGTAAAGTCTGTCAACGGTTTCCGCAGTGCAATGGTCAATTTCTTTTCTTTCTTCTTTTATTACACTTTCAAACAAAAATAAGCCCATATAGCTCAGACAGATAAAACAATTTTATTATTAGAATCAAACACTTGATGGTAAGTGGATACAGTGTCCATGGCCATCTAAACCTTTTATAGATTAAAAATTACGTGGAGAAACGCTTTTTCAAATCACGGGATATATCGGACCCGGCCTACATCTACCAGGTCTACTCCACATGGCGGCCCTACCTCGGAAGATTACAATCTTTCCCTTTTTTTTCTCAGGTAGGGCATACTAGAATACAAGGAGCGTCTTCCTCAACGGTCTTTAACCATCTACGCATCGGACCTCCTGGAGTCCAATACGCGGAGATCATATTGCTAGGAAAAACTAGCAATCGAAAGCAATAATATTTTTCATCACAGTGGCGGCTCTGGTCCATAGTTTCGTCGCCGACTACATTTCGGACCCTTAACCTCAGTGTGACGCACATACGAATTGGGCTTACAAAGCCACTCGGAGTGACCACCTCTGGCCTTCATCGTGCGTGACCAAGCCGCGGCATTTAAGTCCCCTTTGTCATGACAAGGTGGGAACCCTTTCGAGTAGAAGGGGACTCCTTCTAATTCCAAAATCCAGTTGTAGAATTGAGCTCCTACTTTTATTTTATGTTACTTTACTAATAAAAAGATGACGAAGGCCAGTAGCGGGACATAAGATATTAATTTGCTATGTTATTTCCATTTGATTCTGTTTAGAAAGTTGCGGATTTAGTGACAGTTTCATCTCTTAATACTTTAATAATTAATTTGACGGCTCCGTGGCGCAGTGGCTTAGCAATGGGTTACAGCGCTAAAGGCCTCGGGTTCGAATCCCGCACGGAACAAATATTTGTATGGCTTACAAGTAATTGTTCCGGGTCTGGATGTTTGTCCTTGTGAAATTTATGTTTGTAAACTGCCCCCACAATACAGGAGAAAATCCTAGTGTGGAGGTAACGTTTTTTAAACGTAAATTAAAAAAAAAAAATTAATAACGATCCGCTCCGGTTTCACACGAGGTCTAATTGTGTGAATCTAAGCCATCCAGGGTCCTACTAAACCACTAAAACACACACAAGAAATTTCATCAGAATCGGTCGAGCCAGTTTCGAGTTTTAGCAAGACTAACGAACAGCAAAATATATATATACTAGCTTGCCAGGCAGACGTTGTTCCGCCCTTTTCGACGACCCTTTGTCATGTCCTATTAAAAATCCTTAAATTCGCAAAAAAATTGTGGGTCACTCGTGGGCAAAAAAAACTATCATATCACTAAGTTCGATCAAACTGCACACGGTGTGCAAATTTGCACCGAGTTACCAGGCGGTCCCATAATGAACTGGCCTGATATAGTTCAACGCGACATGTCGCTACATGTTGTGTTACACTAAATAGTACGTTTATCGTGCACTTAATATAAGAAACATGCATCGACATGAAATGCTTGGTCTTAGTTTAACAGGCATTTGAATAACGAGAGTCGCGTATTTTTTCAAAATGTCGAAAACTGAGTATCGAAGTGTCATAAAGTTTCTGTTTAAAGAAGGTTTATCCCCTGCCCAAATAAAAGAACGATTGGATGGCGTGTATAAGGAGTCTGCCCCCTCCTATAGCACAGTGAAAATTTGGGTGAAAGAGTTTCGCCTCGGGAGAGAAACCGTCGAAGACTTTCGCCACGACGGTCGACCTGTGGAAGTGCTCACTCCCGAAACGATTGCTCTTATCGAAGAGGAGGTTCTGAGTAATCGCCGTTTGAAGATTAGAGAAATTGCAGCAAGGCTTGGGCTCTCTAAGAGTACCATTCATCGCGCGATCCATGAACATCTTCACATGAAAAAAAGTGAGTGCAAGATGGGTACCGAAACTTCTTTCAGCGGTACAGAGACAGGAAAGAGTGCGCTGCGCTTCGGAGTTTTTGGATCTTTGTGGCGAAAATCCAAAGACTGTGATCTAGCGCCTAGTGACTGGTGATGAAACTATGATCTTGTATTATGATCCACAAAGCAAGCGCGAGTCAATGGAATGGCATTATAAGGGTGAAAAGCCCCCTAGAAAGGCAAAGGTGCAACAATCGACTAAAAAACTGATGTGCACAGTATTTTGGGATTTTCAAGGCATTTTGATGTTGGATTTTAAAGAACGTAATACAGTAGTGAACGGCGAATATTATGCTTCTTTAATATATAAATTACGAGACAAGATAAAGGAAAAACGAAGAGGCAAGCTGTCTAAAGGTGTCCTGTTGCTCCATGACAACGCCCCTGTTCATACCGCTGGTGTTTCGAAGGATGCAGTTCGTCAATGCTGGTTCACAGAAGTTCAACATCCACCTTACAGTCCAGACATGGCCCCGTCCGACTATTATTTATTTCCAAATTTAAAGCGGGACTTAAGAGGAAGAAAATTTTCAAGCGATGAAGAGTTGCAGGCGGCCGTCTTCAGTCATTTTGAGGATAAAAAATGTGATTATTTTTATAAAGGTTTAGAGATGTTGATTCACAGATGTCAGAAGTGTGTTAGTATTCATGGTGATTATATTGAAAATTAAAATTGGTTTCGTTTCATTTCCTTCATTGGTTCATAGTTAGGCCAATTCATTATGGGACCGCCTACGTACATTCAATGAGGGTAAGTAAATCGTTTATACAAGTCTATAATTCAAAATAGACGCATCACCATATTATTACAACTAATTATATTTTTAACAATTAGATAACGGAACGAAATTTCAGTGTTGGTTCCCACCGATACAGATAACCTATCACGCGGCCGGTATTTCCTGAACAAGTCAAGACTGGTCCGTAAATATATCACTGGTCCGATACTGATAACAAGTATATAAATACTTGATATGTGTGCTTTTATGGCTTTTCACAGTACGTTTTGTGTTTTATAAAATACCACGTCCTTCACCGTTGAGCACATGGTAAAACAGCATTTTTTAATTTAAGAATTTTATTTGGAGTCGGCGGGATCCGAACTCGGGTTTCTGTACGATTAGCCTCTGAGCTGTTACGGCTCTATTATCGACGGTTTACCGTTTTGAGTTATAACTGAATTTAAATATTTTGTTATAATTTCCAGTAAACAGTAATATGATACATTTTTGTTTTATTAGATCATTATTGGTTTAACTTTAACTTTTGTGTGTGTGAGGAGAAATATTATATTCATACCTATATTCGAACATTACAATCACTGCGGGAATAAAGAAAGCTCTATCGAGACGAATCTATATAGAGACGAATCTGTCTTAAGAAATGTGTTTAGTATTTTCCCGTAGACGTATCTTGAAACGATCGAGGCATAATTATTGAATGGAATTATTATAGTATGGTTACGCTAATGTTATGTCATACATAAATACGTCACGCATGTAATCCCCAAGAGGGTAGGCAGAGTCTACAACGTCTAGTCCAAAAATATGGTATAGATAGAAAGAAAGTCGTAACAGGTGACTAGCACATCACCTACATAAAATCAAATCCAAAATCCCATTAGTCGCTTTCTACCACATGCTAGCCAAGTTACACAGTTGGCACATTCTCTTTTGTGACAAGTCCCATATAATACGATGACGGCTACGTGACGCAGTGGCTTAGCAATGAGCTGCGACACTGAAGGCCGCCGGTTTGAAACCTGTACGGAACAAGTATTTGTATGACCTACAAATAATTTTTTCGGGTTTGTCCTTGTGTAATTTATATAATATGTAATCTGCTTCCTGAGAGAATCCTAGTGTGGGGCTAACGTTTTAATAAAAAAAGCAAGAAAAAACGTCTGGCCTGTAAGTCTTAACCAACATAGTACCTACAATTTGAAATTTATAATGAAAAAAAAAGAAATAAAAAACGAAGTTATTTTAATATTTTTATAGCATTTGGTGACAAACGAGTGCTGTGGCCCATAGACATCCATATTTATCTTCAACTAAGGATCAAAATGCAAATGTAATTACACTATGTAATTTTGGTTATTTCCGTGTGTACTGCTCACTGTAACTTTATTGGTGGTAATGAATAAATGTTTTATTATTATTATTATTATTAAATGCGTTGTCACCCCTGAGGACTAAGATGGAATGCCTTGATTCCAGTAAAAAGGGTCTCCGGTTCTCTACACTCATACGAAACACAGCACAGCTTTACGCTGCTATTTTACGCTGGTATTCTATGAGAGCGTCCTGCCCCGGTCGAGGTAACCCATTCGTTCTACCACTATAATATAGCTGTAGCGTGGCTCTACCACGTAAAAATTGTAATTCTTGACGCTCTCTGAAAGCTAAACGTTGTATTTTCCATATTATAGCTTGCATTTTTATCACTTAACTTATTAATGTTGATGTAATATGATTGAATCTTTTATAATAAATATATTCTATATTAGATTCCTTTTATTCTAGCACTATATTTCGGTATCGTGATTCCTTACAAAGCAATATAAGCATCGTAGCAACATTTCAATATCGAAACAAATCATCATAAACCATTAGCCGCTAAACACCAAAGGCGTGTCCCGAACGATGTGAAATATTGCGTTTAAAATCCTTATGAAACTTAATGCATTTTGCATGATCACTCATCAACAGTTTAGGACCTAACACAATACGCGAAAAGCAATAAACATAACATTGTATTACAACGACCGTCTCCTGGAGGTGTTGAGAGAGCTGCGTGAAATATTCAATTATGGTGCGCGGGCGCAGGTGGGTCGGGGTTGGGAGGGAATGGCGGCCATCTTGATTTACGATCGAGCGTAAATCCTGAGTGACATTTGCGAGTGAAGACGATTCAGACTCAGACTCTTCTTATATTGAACTACGACACGATTTTCACGAAAATCGTTTGCGGTCTCTTATACGCGTACCGTGAACAGTTTGGCCTTAAAGTAGGTATCGATGAACGGTTGTCGCTTTCTCCATTTCATTTTAGTACAAACAAAATGGCGTCGTGGAGTTTAACAATAACAAGTGATAAAATTAAAAAAATTGTAAAACCGACTTTAATACGACCGAATTAATGTATTTGAAGTCAATTAAAGATAATCAAAAACTATATTGATGAAATTTAATTAATATGGGACCACACGAGTAGCACTAGCTTAAAATAGCAGATAAAACAAGAATCATCAAAATCAATATATATACATATATAAATCAAATATATTTGTCAAGAATCAAAATGTAGATGCGTTCTCACATCTAAGGAGTAAGATGGAATGCCTCGTTTCCAGTAAAAAGGGTCTCCGGTTCTCTACACTTACCACATGAAACAACATTAAGCTGCTATTTTACGCTGGTACTCTGTGAAAGCGTGGTTCCTACCTTAGTTGATCCGACCAATTCGTGCTACAATCATTATTATAGCTGCATCGTGGCTCTACCACATCAAATAAGCAAGGAATTTGCAATCATAAAGATCTGAGAAGATTATTAACGTATCATAAATACCTGTTTCCGATTCTATTTTAACAAGTTATGGAAATAGGAACCTGTCAGAAATAAGATGGGGCCCGGCAGTGGGACGTATATAGGCTGCATTAAATTGTATTACATTAAAGAAATTTAGTTTAAATTGACGGAAGTATGGAGCCACCATGCTGACTGTCAGGAAAATTGGGTAATACCTAACAAATACTTGTTGATGAGAGATAAATTCCAAGCATTTGTTATTGATACAGATTTTAACACTGTTTGAAACGCACGAAAAGGCACTGAGAGGTTTATTTTAAACGCCTAACGGTTTTACTTTTTAATATTACTTTTACATAAATGAAAAACTGACCACCTAATTGTCATGAAAATGTGATAATAGGGTATCCTACTATCAGCAGTCCTTATAAGCTTTTTTTTTAAATAAATAAACCCAGAATAACGAATTTTTTTTCCGACTGCTTAATATAATCGACATCTTACAGGCAATCTCATTTTTAATTTATAATTTAATTCATACAACTACCCCATGAGCCGACATTTATTTTTTGAACCTTTTTAAATTTATTTTACAGCATATCGCTAATAATATTAATTTGAATGCAACATATCATACTTTTCCCTGCTCTGCCAACTTAGGGCTGCTGTTGGGCTTTTGGTGGTCGCGGCTTCGTGCCTTTAATTACCATAAAAAAGCCAGTTTCCGCAATATACTCTAGCTACTACCATCGAATGTCAATCGACACATTGTTGCTTTGGCCAAGCCACTATGGATGGGATATTGAGAAAGTTTTCCGTGGTATCCATAATGATAGACGATCGGCGGAAATAGGCTCTCGGAACATGGGAGTGAGGTGGAAGGATATTTATATGTATTTAAAAGTTTTAAAAGGAAGATTAACATAACACATGTAATTATTCTTGTTGAGAGGATTTAAACTCCCTCTCAACCAGAATAATTACATGTGTTATTTTTTTGTCAGGTCGTAATACAGAATTCAGTAGGTAGTAAAGGTTTATTTAGCATTTTTAACCTACCACAAACATATAATATTTAAATGGGCTATAAAATACAAGCTACTTTTTAATCTATGTTTGAATTATGCCGAAAGCAACATTATGAGTGAACAATCCGAAAGGCATCACGTAAAAAGTCGATGACTGGAAACAAAAACAAAAAAAATGTACGGAGATTTAGAATGGATCGTAATATGAAGAAGACCGCTATACAAAATGATTTGGTCACATTCTGGTCATGCCGTTTACGCGCGGCCACTCGTGCCTAATTATGTGTTCATTTTGATGACAAATCCGTCGGTGTGCTTTTTTTTAACTTACTTTACTTTATAAAATTTATAATAAGTAGTTGTACATGGTAGGAAAGCAAAGATTCCTTAGACATTTAGTTCACGAGTATTACATTTACTACATTTTAGCTTGTTTTATGGTTATTTAAAATGCATTCTAATAAATAGGTTAAATACATGGCGAAGTGGCGCAGAGCTCTATGACCGCTGGCCAAATAATTGTTCCAGGTCTGTATGTTTGTTCTTGTGAAATTTATGTATGTAATCTGCCCTGGAGAAAAGTGTGGAGGTAACAACTTGTCTTTAAAAGAAAAAAATAAACAAACATGTGTTTACGTCTTTGAATGTTTATATTTTAAAAAACATACTTATTTCATATTCGCTAAACTGACTTAGAGCCATGGTACCTGGTCGTAAATTTTATCCAATCCTGTATCCAAGTTCAATCCTTATCAGTACCATTCATTGAATTTTTGTGTGGTCTAGTACAACTTTAAGTAACACTATATCAGTAATGAAGAAACACATTTTATACCATTTCATAGAGTTCCTAAGTAATATTTCGAGATATGTATAAATGAACGGAAGGAACCGTGGTAGCTCAGATGGTTAGCGCTCGTTATAAATTACACAGAACGCGAACAAACCGGGTTCGATCCCCACCGGCACCAATGAAATTGTTAATTGCAATTTTTAAAGTGGTGATTTACCACGTGCTCGGCGGTGAAGGAGAACATCGTGAGGCAACCCGCATATTTTTGATATAAGAAAAAATATTTCGATGACATGTGAAGTTCGCCAACACGCATTGTTGCAGCGCGGCGGACAATTCCTTGCCCTAAAACCCTGTCAGAAATGAGGGGAGGCCTGTGTGTAACGTACATATTATAAGTTGTAACTTTTATAAATGAACGGACCAATGAAAAGGAAGGAGGTAGGAGTAAATATACTCGTACCGTACTACTCTCGTAATACTTTTTTGCTATTTCATATGAGAAGAAAGTAAATTAAAATTCCCGGTGAAGTTTATTAGTAAAAGAAAAATCAAATATGATCAAAAAAATAATGCTATAAAATGTTGGTTAATATATTTTTATCTAAAAAAGGTTTTTGATAATATGTATTAATTTATAATTTATTAATATGTAATAAATGTTCATATATTTAAAAACGGTCAGTTGAGAAATGGAAAGCGCTATAGATATTTTTTATTATGGTTTGATGCATCACTTCTCCAAAAAGTGTCCTGGACCTATGTAAATGAGTAAGCAACAATATCGATATCGAAAATTCGGTACGCCCCAGCGAGCCTCCGGTTCGGGGCTGTCCGTTCAAATCACGTCGCATTAGCGGTGCAGTGTTGTGATGACCACGTCACAAACTCCACGTATTACCGGTATTCAGTTACACGACTAATTATGATTATCCTATGATTGAACGGAGGACACTTTGGGTAAAACGAGTTTTGTGTGATCTATTTCATAAACATTTTGAGTTGGAAACAACGTAACAGTTACAAAGACAGGAGAAGGACACATGTAGATGGAGTCTTATGTTTAAAAAAAATACTCATTCTAGCAATTAGCGCTACTAATATTTCGTTTAGCTATTTCAGGTAAGCTTGAAATACTTGTGTTATGAGTGTAATTCACGACACGACCACAAGTGGACATTATTGTTTGTTTATTTTATTTTACAATTTTAAGAAAAGAGTAACTATCTACTGATAACTAGGTGAACATAAAAATTCAAACAAGAGCTAATTGCAATTTTCAAATCATATTACGACAATATAGAATCATCATCAGCCTGCGGCAGTCCACTGCTGGGCATAGGCCTCTCTCAAGGCGCGCCACTTAGCCCGATCTTCGGATTCACCCATCCAGTTGCTGCCAGCCGCCTTGCGCAGATCGTCGCTCCATCTAGCCAGGGGGCGTCCCACACTAATATAGAATAATATAAAGTAATAGACTTCGTAATGAGGATATCCGCAGAAGAACCAGAGTAATCGCCAAAGCGCAATGAATCATGGCAACGTGAAAATTAACAACTGTTTGGCCATATAGTTGGAAGAACCGACAACCAATGGGCAAGAAAGGTTCTCGAACAGCCTCGTACCGGTAAGCGAAGCGTAGGGTGGCCCCCATTAGATGGAGTGATAACCTGGTAAGAAATGCAGGAATTCGATAGGTGCAGGCTCAGGACCGTGCTTTGTGGTATTCCTTGGGGGAGGCCTATGTTCAGTTGTATTAGCACGAATAACCGTCGCTAATTCACTAGAAGTAGAGTTGTGTGTCACTAGAAGTAGTGTGTAGTGTTGTAGTCAAGGAATTAGCGTTATGGTTTGTCGTTAATTTATCCACAATATTGACTCTTCTCTACAAAATGGGTAAATTAAAAAAATCGAGAATTGGGTGCCTCATGAATAAACTGATGTTTATAAAGGAACACGCATTAAAGCTTGCCTTGCTTTGATAAGTATACAGGAATGAAGGGATTTTAGACTGAATTTTAGAAGTGATAAAAAGTTGATTCTTTACGATAATCGCAAGCAGAACGCACGTGGTTGTACCCCGGTATAATATCAGAACAATGTCCTAAAGCGAAGCTCGCCCATAGAAAACTATGGTAAGTATATGATGATCACTTTGTGGTGCAATTAATTATAGCTTTTTGGGACCTGGCGTATCAATAACAGCAGACATCTATTGTGTAGAACTTCGAACAATGATGGCGGAATCAGAGAAACAACCCCGACTCGTTACTTGATTATTGCCATTATTGCCCCATGATGACGCAGACTTCACGCTGCTTGGCAAACCGTAACACAACAAGACCTGCAGGTATAATACGTCATTCATCGTTATTAGCCAGCCCCAATCGATTATGTATGTCCAACCGCAGTGTGGACCATTTCCTGGAAGGAAAAAAATTGTTTTCAGGAAGAGATATAAAATGTCTTTGTAAACTTTGTAGTGTCCAAATCCCCAAAGTTCTATTGCAAAGAAATAGTTAATGAAAAATGAAGAGATAATTTATTTAATACTTCTATTAAATAAATATTTTTTTTCTTAGAAAAAAGGCAATTTCATGCTTATATGTCGCCGCACAATAGCGGCGTAAGAAAATCCACTATAGTACGTGAGGGTAATATGGTTATCCGGTTAATATGGTAACTTTCTTATAACTCAAAAACTACAGCCTTGTTTGTATAGATGACTTTGTGATACGATAACTCTTCATAGGTCTATCAAATAATAAACGGTCAAAGGGGCGCTCCTTTATCGACGCCATTTTGACAGTTGACATTATAGTAAATATTTTAGTCGATTTTAGTACGGTGAAGTGTAGTTAGTTTTTTAGGTAGATTTTTCAAAGTGTTCCTAATTATTGCCAAAGCTTGTTTGCTATTTATTTTTTAATACATATATTAGTTATAGTATACGACTTTGTGTTTTTGTCTCTACCCTCGTCCTAGTTTTGGTTTTAAAGGGTGGCAAACTTAAGGTGACCATGTTACCCTCACGTACTTTACCCCATATCTATAGTGTATGGTTCATCCCGTGGATATCGTAAGAAGCGACAGAGGGAAATGAAATAGAAGATGAACCGCAGCACCTTCCTAATAACAATAAAAAGTAATAAAAAATCTGCAGTTACCATCCCGCTACGCGGGGCTATTATGGCGTAAAAATTGTCTCATAGGGGGATCTCTATGAGGCAATCTATTGTGCTAAATGAATTAATGATTTTTTTTTCTTTTAGTTTATGTGTTCATTTAACGAAATTTACCCACCCTAAGTGTATGATTAAATTAGGCGCTAGGTACATGTTAGTTTAAACATAGTTCATCGACTTTTATTTGCTAAGATAATCTAGCCTACCTATACAAGAAATCGGATTTTATGTACCTAATAGATGACCAGTTGTGAGATGGAACATTTTCCGAGTTTATTCTTACACGTGCATGTGGGTTGGTAATATCGAGGATATGCGCGAACGCATCGTTCTGCAGTAACACAATGGAACTGTAAAGTACGAACGTCGTTTACTGCCGGCTGCGGTTTGGAAATTAAAATCTGACATCTCTGATACAGAGATGCATCGGGGAAAGTTTCACGGTATTGTCAGTATTTGCCGCTATACTTGCTGTGTGAAAATAAAATAAAAACACACTCGCCCTAACATTCCAGTATGTGATGTTTTGATGTAACTTAGATTTTGAGATTGTTTTGTACATAAGTTTTATGACTACTGTCTCATTTGATGGGAAGCTATTTAAAGAATTCGATATAGCAGTTATATAAAGAATATAATGTACAATTGTGTGTTTAGTGAAAAATATAATCGTGCTGCGAGCTAAGAATGTATATCCCCAACCGGTCAGGGTTGGGATAAGCCCTGATAATCTATTTGTAGGGTACGGCAGTTCTTTGAGTGCAATTTTTACATATATTTTAAAGGCATAAGGATTCACATTATATTGTTGAGGACAGTAAATAAGACACGTAGTAAACGATTTTACAGTGCATCGCTTACATTGCTTATACAGGATTTGCTATGATGCAATTGGTTATTTTGAATTAGCAAGTCAACACAGGTCCACCACTCTCAAGGAATGCCACAAAGCACTGTCCTGAGCGACCCGCATCCATTGACCTCGTACACTTAGCTTACCGGTACGGGGCTGCACTCGAGAACTTTTAAAACTTTATACTTACTATATAACTTAAATACCCGCCCCCCATGATGAAAGCCAGTATTATATTAAAACATTACTTAAAAACCTAACATAAACATGCATTTATTGGATTATGAAGTTAATATGTTCTGCAACTCAGTGTGACCGATCCTTTGAAATAAGCTTAGTGTGAAAGAAAAATTTAATATAAATACGTCAAAATATAACTTTAATAGAATTGGTGTGCTAGACACCAGGATGCACTATTTTATTGCTATCTCCTCCAAAACTATTTTATTTTCGATGAAGCACAGATAATTTACGTAATGTGAACAGTGTGTGCATACATACATTCATTTTCATGTCTCTAATTTATTTTCCTTGAAATAAAAATGGAGATTTTTATTTACACACAAATTTGTAAGACTATGTAAATAAATACACAAGCAAATAATCACTTTATGTAGATGGTATAACGCATCAGTAGTATAGTTGTAGCACGAATGGGTCGGCTCGACCGGGGAAGGACAACGCTCTCACAGAATGCCACCAGCGTGAAATGGTAGCTTGATGCTGCTGTGTTTCGTATGGTGAGTGTAGAGAACCGGAGACCCTTTTTACTGGAAATGAGACATTCCATCATAGTCCTCACGGGTGACAACGCATCTGCCTTTTGATTCGTAACCGAAGATAAATGTACCTAGATGTCTATGGGCTACAGCAACCACTTACCGTCAGGAGGTGTGCTCGTTTGTCACCCTATTCTATAAAAAAAATTGTACGTTGGCTTGTGTACCGACTACTGCTAAAATATGAACTGTGCAAATATTTTCATATTCGAGTTTGATATTCTCACTTTTCCTTTATTCCTTATTTTTTTGTTTGACAGAACTTCAATAAAAGTTATTGATTTCAAAAGTTAGATTTAATACTTATTCTATTTGATACTGACACCCGTGTGGCCTTATTTCCAAAAAATAAAAACCTCTAATAAACGAGTAAAACAACTTTCAACTCTCAAATGATATAAAATTAAAAAGCTATCACCATTTGCACAAGCAATATTTTTTGTAAGACTATAAAACGTACCGCCTGCGATCGAAAAATGCGTACTATTAATATTATAATATTATGTTTTTTTTTGTTGTTATTTAAGGAATAAGGACTATTCAAGTGTTGTATACGTCGCTTATAATTATTATAATTAAATACATTAACAAGCAAGAAGGAGAGCTAATAATAGTATAATGATAAAATTAAAAACATTACAATAAATAACTTCGTAACCGTTAATATCATAAAGAATTGGAGACCCTTTAAATTGGTAACAAGACATTATAATACTCGTATATCAGTCTTTAGTGGAGACAATGAGTCTACATTTTATTTTTCATATAAAAGAGATGAAGTACGCGTTTATGAGCCACTTCATTCAAAAATATATAAAAAATACCTTAAAGAAGTTGATGTATTTGTTATATCTATTCTATTGATCTTGATAAATATATCTAATCTCTACTGATATGGATAAGTACAATATTACATTTGCATTAGGTGTAATATTTATTTGCATTTTTGTAAATTACTATTATAGTTTAGCATTTAGTAATCACGTTATTTTTTTAAATTGTAATTAATAAACCCCAGTCAGAAGTACACAAACTGATCGCTACTTTATTTATTGAAATCATTGAGCTATTATGTACTACGTACTAGAGGCGACACTGCATTCAGCTACTCTTTTCCACTCAACTGCGGTGCATACACCGCACTTTAATCAGTCACTCGCTAGGCGCTTGTAGAGTTGTCACGTGTTGTGTTGATTTAAAAAAATCTCTTGATAAAAATATGCCGTCGTGTGTACTTAGATATACCACAAATAATTCAAGAAATGTCAGTAAAAACGAAGGAATTACTTTTCATCGGTTAATAAGATACTTAATCAATAAAAAAGTATTATAGATTAATAATAAAACAAATTATTCCTAAGACGCGATCTCGTGTCATGGAATATAGATTATGAAATTAATATGTTCAGATGCGACATTTCCGTGGGTACTTAAGTATAGGACGAATATATTAACATACACGTTGTTTTTGTAGAAACATATATATGTTACTATAATGGCAAATTTTTCATGTTTAAATCTGCTTATTATTCTTTTATTTTATTTTTAGGTTTCCACATCAAAGTAATAGTGGAATAAATTCGTCCATTTTTAACTTTCGCGTGCCCAGCATTTATGAACGATTCTTATTCTAATTTAAATAAATATATTTGTAATTTAAATGTTATGTTGATAAGATGAAGGAAATGACATAACATGAAAGAAATGACAAAATTTAAATATTGTTCTCGATATAATTTACCTATTTAACAATACAATCTACTATTACCTACGGGTCATTCTACTTATGTTTATTCTATGATAAAAAAAAACCGCCCGAACACAGAGTAGCGTACGTTTTTTGTTTGAGATAGCTGTTCTAGTACGTAAGTACATATTACTTCAATGATTGAAATTAATGCTTTATCAGACAGGAGACAATAATTTTATACATTAATATAAGTATTGCCTGTCACCTCTCGTACACCGAATATTGCACCTGAAACCGGATCGCCGTGCGATCGATTACGCTACGGCTGATATTTATCGACCCATTGGCTTGCTAGGACATTCTTGAATTAGCTTCTTGATGTATTTTTGACGTCTAATAATCTCGATTATGACATTTTTTATAAGCATACAAATGTTGGCAAGTTTGTACGCGTCTATATACGGTCTCTAGCCACAAAATATAAAAATAAATCAATTGAGTCATAATATTTTCTGTAACAAGCGTGTCATACGTTGTTTAACATACTATAGCGGCACTGTAGCCTGGTGATGAGAATCGGGTTGAACCGGGCTGCTACGGCGCGAGTGGTAGGTTTGAATCATACGTATACATCATATAGGTATATATCATGTTTCATTTATTTACTTCTTTACTCAACCAGACTCGTAGTACATATAAAAATATTTTATAATAGTTTTATGTAAAAAAAAATCTTCACACCTTATCTATATAAAAATTTATTTATTAAATTGTAAAGTAAAGCAAAGTAAAGCTACAGCCTATATATACGTCCCACTGCTGTGCACAGGCCTCCCCTCATTTCTGAGAGAGTTTTAGGGCAAGGAAGTGACCGCCGCGCTGCCCCAATGCGTGTTGGCGAACTTCACATGTCTTCGAAATAATTTTTTTCTTATTCCTCAGACGTGCAGGTTTCCTCATACATGCAGGTTTCCTCATGATGTTTTCCTTCACCGTCGAGCACGTGGTATATCAGCTCTTAAAATTGCAATTAACAATTTCATTGGTGCCGGCGGGGATCGAACCCGGGTTACTCGCGTTCTATTATATTTACAGCGAGCGTTAACCATCTGAGCTATCACGGCTCTCTTATTAAATCGTGCTTTTATATAAATATAATATTCAACGTGATATTTCGATCTCACAAATGGCATCCAGGTACCCTGAGTACGAAGCTAGAAAGAACACTAGCTAGGAGTACTAACCTCTCCCACTTCTTCCGACGAACCTCAAGTCATTGAATTTAGCTACTCTGTTCTTCATAACGGCGGTGTTATTTCTCAGTTCTGCGGTGATGTTCTCGTCATTCCCGGCGCGGACAGTGACCAACGTACCGTCGAGTACTTCTCCGAGGGCCACCACCTTGAAACCGCCCGGCAACGTCTTGTTCGACCGCCAGTGCTGAGGCAACACTGAGCACATGTAGTCAGGGCTCCCAGTTCGCACTGTACAATAAAGAAAAATAATTATTATTGCAGAATTTGCTTTTAATAGATCTTTAATAATAATAGATTTTATTATATAATAATATTTTATTGTATTATAATAATTATATAATAAACCTTAATATTAGTAGATATATTGACATGTATATATATATCAAACACTAGGACTAAGGTGGTTTACTATCTACTAATATTAAGATTGTAATTATATGTACATGTAAGAGGTCAGTGTGGTTACAAAAGTGATATATATATATATATTATATATAGAATTTTTAATTACATAATTTTATTTTTTTATACTTTTGTAACCACACTGACCTCTTACATGTACATATAGTTACAACCTTAATATTAGTGGATAGTAAACCACTTTAGTCGATAGTTTATAATTATTACATAAATAAATAAACACTCACGCCTGTCACCCAGAGGGGTAGGTATGGACTATGGACTTTTTAGTTTATATTTATCTGTTATCCAAATAAGGTAGTAAGTAGTAATATAATTAGTGCAAAATTTATTAAAAGTTGATTCTCTTCGTAGAAAATATAGATTTTGATAACAAAACTTTTTTAATTATTATTAATTTATAATTTAGTCTACGATTTTTTATATAATAATTTTATTTTATTTAAAATAATATTAGCACAAAAAGAAGACCTCGCAGTCGGTAGGATTCGAACCTACGCTCCCAGAGGGAATCTGATTTCTAGTCAGACGCCTTAACCGCTCGGCCACGACTGCTTGCGACAGTAAGTTAATTTTAGTGTTTTTATCTGCAGTTACTTATCATAGTATGAAAATTTTCATATCTGTCGACAATTAGATTTACATTAACTTTTGTATTACTTCACATTATCTTTTTTTTTAATATGTAGGTACGCGGGTTCGAATCCTGCACGGAACAAATATTTGTACGACCTACTAATACAATTGTTCCGGGTCTGGATGTTTGTCCTTATGCAATTATTTATGTTTGTAAACTGGCTCTGGTAACAGTATAAAATCCGTGCTGGGTAATTGTATAAAAAACTACAATGTATAAAAGAGATTTTACGGATTTTATCATATTTAATTTTGACTTATTTTTATACTTAATTCTCAACGTTTCAAGTGCTTTGCTGCATCCGTGATCATGAGGCGTTATTTTATATAATATCTTCTTATATTATATAAAATAATATATAATCCTAAACTGGACACATTTCTCCTTGGGCGCATTCTCTCATTTATGAGGGTTATGTAGCAATTAGTCTTTCAAGTATTATATTCCTCAGCATTACAGGTTTCCTCACGGTGTTTTCCTTCACTTCCTAATACCTTGCAATTCAGTCCTTAAAATTATAATTGACAATTTCATCGGCGTCGGCGGGAATCGAATCTGGGTCACTCACGTCGTATTAAATATACGACAAGCGCTTAGCAACCACTGTTCTATATTTTACTAAGCGAGTAACAAAATTCGAATAGTTTGTATTCATAATTCAAATAAATTTTTCTTTTCTTGTAAAAAGATTATTTTGGCTGACTGGATAAATCAAATATTGTTTTTCTTAAACCAAATCGTAAAATTTTGAATTCGAATAAAGAATATAATGTTTAACTAAATATAACACGTAGTCTAATACATCATGTTATACATAAACAGTAATACTTTGGCTGCTATTTCTTGTTGATTGCTCCTACTCTACCCTCTCGCCTTTATACTAATTCAGAAACAAGTTTCTAGTCGCCAGATATTGTTACAGTAGCAAAACACGGCTATGCTTACATGGATCATTTTTTTAATATCAATCTAAGCAAGTAAATTACAATAAACGTTTTTAGGAAGCTTTACATTTTTTTTTGTGTGTGTGTGTGTATATTATAATATATATATATATATATATATATATATATATATATATATATATATATATATATATATATATAAGTGCGTATTTATTAGGGTTTGGGTCCCGGGACGTCTCGTGTCTCGAAGTCCCGGGACTTTTTGTAATTTAAGTTGTCTCGAGTTACGGGACTTTCGGGTCGAGACTCGAGACGAGACAAGATTGTCGAATTTGTTATGTTATCATTTTTATTTTCAAATAATTGAAGGAGCCTAACGCCATCTGTTAGTTAAATTAAAAAAGCAGTTTCAGTTGTTTAAATTTGAAAAAGCACAGTAAGTTTAGAACTACTGTATAAAGCCTTAAACGCAATTTAACCGACAAGTTTGAACAACTTGTCGTAAAGCGACAATTAAAAACTAAATAACCTAACCTAACTACAACAAAACAACCAAAAATAAAATAAATTATTTAAAAATTTGAAAAGATTTACAGTTTCTTTTATAAAAAAAAGGTATGAAGGTGATGATGGGCTGTAATGATGATAGTGATTTACAATATTATTAAAAAAAATAACAAAAATAAAGATACTGCAACGAAGTATGCACAGGCTATGCCTATGATAGGTGCACAGCGCCTGCTCTAGGTGCACGCAGAATCTGGAGAAAGCACATGCAGCGTCTGGAGAAGGTACACGCAGCGCTTGGAGTAGGCACACGCAACGCCCGGAGCAGATACACGCAGCACCCGGAGTAGACACGCAGCGTCTGGAGTAGGAACACGCAGCGCTTGAGACAAGCACGCTCAGCGGCCGAAGATAGCGCGGGCACTAATAGGTGGAGGCGTAGGCGTGGCTAGGCGACGACTTCAGGAGAAGGCTTGCAAGATCCCGAGGCAGTGCGGATAAAGCCTTTAAGAGGTGCTTCTCGTATCAAAGCTGAAGTGAGGACCTCTATCGGCCGATTCTTCGGCTTTTATACTTTTTGACGGATCTGGGATAAGAACGAGAAATTATTTGAAATTATTTAAATTAAAAGCAAATTTTTGTAAATGGCCAAGAAGAAAAGAGTATTTTTGAAGTAAAAACATCAGGCCGGTAACAATATTTGAATAAAAATTGCCACGACAACCAGATAAACAACGATGTCAAAACATGTCAAATTTTGGTTTTAAGCTCGTAATACAGAAACGGCAAGATTTAAGTGAAAAATGAGATATTATTTATATAGGAAAAAAGGTAGCGCAAGAGCGCGCACGAAACCCGAAATTGTAGAGTTACGGAGAACTAAATAAAAGATCGAAAAAGGTAGACTCCATTGACACCGATTTAAAAAGTGCTGATAACGTGAAAATACGAAGTGAAAATGATTTGTTATTGTGTTCTTATGAATTAAAAATATTACAGGATCCTATGGAAATAAAGGTGATGCAAAATATCCAGTTTTGAGGTGAATGTAGAAAATCAAAAACAGAATGGAAAAATAAAAATAAAATAGTGTAAAATGATATGTAAGTATGTATGTAAGCATAACACTACATTTTCCCCCGACCCTGGAAAATTTTTGACTCAGCAAAAATTTTGAGATGTACATTCCAAAATAAACCATAAAAACACAGCTTTGCAGTAACAGACATCACCAGGCAATATCAGATATACTATCTCTTACATTCATCATCTGCATTCAGGTAAGGGTGGAGTTCACATTCAATGACTACCACTCTAAAAGTGTGTTTTCGAAAGGACATTCAGGCTTATTTAAGGAGTTGTCATCCGCTCCTGCGTGGAAAAAAAATTCGAAAGGACATCCAGGCTTATTTAAGGAGTTGTCATCCGCTCCTGAGTGAAGATAAAGTTAAAGAAATTAATCTTAAGCAAGCTTTAGTCGCTATGACTTAAGTAAAGATTAAGAACGGCCAGAGCGGTAGGGCTCAAAGCCAGAGATCAGCAACATCACTAACGAGATGTGTCTGAAATAAAAAGTGAAGATTAACCAACGAAAATTCGAGGTCCTAAAGCAAGATGTGTTGAAGAACACTGGATCACCAAACAAACGAAGAAATAAAAATAATAAGGTGAGAATGATGGTGATATTTATACATATATACAGTTAATAAAAGTTAAAAAAAAAAATTATGATTTTACATCTTTGATGTGCCACTTGCCTCTAACTCCATTAGGATCTTCAAGCACATAGACTAGTGGTGACAGTTTAGCTATCACTTTGCACTTGATGAACTTAGGGGCAAGTTTAGCATTAAAGTATGCGCCGGCATTGCTTAAAACATGGTTTTTACGCCAAACAGTGTCTCCCACATTAAATTCTTTAAAAGACCGGCGAAGATCATAGCGAGCGCTATTTTTAGCGTGAGCTATGTGAAGTTTAGTTTGAACTTTGTGAAAAATAGATGAGAGGAGACCAGCATTAGACGCGTAAATATCCCGAGGCATAAATATCAATTCCTCGAGGTTATGAGTTGGAGTATAGAAGGAACCACAAGGTATTGTTTCCCTACCAAAGACTAAAAAGTTTGGAGTAAAGCCAGTAGCTACATTTGTAGCGCTGTTCATTGCGTACTGAATCTTAGCAAGATGGTTGTCCCAGGATCTATGATCGTCTCCTACTAGAGATGCTAGAGCTGTAATAATTGTACTATTAAACTTCTCCGTAGGATTAACCTGAGGACAATATAAAGCTGTGTGAAAAATACAAGGAACGTTATAAGAATTTAAGAATGAGTGGAATTCTCGCGACTGAAATTGAACCGCGTTGTCCATTATAATAGTTTGAGGAATGCCATGAACTAGAAAAACTGAATTTTCCAAAACATTAATAATATTAGCTGAAGTAGCACGTTTAAGGGGAAAAATCATAGTATATTTAGTAAAATTGCAGTTAATTACTAGAATATATTGGTTTCGTCTTCGAGTCATAGGTAATGGACCCATAAGATCTAAGGATATAGTTTGAAAAGGTCTGGAGCAAAGTTTGGGTTTACCCATAAGACCATAGGGAGAATGATTAGGGTGTTTGTAGGTTAAGCAGGTTTCACAAGACGAGATTAATTTGGCAATGTCCTTAAACATACCAGGCCAATAGTATTTTAAAGATATTTTCTTGAATGTCTTGAAGATACCAAGATGGAGTTCTGAAGGGGAACCATGGTTAACTTCAATAAGTGTATGCCTATCTCGAGGTAGTGGAACTTCTTTCCAAATAAAGTCATCGTTTAGACGATCGGGAGAATGGATGCAGCGGTAAAGTTTGTTATCCCTGATAGTGTAGTTGGGATATGCGTCTGGGTTGTTGGAGCATCCGAGAAAAATCTTGTTGTAGTGCTCAAGTTCACGATTAGGTGGTTCTTCAATCGTAATAGGATGTACGCCTTGAGGTGAAGTTTCTCGTGTATCAGGACGTTCTTGATTCTTATGTCTTGATAATAAATCTGGAACAACGTTATCCTTTCCTTTTTTATGTTTCAGGACAAAGTTAAAGCATGATAAGCGTAAAGTCCAGCGAGCAAGTCTTCCTGATGGATTCGATAAGTTCTGAAACCATTTAAGTGCAGCATGGTCAGTATATATTGTAAATTCTTTACCATTGTCTAGGTAACATCGCCAATGTTCTAACGCAGTTATTACAGCCAATGTTTCTCTTTCAGTAGTTGAGTAGTTCTGTTGATTTTTGTTTAGTGCTTTACTCATGTAAGCAATCACGACTTCTTTGTCATCTTGATGTTGAGTAAGCATTGCTCCTATGCCATAATTTGATGCATCACAATGTACAGAGAAGGGTAGTTTGAAGTTAGGGCAAGCAAGGACAGGAGCAGTTACCAAAGCTTCTTTAAGTTTCTGGAAAGCAGCTGCAGCTTGTGAGTTCCATAAAAATTTAGGAGCGTTCTTCCCGGAACAGGTTAGTTGGTTGAGTGGAGAGGCAATGGTGCTAAAGTTTGGAATGAATCTTCTGAACCAGCTGCAGGTGCCTATGAATCTTCGTACTTCTTTTCTGCAAGTAGGTACAGGATATTCTAAAATAGCTTTTATTTTATCTGGATCAGCACGTAGACCATACTCGTCCACTAGAAAACCAAGGTATTTCAGTTCTTTCTTGAAGAAATGACTCTTCTCAAAGTTAATAGTCAGATTAGCATATGAAAGTTTTTCATGAACTTTCATGAGAAGCGATATGTGTTCATCAAAAGTCTCGCTAATAATAACGATGTCATCCAGATAGCAAAATACCTTGTTCTCAAATTCAGGAGTAAAAAGCATATCCATTAATCTTTGTAGAGTTGCAGGTGAGTTAGAGAGACCAAAAGGCATTACCTTGAATCTAAACATGCCTCTTCCAGGTACATAAAATGCAGTTTTATCTTTATCAGCAGGATTCAAGGGAATCTCCCAAAATGCTTTCGCAATGTCGATGCTTGATAAGAATTTGGCATTCTTCAGGTTGTCCAAAATTTCGCTTATTAGTGGCAGACTATAAGCATCACGACGTGTAACTGAGTTAAGCTTCCTGCTGTCTACGCAGAAACGCCATTCACCATTCTTCTTCGGAGTGATGAGAACTGGAGATAGCCAAGGACTTTCGCATTGTTCAATGACGTTCCATCCCAGCATCTTGTCAACTTCATTAATTAACGCCTTTTGTTTTTCAGGAGACAGTCTGTAACATCTTTGTTTGATTGGAAGAGAATTACCAGTATCAATCTTGTGGGTGATTAAGTGTGTGCTTCCCAGGATACCTTTTTCTTCAAAAGAAATTGTCTTGAAGCGTTGGATGATGTCGTTAGCGATGTCCTTTTGGTTAGGAGTTAAATGCTCATAAGGTAAAACTTTAATATCTTTAATTTCGATAGCAGAGCATTTAGATTCTGTAAAGTTAAGAGAAGATAAAACACTAGGTAACAGATTAAATTTTCTCCAAAAGTCAATACCTAGTATTAGCGAAGGAAATATTTCCGGAAAAACATAAGCTTTAATCAAATGAGTTTGATTATTGAAATGAACAGGTAAGTCAAAATAACCCAAGGAATTAACTTTTTGATTATTAGCAGTAGAGACACTAATAAGATCTGACTTGAAAAGTTTACAGCCCAGTTTAAGAATTTCCAAATGAGAATTATTACCCAGAATAGTTACTGAGCTGCCAGAATCTAGTAAACCAGATAAAGTTAAGTCATAAATTTTGACATTAACGAATGGACGATTAAGATCTTGTTCTTTGGAGTAGAGTGTAGAAGAGATTTTGTAACAAGAAAAGAAGTTTTGAATTGTTTTAATCCAACTAGCCCAATCGTCATTATCAAAGTTTAAGTTACTTTTCAAGTCAGCAGTTAGTTTTTTGAACTAGTATGTGGTTTGGGAGAACAAGTAGGGCAATCTGCAGTTTTAAAACCTTTAAGACCACATTTGAAACAAATCACGAATCGTGGTTGAGTACAAGTGTTCAAAGTATGACCTTGTTTACGACAGCGAACACAAAAAGAGCTTTCTTGAGGAGCTTTAGTTTGAGAGAGACTATTAACTTGTCTAGAAGGGTATTTGTAGGATGAAGTGAATTTATTCATAAAGGGAGGAGAAGGTTGTGAGTTATTAGAAGAATTTGAAGAGCCAACTGAACTTGAAGTGGAATGCTTGTAGTTGAATTCAGAAATAAGAGGACTTTGTTGTACATTTGGTTCTTTAAATTGTTTGTCTCTGTCAAGGAACTTTTCATAGTTTTGGCAAGTAGCCAGAAGAGAGTCGATAGAGTCAATGTCTTTTAGAGCTACGAAGACTGAATAACATGGGCGAATATTCCTCAAAATAATCTCCAATTGTTCTGTTTCAGAAAGTTTCTTCGAAAGACGAGTGAACATTCCAGACATGATGGAAATATAGATGACGATAGGTTCATCACGGCCTTGAGTTCGGTTCCTAATCGCTTCTAGAAGTTTATAATCATAATCAAAACCACCAAAGTCTTTGATTAATAAAGAGGAAAGTTCGTTCCAAGTTAAGTTTGGATTCTGATTATATTTAAATCTGAACCAATGAAGAGCATTGTCGGTGAAAATTTCAAATGCTTGAGAGATCAACAAGTCTTTGGATAAGCCGCGAGCTAAGCAGTATTCTTCAAGTTTTTGAAGAAAGGATCTTGGACAGCTTTTACCATTGAACGTGTGTCTTTTCAGATCTTTGAAGACGTTAGTTGGAGAAAAAGATTGAGGTAGTGGTGAAGGATACGGGGTATGGATCGTAACAGATGTTTGAGAAACAAGAGGAGGTTCCATGACAATCGGGTCAACAGGAGGGTCAAGTGATGGAGAGTCATTTTCAGTTGGAGGTGGAGTCAAGGATTCGAATTGTTTAGTAATAGCGTCAAATTTCATCTTCAAAGTATCGAAAATAGCTTTAAAGTCTGGATATAAGTCAGTATCTATTCGCTCCAATCTGTAAAAAACATGATTAATAAAAGTTTCTATTAATCGTAAGTATTTGGTTTCACCTTGTAAAAATTTTTCAATTTTACAGTCCAGGTAAGTCAAAGTAGAACCAATTTGAGACAAGTCATCCTCGATCGGAATTGGAGAAGTCAGAATATCTTCAGGGTGAGAATTCTCAACTAAACGCAAAACCTGTTTTTTTAGAAGCAAAACAGTATTAGCTGGTTCCTCACATCTAATCTTCACTTCGTATTCGAGTTTGGCCTTGTTAAGGAATTCGTACTTAATAACCCGTTTCATTGTTATAATTAAGTGTTAAGTTTAAGAAATAAAAATTTAATAAAAAATTGTACCTCTAGAATAAAAATATTAAAGTGATGAATGTAAGTGAAGTGTTATATGTAGGTCTAAATATAATCCAGATAAGTTGAAAAACTAGATGAAGTTTTGTTTTAGAATTTGGAAGATAGTACCTCTTTAAGTTATCTAGAATAAAGATATTAAGGTGATGAATGTAAGTGAAGTGTTATATGTAGGTCTAAATATAAGCCAGATAAGTTGAAAAACTAGATGAAGTTTTGTTTTAGAATTTGGAAGATAGTACCTCTTTAAGTTATCTAAAATAAAGATATTAAGGTGATGAATGTAAGTGAAGTGTTATATGTAGGTCTAAATATAATCCAGATAAGTTGAAAAACTAGATGAAGTTTTGTTTTAGAATTTGGAAGATAGTACCTCTTTAAGTTCTCTAGAATAAAAATATTAAGGTGATGAATGTAAGTGTTATATGTAGGTCTAAATATAATCCAGATAAGTTGAAAAACTAGATGAAGTTTTGTTTTAGAATTTGGAAGATAGTACCTCTTTAAGTTCTCTAGAATAAAAATATTAAGGTGATGAATGTAAGTGTTATATGTAGGTCTAAATATAATCCAGATAAGTTGAAAAACTAGATGAAGTTTTGTTTTAGAATTTGGAAGATATGATAAGGATGAGTAAATAAAGAGTTAAGAACGAAAGAGAAAGCAATTCAATCAAAAGGAAATGGATAAGGCGTAGCTAAGGTGAAGAAAAGAAGAACTTTTACGTCGGGCCCCACGTTGGGCGCCAAATTGTCGTAAAGCGACAATTAAAAACTAAATAACCTAACCTAACTACAACAAAACAACCAAAAATAAAATAAATTATTTAAAAATTTGAAAAGATTTACAGTTTCTTTTATAAAAAAAAGGTATGAAGGTGATGATGGGCTGTAATGATGATAGTGATTTACAATATTATTAAAAAAAATAACAAAAATAAAGATACTGCAACGAAGTATGCACAGGCTATGCCTATGATAGGTGCACAGCGCCTGCTCTAGGTGCACGCAGAATCTTGATAAATCACATGCAGCGTCTGGAGAAGGTACACGCAGCGCTTGGAGTAGGCACACGCAACGCCCGGAGCAGATACACGCAGCACCCGGAGTAGACACGCAGCGTCTGGAGTAGGAACACGCAGCGCTTGAGACAAGCACGCTCAGCGGCCGAAGATAGCGCGGGCACTAATAGGTGGAGGCGTAGGCGTGGCTAGGCGACGACTTCAGGAGAAGGCTTGCAAGATCCCGAGGCAGTGCGGATAAAGCCTTTAAGAGGTGCTTCTCGTATCAAAGCTGAAGTGAGGACCTCTATCGGCCGATTCTTCGGCTTTTATACTTTTTGACGGATCTGGGATAAGAACGAGAAATTATTTGAAATTATTTAAATTAAAAGCAAATTTTTGTAAATGGCCAAGAAGAAAAGAGTATTTTTGAAGTAAAAACATCAGGCCGGTAACAATATTTGAATAAAAATTGCCACGACAACCAGATAAACAACGATGTCAAAACATGTCAAATTTTGGTTTTAAGCTCGTAATACAGAAACGGCAAGATTTAAGTGAAAAATGAGATATTATTTATATAGGAAAAAAGGTAGCGCAAGAGCGCGCACGAAACCCGAAATTGTAGAGTTACGGAGAACTAAATAAAAGATCGAAAAAGGTAGACTCCATTGACACCGATTTAAAAAGTGCTGATAACGTGAAAATACGAAGTGAAAATGATTTGTTATTGTGTTCTTATGAATTAAAAATATTACAGGATCCTATGGAAATAAAGGTGATGCAAAATATCCAGTTTTGAGGTGAATGTAGAAAATCAAAAACAGAATGGAAAAATAAAAATAAAATAGTGTAAAATGATATGTAAGTATGTATGTAAGCATAACACTACAAACTGTAATTCCTTTTTTTTAATTTAACAACCGGAAAAAGCACAGGAAGTTTGGAACTACTGTATAAAGCCTTAGACACAATTAAACTGACATCTGTAGAAAACGAGAGTGTGTGTTCTCCTTGTCCGGTGGCATTATTACAAAAATCACAAATAGATTATCGGAGAAAGCTGTTGACGCTTTGATTTTTTTAAAAGCCTATTTTATTAAATAAGCAAGGAAGTCTAATTAATGTGTTAGTTAATTATTTGAAAGTCTGATTTATATGTAAGTGTTTTATGATTTTTATTAAAATTATTAAATGTGAAACAAATCTGTGATAAGGAGAATTAACAATGTTGTGATTATGACCAATGATTAGATACTAGAGTTACTAGATAATAGTGTTATTAAGAATTAGTATGATTTTTAACTAAGTTCGTTTTGTAACTATAAGATTTAACTGCTTAAAAGTGAATCTGTGTCTGATTAAAAGAAATAAACAAAGCAACTATTAAAACTGAAAATAACTTTTAAGTTATTAAGATTTAACTTTCTGTTTAATAAATGTTGATTTTTAAAAGACATTAACTAATTAAAACCTTCAAAAATGGTTCAATCCTCTTAAAAAATTTTTATCTTAAAAGTCGAAGACCCGGGAATTCCCGGGACTTTGATAGTAAACTGTCTCGTGTCCCGGGACTTTGAAACTTTCGAGAATTCCCAAACTCTAGTATTTATAGTATAAAGTAGTTCTTTTCTTGAAGGTCTCAGTCGTATCGGTCCAGAAAAATCACCGGTGGTAAACTATTCCACAGAGAGGTCAAACGCGGAAGAAAATGTATGCTTATAGTAATATAATAAGAAAAATATATGCTTATAGATCTGCAAGTGTAATAAAGTGTGTACCTAATAAAAAAGTTAAAATCACAATCATTATGTTCATTAGTGCAAAAGTCGAAATTGTTCATAAACCTCGATCTAAAATTCTCAAATGTTTCTTGGGTAGCAACAGTTTTTGGTCGAAATTTCTGAAGGTTTCGCGCTTATTACGGTGACTGGCATACATTATTTAATTGAAGTGGCATAAGTTAAGTGTTAACAAATTGATCACTGTACACAAACTGGATATTAATGTTTTTCCTCGTTCAATCATATTTTTATGGCACTTCCAATTATTCGCAGTCGAAGCGTGTGATAACTCGAGTTATTAACGAATTCTATAATAAACAATCAGCGCTTTCCGAAACGCGTATTATAATGCAAGCGCTAATTATGGTGCAAACATCGCATACGTATGAGCGTGATGTAGTTTTTATTGTTAAACTTGTGGAGATGGAGGTAATTTCGGAATGAATATATTAAAATAGGCGTTTCAAAATAAGACTGCCTTACATCCATCTGATATGTATTATAACTAAGATTCTGAATGACTTTGTATGTACATACATAAAATAAACATAAACATTCACACCTGTTACCCAGAGGGGTAGGCAGAAACTACAGACTTCCACTTGGCACAATCCTGACACACTTCTCTCGCCTTCTTTACATCCATAGGTCTACGTACACGCACGTCGGTTAAGGGTAATCCTAATCTGACCTATTTTCAATATATCGCCAATATGTTCGATAAACCTTCGTCTAGGGCGTCCGTTTCCGACTATGCCGATCACATGTGTAATATAAATTTACTTTGTCTTGTTCTTTGTCGTTCTTTATACTTATCATATCTACCGTTCCTACTAAATACACGACCCAAGTACACGAACTCATCCACTTGCTCAATCAATTAAGTAAGTATAATATTTAAATACATATCAAGTAAAGTTTTAAGCGTTTAAAGTATAATATTTTTTATAATTACGTTATATAGAACAAGGATGACAATGGAACGTAGAGTCGACTACATCAAAATGCCGATGCATTGTCACCCCTGAGGACCTCGCTTCCAGTAAAAATGGTATCCGATTTTCGATACTTGCCTTAAGTAACGTAGAACATTAAGTTGCTATATCACGCTAGTGTTCTGTGATAGCGTAGTCTGTCCCCGGTTGAGTCAACCCATTCGTACTACAACCATAATATAGCACCCACTTCAATGCTTAGCCACTGCGTTACAGAGTCGTCATTAACCTCATGAACTAGTCCTCGAATTAAGACAAATGCTTTAAACTCAGTTCTTTAATCCATCTGCAACAGCCTATAAAAGTCCACTGTTAGAACATAGGCCACTTCTATAGATTGGCTCATGGCGGGGATTTTGCCATGGTTGCCACGCTTGACAGGCGGATTGGCAACCGCATTTTTAATATTTTGAGTCATTATAAGGATTGATTTTTAGTTTTCCTCTGTTGCCTCTTACGAAGACAGAATTAAGTTTTGATGTAAAATGTTGTTGAAATAAAAAAAATGTTAAAAATAGATTTTGCATCAAAACTAAAAGTCTACCACTTTAACTGGTAATTCTTAAAGTTTAGCGGTTAGCCAATTTTTGTGTAAAATTGCGAACCAAAAAGTTTTCCTTGAGATTATTTTTATATCGTGTAGTTTATGAGATAATCATCAAACATTATATTATTCATTGTGGAATTTCATTGGTGCCGCCGGGAATCAAACCCGGGTTGCTTGCGTACTGTGAAATTTACAGCGAGTGCTTTGCAACTGAGCTACCACGGATTCACGGCTCACGCATATTTTGTAGATATACTTTGTATTAACTGCATTTTCGGAAGCTTGTGAAGCTTAAATTTCATTAAAAGTTGGATTATTTAACTATAACTGGATCATTTAAAATTTATCATATATACCAAAAAATCGCATATGAATGAAAATTGATTAAGGTTACACACCTATGGCCATGAACTGAAAGAAACGTCATAACAGGAAATAGTAAAAAACTAATAGTATAACTGTGGTTACTCTATTTACGGAAGCTTCATCTATATACAAATTATACAGCCGCAAACTGTCGGCGAGGAATGCGGTTAAGCCGTGATAAAGGGTTCTCCGTGCATAGATGTGACGATTCGAAGGGGCAAAAGCTTTCATAGTCGTCTAGATCTTTAATCGACTGAAATAAGCTTTTAATGTATTAATGCAAAAAATATAATAATAATACATATGTACAAAGGGCCGATAGATTCTATCTTCTTTTGAATACTAAGGTACGTATGGTAATATGGTCACGTTAATCTTTGCCGCCCTAAAAAAAACTAGCAGGAGGACAGACACAAAAACACAAAATATGCTATAACTAATATATTTAAAAAAAAATAGCAAACAAGCTTTGGCAATAAGTAGGAACAGTTGAAGGTCCCTAAGTCGTATCACTAAGTCGTATGTATATAATATTCGGAAAAATCGCCGGTGGTAAACGTTTCCACACAGTAGTCAAACGAGGAAGAAAACTCATCGTACAGTAGTGGACTACCAAGCATCCAGATGCTGTGGATGGTATCGTGAGTTTTGTTGCGACGTGCGTTCCTGAAATTTGGCGGCTGGCATTAATCCGAACGACTCCTCAGAGTACTCTCCGTGATAGATGCGTTAGAAGATGCAAAGGCATGCAACATCTCTTCACAGCACCAGTGTATCGAGCCGATCGGAGAAGACTCGATCGTCGACGATTCGAGCCGCTCTGCGACATCGACACGGGACCGACACGAGAGAAATTTCTATAGGGCAAGGATGTTTTAAAAAGGTTGAAAAAAAGGATAATGAACTAGAAGCGTAAATGTTTTAAATTTTATTTACAAGGGCGTTGTTTTATTATAACTATCTTATTGGTCTGGTATCATGAGGACCCGGGTTCGAATCCTGGGTCAGGTCTGAATCAGTTACTGGGCATTCTCAGTAGCAGCCCGGAGTACGGAAAGCATGATGAGTAAGCAAGCATGAACTTGAACTTTTATCACACGATTGCCATGTTGTTAAAATATTGATGTTTGATCAATCGATTTGCGGCAAGTCATCTTGATTTCATCCAAGCACGAACCATAATTACTCTTAGTAAACGTGTTTAAAACTTATCCATTTTTGAAAATTTGCATATCTATATGCTATATACAACATGTAACGAAAACTTTGTGGTTCCCGAAGTGCGTTATCAGAATCCGTAGAAAACGTATAAAAATAATTTTTTTACAGAAAACTCAAATATTGAAAATTTTAATTTTAATTTAAAATAAATTATGTTCTATTTGTATGTGGTTTTATTATCTGCATTGTCCGGGGAGTAAGAGTATTGTTAAAGATCCCGCTTTACCGATGTCAGTTAGAGGTAATAAACCACATACTATTTACAAATAAAAATTTATTTTAATTAAGTTTTTTTTAATTGTCGAGTTTTCTGTAAAATAATCTATTTCTATACGTTTGAATACTGATTCTGATAACGCACTTAACGGGAACCACAGGCTTTTTGTTACTTGGTGTAGCTTTAGAACTTGTTTTTTTAGAATCAAATCAGCAAATTTGTGGATATGTAACATATTGTATGTAATCCACAGCAAATATTAATTACATAAATATTCCATGCTATTTTTATGCAAACTTCACTGTTTGTGAGAGTATTCGGAAATTTAACACCCTGATCGTAATTGACTAGTAGCGTTTTTATTTTATTGATTCGTTTTTGAACTAGTAAATTCTAAAACAGGAGTTATTATTTTCCCATCATAGATAAGAAAAACCGTAATGTTAGTTTGTTTCTCAGCTAAAGTTAATGTTCAGTCACTTTAATAATATTAAAGTTTAAAAAACTATAGTACACAAAAAATCGCATACGAGAAAAATTACAAGATAGTCTTACTCCCCGCGGAATAGTGCCAAGAACGCTGGCTGCGTTTCCTTGCTGAATGGCTGTACTTAACCTTTGTGCGAGAAAATAATCGGCCCTGCTATCATCAGCGGTGACGACAATAGTGAAAAATAGTCGCGGATATTGTTTCTCTAGGAATTTTAACGTACTTAGATTCCATTGACCGATAGTCTCTATAGCAAACGGTACAAATAAGCAGCCATCTATCAGAGTAGCATAGTATTTTGTAAAGGGATTTGTACAAAAATAAAACGTTATATAAATACGTAAATAAATATTACATATTAACATAGAGAACGTAATGTTATTGTTTTATTCCAATTTTAATAGTTACGTTAAATATACTTTATTAAGGTGTATCAAGTTTACACCAGAATTTAATTTCAATTTACGTTAGATTCAAGGTTCGAAAAAATTAAAGGTGGAATGTCCATGAATGAAATAACATACTTACTACTAATTCATAAAAAATCAAGGGACTCCTAAAAAAGAATCTACCACTCGAAGTCTTCCTGTGGTCAACAGAACTTCCTGTCCATCCATTACAGCCTATAAAACATTATACAGCATTATCCACTGCTGTATAATGCTTTATAGGCTGTAGTGCTGTGCTGTATAATGTTTTATAGTGTAGCAATGTGTCCACTGCTGAATATAGGCCTCCTTCATAGATGGGATCATGAGGGGACTTTGCCATAATTGCTACTCTTGGCAAGCGGTATGGCAACCGCAGGTTTTAGTTATTTTGAGTTGTAATTAGAAGATGCTGCTGCCCATCTCCTGTTTCATTTTTACTCTGTCGCTTCTGACGACGTTCTCGGCACGATATGGGGTAGCGGATATTCTTACACCGCCACTTCACGGTTAAACTTCCTGAATACACATCCTGATAACACTTCATGGACTTCCCGATAAAAGCTTAATATAATAAAAAACTGCGCTGGCAAAATAAAAAATCATCTATCACCTATTTGTCTGCAAATTTAATTATGTACAAGCACTTGTCAAACAGCGTTACAATCACAACAAACGAAGCTAGCATAATATAAATCTCTAGATCGGACCCGGTCAGCCCGTCACCTCATTAGGGCACATTCAATGAGCTCATTACCATGAGTGCTTTTAGAGGCGCCTGTACTAGGGATCTCGCGGGCAATGTTCACTGTACGTGACTGTACGTAATTGCTATACCTGTACATACTGTCACGTTGTTACACGTACATTAGGGATGTGGTGGTCGGGTGAATGAAATGATACATAATTTTTAGTATTACAGTAAAAGAAACGCTGGCAAACAGTATACATAAACATACTATTATGATCGTTAATTATATGCCGTTAGAGCGTAAACAAATATGCATTAAAACTACCTTTACGGATTTTATCGCGTTTGTTTTAGTTGATTTTTTATTCCCGACGTTTCGGGTGCTTTTCAGCACCCATGGTCATGGGGGACAGAGGTGACTGACGTACAGCGTCAGTGTTAACCCGGAGTACCTTCAGCTTTTTAATTATGAAAAAAAAAATTATGATCCGATCTACGCAGAATGAACTTACTGTCTTGAAGTCTTGCAGTTAGTACGCTTAAGTTTAGTTCTAGTTTTATTAAATTGTCTGGTGATAGTTAAAACAACTAGCGAAATAATTAAGAATTACTCCGAGGAATTGAATCTAGACGTTAGTTCGATAATATATGCGTGTGCCAAGGCACCGAAGTTGTATTGTTAATAAAAATGCACAAACCGAACGCTCCATTACGTCCAATAGTGAGTCAGATTGATTCGCCAACTTACAGATTGGCTCAACACTTAGCTAAAATATTATCACCTCTCAGAGGACACACAAGAGCAAACACCAAGGATTTATAACATTTTGTCAGTGAGATAAAAGACCTACGTCTTACTGACAGTGAAATCTTGGTCAGTTTTGATATTCAGTCTCTATTTGCATGCCTACCTGTTGAAGACTGCATCTCAATTATACTAAGAAACTAGAGGAAAATTATATGCCAGCAGAATATGAAGTACTCCTCAGATATTGCCTTACATTTGGCCTCCTCAGATACTGCCTTGAATCTGGTGTTGCGATGGGCTCACCTGTATCTCCCATTATCGCCGATATATTCATTAAAGACTTTGAGGAGAAAGCCCTTCTTACTGCACCCGTAACTTCAAGTTTCTACAAGCTGTATGTATACGATACTTTCACAATTTTACCATCGGACAATATAAATGCATTTTTAGAACATCTTAATTCCATAAACTCTAAAATTCAATTTTCTATGGAGTTACAGGCAAACAGTTCCTTAGCTTTCCTAGATATGTTAGTCATCTGAAATCCCAACAACACCCTAGGTAACATTGTGTTTACAAAAGACCCATACAAACCGATATTTAAACGGTGAATCTCACTATCATCCTTCATAGTTAGCTACCGTGGGCAAATCTTAGTTACAGAGAGACCTATGAAAGCAAATACCTGGTCGCCGAGCTTCAGCACCTCAATCAAGCATTGGATCTCACGCCTACGTCACAGTGACCGAGTGAAGCCGGCCACAGTCGAGCGTGTGCCTGCTGTACTACTATATGTCAGAGGTGTCACAGACAAGATTGGCTACATCTTGACGCTAACTTCTATTAAACTATTTTACAAACCACCGAAGAAGATTAGTCAGTTCTTATCATCCGTTAAGTGTCATATTCCTCTACAAGATGCAGGAGTGTACAATCTTGATTGTGAATGTGGTCTCTCATATATAGGGCCAACAAAAAGATTAATTACAATCCGCGTAAAAAAGCATACCATTAAAAACATAAGTTGTAAAAAAACCAAGTCTCGCAACTCAGTTCTTCTACCGTAAAAAGTTGTGAGATCCATGTAATACCAAGTCGGTTAATTTAATTCAGTTCCTACTTAAGGGTCCTTCTGTTTTAAGTTATTACGTAATTAGCTAACCTAACAACATTTAGTAACCATATCAATGTTAAAAGTCTTTTATGTTTTAAATATATAGATTGACTTGGCTATCGCATGAAACCACAATGTATCTCACAAGTAATACGTATTATATGTGCCCCAGATATAGCTGATGCAAAGCACCAACGTTCCGGGAAGTCTGCAGTTTGTGATCATATCCTAGATGTTTCCCGCTATTATATCACATTTAATAGACTACAAATCCTCGCGAAAAACGTCGATTCCTACCAAGGATGATACGCGAGATTATTGAAGTTAAAAACATCCTAATTTCAATAGAGGAGGAGGCTGGGTACAACCACCTGCTTGGAACCCTGTAATTACTAAAATTAAAACTAAACCCAAGCATACCACTGCAAGACTTCAAGACACAGTAAGTTCATTCTGCGTAGATCGGACCATAAACAATAATTAAAAAGCTGAAGGTACTCCGGGTTAACACTGACATCGGGACATCAGTCACTTCAGTCTCCCGTGACCATAGGTGCTGGAAAGTACCCGAAACGTCGGGTATTAAAAACAAATAAATTAAACCCTATAAAATCCGTAAAGGTAGTTTTAATCAATGTGTAGTGTTCACGTAAATATGAGAAATTATTATGTAAACAAATATTATGAAATAATGATTTCTTATATTTACGCGAACACTATACTACTTTTACGGATTTTATCGCGTTTTATTTATACCCGATTAATTTTATATAGTCGGGTGCTCAAAAGAACTTTTCGTTTTAATAAAAGAACACATAGCTGACGTGAAGCATCAACGTTCCGGGAAGTCTGTAGTTTGCGATCATATCCTAGATGGCCCCAACCATTATATCAGATTTGATAGACCACAAATCCTCGCGAAAGAACATCGATTCCTACCAAGGATGATACGTGAGGCTATTGAAATTAAAAAAAAAAACATCCTAATTTCAATAGAGAAGGAGGCTGGGTACTACCACCTGCTTGGGATCCTATAATTAATAAAATTAAAACTAAACCCAAGCATACCACTGCAAGACTTCAAAATACAGTTAGTTCATTCTGCGTAGATCGGACCAAAAACAATAATTAAAAAGCTGAAGGTACTCCGGGTTAACTTTGACATCGGGACGTCAGTCACCTCAGTCCCTCGTGACCATGGGTGCTGGAAAGCACCCGAAACGTCGGGTATTAAAATTAATATAAATAAAACGCGATAAAATCCGTAAAAGTAGTTTTAATCAAAATATTATGAAAATATTTGTCTGTCTGTCTGTCGATCCGTGGTAATCTTCGCAATAGCTGAACTGATTGTGATGAAACTTAATGAACAGATAGACAGCAATACCAGGATGATCTAGGCTGTATTTTATCCGAAAAACTTGAAGATTAAAAAAAACGATTTGATATAATAAGGCTTTGATTACAGACGCCTCATTAACTCCTATCTAGGCGAAACTGGGGCGGGTGTCTAGTTATACGTAATTCATAGCCCTCATTCATAATCACTCAGAAAATTCTA
This sequence comes from Parnassius apollo, assembly GCA_907164705.1. NCBI lineage: Eukaryota > Metazoa > Arthropoda > Insecta > Lepidoptera > Papilionidae > Parnassius > Parnassius apollo. The sequence continues at coordinate 1,732,299 of CAJQZP010000333.1, read as the reverse complement.
CAATTAAATAAAAATGAAAAAAAAAAATGTTTTGCGCGCCCTATAATCATTGATAGTACACCAAATGTCAGACTTTAAATCAATCTGCATAACATCATTATTAAAAGTAGAAGTCTATTTCTCATAGAAGAGACAGTAGTCTTAAGGTTCTGTGTTCGAACTTAGATACTAAAAAGTCGTGGGTTCAAAACCATCATTCGACTATTGTCATAAATCATTCGTAAGACAAGCATTTCAGCTGATTTGGGATGGTAAACGAGAGTTAGTGTTGTTAATAATATTGCTAGTTTTCTTTAAAAAATTAGTTTAATGTGGGGAGACCCTAATTTTTTAAATGTCATAAGCAAAATATTTTATGAACGTTCACAAAAATACTTGCGTTATTAGCGTTTCTTTTGCGTTGAAGTCTTTTACTCTACGTTTAAAAATCTTTCAGATGAATTTCTTTTATATTTGTTCACTTTGTAAATTGGAATTAGGAACAATGTTGCTGTATAGTTAAAAATAAAAATAATTTTGTTTATTTAAAAAGTAATATAAAATAAACAAATGATTTGATGGCGTTTTTATTATCGGTTACGTTCACATAAAATTTTTTTTGGTTAACAAAAAGTAACAACTACAAAGGTGCATGTGTAAAAGTAAAATTTATAGCCTTTATACGTCCCATGGTGTACACAGATATTGTTTCATTACTGAGAGAGACCAAGAAAGACTCACCTAATTACTTTTCGATTACTTGGTAGAAAATTTTGCAAAAATTGCATTGATGTACAAAACTTTACACACATATTCTTGTACTGAAAATAATAAATTTGCTTAGAAATATATGTGCTATATTTTAAAATTAATATTAATATTAAACTCAAACTTAATACTCATGATATTTACAAGTAAAATAATAGTTGTAGCAATAAAAATGTGTTTAATTTGTAGCTTAGTTTATAACTAATTTGTTTTTCATGTACTTTAGTTTATGGGCAACCACCCCACCATCGTTTGATTTTGGTCTGAATCAACTAATACTGCAAGATCCATGATGGAATCTAAATGCAGGCGTTGTTCTCTAGCTTGACCAGCCTTTTCATTCGATGAGGGAAAAGGGAAGCAGCCTCAAGGCGTACTCGTTCGAGTTCAGCATCATCAAATATTTTTGAGCGGATCTGGCAGGTTTTGCTCCGTGACCGAAACAAATGGCTCCAGCCCAACAAAAAAGCAATGCATCTAAACCCGATACTCAGACAACCGGTTTCTTTCCCGTTCATCCTAAAATATGCTCGCAAAGCGTTTGTATTCATTGATTTCGTCCAACGTCCGCGAGGTCACTTCACCAATGGCAGGTGCTGTTTTTCAGTCTGAAAACATCCTACTTACACCAAGCCTACTGGTGGGAGTGTTTGATGCAAGGTATTCTAAGTGGTCTTGCAGCACTTTGCATGAGGAAGGTGACTCGCATGTTGTCTAATGCTAGCTCCAGGCGCGCTCTGACAACCTCCAGGCAGCGGCCCTTTACCATATGTTGCAGCGTTAGTTATTGTTCGTTGAGAAACTGGAATTCAGAGGTAAAAATGTTCATTGGCATTGAGCCCGATACGAGAGCGTCAATATCCATCGCGTTTCTGTTTATTGTTGGCAACGTTTTCCCATTTCTCGCAGTCGATATTGAAGATGATCATATTCTGCTTCACACATCCTTGAAACGTAAGAGTGGTCTCCCTATCTTCCGCTTTGCGAAAGTAACTTGGACCAATAATGTCACTTGGTGTTATTTATTATAAATGACAGTTAAATATTATTGTCTACTTATGTATGAGATAGCCACGTCCTTACTATATGTCGACAGATCCGGAAGGATCTGAATGAAAAGGCGAGGAAAGAAAAAGAAAGACCTTAGTTTCGTGACAGTGGATTCGAGTTACGAACATCCGCAGGCACTCCCGCGTCTACGAAGTGGATTCGGCAGGACTAGGGTCGGAACTTCATGCAGTTTGTCCATAGACATATTAACGTCTTCCCCTCACGGGTTCGAACAACTAGGGGGCGTAGCATTGGTCGTCAGGACTCACGTATATAATAGAGACCTCATATTGGAGCCTTGTCGAGAGCGAAATTAATCCGTTGTGTATGCAGTTAAAATTAAGGCTGTTAACTGATAAAAATACAGCAAGATTGTTTTATTTTAGCTTATATAGTGCGATATCCTATAGATTATTATTGTGGGCAATGCCAGCTGATGTTGAAAATATACGTATACTACGTAGAGAACATATGTGTACAGGTACAGAGTATCCGATCAACGGACTCATTTAGAGATCAACTAGAACTAATTAAGTTCATACTGGATTCAAAAATTTATGTTTGAACCTATTTTAACACCTTTGATAAAATGAATGATGTCCATAACCTTAGCAAGACATAAATCTAAATTTGCTTTTAAAAAATACGGTCTCCATTAAACTAGTATTTGGTTAGATATATAACAATTTATATCAAGATTCTTTGTAACATATGTGTTCAAATGGAAAAAGGTTTTTAAAAATTTAAAAATAAACTGATTACTTAAAAGATAGGAATGCTTGCACATAATGAGTTTTCTTAGACTTTCTTAATTAATTTACAAGGTTGAATTATATTTATTAAGAGAAAAATAGTATACTTGTAAGTTTGTAGAGACAATGACGTAGTTATTAGGACTTTCAAAAATAATTGGAAACATAAAAAGTTATCGGAATGAATCTCCCAAACTGCCTAATACGCTTGAGGTGGGTCAGTAAATAGAAACATCTATAATAATCAAGATCTTAAGAAAGATTCTTTTAGCTGTTTAAATTAAAAATTCAAATAAAGAGTTAACTTATTTGTTTAGTTCGAGTTTGGATTTGATCGATCTGAGATTTTTGCTAAACAAAAAATATCCAGGCTTTTCAGTCAATAGCCTATTTCTGTTGTCAACCAGCACTGTATACGATACTATTTCAAAAGTAGGATAGCCAGTTTAATTGCAAGCTGTTAGGCATTCTAGCTCAGTCCTAAGATGTGATAACGTATCCTGACTTAACTGCTTGGAAGCCCAGTGGCTTAGCGTTTGGCTGTGGCGCTGTGGGACTGTGGGTTCGGATTTCCCACTTGTGGAACGTTTTTTTCAATAAAGTATAAAAACAAAAAGCAATCTGTGTTCTTCTTTGTTTGAATATGGTAGGTATTCATTAGTTGCGATGGACAGTTACCATAAGTATACATAATTAATATCTCTTTATATAAAAATCAATTACTGTCCGTTGGTCTCGCTAAAAATAATTTTGAGTAGTTTTTTAACAGGAGCTCTTAGTAAGATTTTACTGACAAGCTCCGGACAATCCATTTTACGTTGTGCTATTTTTGTTAGAAACAGATGTTTTATTCCAATTCGAGAGAATAAAATGAACCAAATTAATATAAATAGTAAACAGTGGTTACATTATGTTTATGTCTATATTCATCTTCATTAATCGGTGAGCGAAGCCCGATTCGACTTAATCGCTTCGGTTAGCAGGTGATTTCGAGTGTCACACACTTAGCACTTTACATTCGCGTTGCCTGTAACCTATTTAGATAAGTTATCCTAACGATAACTATTACTTAATTGCATTATGCAATCTTTAAAAACACAAGTAATGTAGACTCAATTATAATCGGGTTCTGAAGTAAATCAGAAAACGATAATGTGACTAATTACGAAATCAAGGTAATTATTTCTTCGTTACGAAAATAATATAATTATAAACACAAACTATTTTAAGTGTGTAATTGAATAATGAAATATCTATAATAATATTTCATCTTAATATTCTACGCAGGTTATTTCTACACAATTCATTATGAAGAAAATTGTTTTATTAGTGTTTAAATTTTAAAAGATTATCAAAAAGTTTGTTGTACCTATGTCAAAATAAAAAAATCTGTCAGTTACAAATATTTTTAAGGCAACATTTGAATGAGATGTTTATAGTAATAGTCTTACCCACGTCAGGATGCTCCACGAGCGTCTCATCGACAATGGATTGCAGCCACCAGGGCTCTAGCTCAGCCATCTCGCGGCGCCGTCGCCCTCTTGACTCGTACGGAAGGTGCATCCTTCACAGCATCACACCACGCTTCACCACCACCGGTTGAACTGCCTTGAATAACCGGCAATGGATAGCAAAGCGAGAAACTCCTTGACTGTGAACCGGTAATCGATTGTACGAAAATTCTTGCCAAGGTCACTTCTTTAATTTAGTAGCAGCGTTGAAACGCAACGTATGTCCCTGGCAAGCTGATTTGGCTTAACTGGCGTTTATTGTGCGAGCTTTCTCCGCATTTTAAGCAATGATGAGTGATTGTCTTTATTCAAATGTTTCTCCATGAACGTCCTTGGCACTGCGCCAACCAAATTTCCCGCTTTATTGTTTGATGAATTATCACTTTTTTATTGTTCGCACTTAGTATCGTTGTCTTTCGTTATAAACGTAATGATTAATTTATGGGATCTTTGGATGCTTACAGCGGTACTAAATTCCTCAGTCGACAATTACAGAGTATTTTGTATAGTAACTAATTAACGATATAGTCAACACTTGTGGACGTGAGTATAAACAATCTTTTTTGTAACTTTTCCTCAATGTGAACGCACGATAGTCAGAACGGACCTTGAAGATTTCTGTTTCAACTTAACTTTCGTCATTTTATGTGACTCACGGCGTTAGTTTTAGCGAGAATCGTCGAAAAGAGAAACCATACCGCTGCGGAAGCTACTCTGAATGTGTTGCTGCGTCCACGCAGGCTCTGTCAGTATCAGCTAAGTGCGGACTTTTCAAGACATTTCCCCATACATTGCGTCACCGTATACTTTTTGCAAACACGGACGTAAGTTCCGACGGTCACAGGTATTTACCGCGTCCGTGAATCGGCTCGTCGCGTCGGATGACTCACGGCGCGGAGGCTGGACGCGTGTGCTCCGCTCGCGCGACTCTATACTACTGAGCCGCCGCCATTCTGTCACTCGCTGCCTCCATTCTCTGTGGTCAATCTGCGGTTTGGTCACGCTTCATTTGCCGGGAAAATGCGCGGTAATTGTCTCCCACTCGCACGCACTCCTTACTTCACGTGAGCGAGGGAGATATGCAAAAAGTTTTGTTCCATTAAACATTTTTGTTTAGCTCCATTGTTGGAAAGGAAATATAATGAGCTTTTTCATTTTGAAACGTTGTTAGATGTCTCGCTCTTTTCACCTATTTTAATAGAGACATTAATATAATTTTAAATTCTTTTCTTAAATTATGAATTTCTGAGATAATTCACTGTAAGATAAATCACATTTCTATTTTAATATTGCTAATGTAGTTGTACATCGAATAAATTAATCATTTAAAATTACTTTGTTACTGCTATTAAAATAATATTATTAAATTACATATGTCGTTTTTTAACATTTAAAATTCGTATAATGTTAAATTAACGTTTAAGTTGAATATATTATGAAACCGCCTTATGATTTACCTCAACGATGCACTAAGAGGTAATTAAGCTTCCGATGTATTAAGATCAACTGTAAGTGAAAGTTAAGATTAAGCAATGTTTATATAGGAGTAGCTTAAGACTGGGCGTACGCTCGACTGGGCGTGGCGCCCCGCCCCGCCGGCGCTAAGACGTGCCAACTCGACGGGAAAAATGCTCGACATCGCGACGCGTCGCAACACTTGTTGCATATCGGGCATGATACTACTAGAGCGAACCTTTGGGTTATCCGTAAATTTGCTAAGATGATACCACGTAAGTAGCGTTATATCATATTAAGAACATAAAACATAAAAAAACATAAACACTCACGCCTGTCACCCAGAGGGGTAGGCAGAGACTACGGACTTCCATTTGGCACGATCCTGACATACCTCTTTCGCCTCCTTTACATCCATATATCTACGCTTACATGCTCGTCGGTTAAGGGTAAGTACTTCTAGCGTGGCCCATTTTCAAAATATCGCCAATTTGGTCGATAAACTTTCTTCTAGGACGTCCCTTCCCGACTCTGCCATTCACATCTGCCATATAAATTTGCTTTGTCACTCTTTCCTCATTCATTCTTTCTACATGACCAAATATATTAAGGTATTGGGAATTATATAGTGATGGTCATATTTATACACTATTGTAAAATATTTGTTTTTATAAGTAATAGAGCCACGTTGCAGCTATATCATGGTTGTAGCACGAATGGTTGGGCTCAACCGGGGAAGGAACACGCTCTCACAGAATACCAGCATAAAATAGCAGCTTAATGCTGCTGTGTTTAGTATGGTGAGTGTAGAGATCCGGAGACCCTTTTTTTATTGGAAACGAGGCATTCCATCTTAGTCCTCAGGGATTTTGATTCTAAATCGAGGCAAAATGTGGATATCTAAGGGCCACAGCATCCACTTACCATTAGGTCGACTGTGTGCTCGTTTATCAACCTCTCTATTCTATAAAAAAATGTTACCTACCTATAATGGATTAAAAAGGTTTGTATGCATTAAAATAAAATAAAAATATGATTCAGGATCATAAATGAGAAAGGGGTTGAGCCCATTGATGTGCGACAGTATGTTCCTGATTAAAAGATAAAACTTATTTTTTCAGAAATTTTATTTAAAGCTAACTTTTCTAGACCTTACTTGCACTCAAAAGAAGAATTTCATTTAATTTATTTAAACAACCGAGGCTCATATTTTATTAGTATTACTTATAACTAAACTTATAGCTATGTTAGTAAGCATAATATTATTATTTTATATAATTGTGTGAAGTACAAAAAATACATTTATATTTATATGTGCCATTTTCTCACCAATCCACCCGATATGGCGCTACAATGGCACATGTATAGGCAGTCCAGCTTGCTAGCAATCACTTTCAGGATACTATTGTTACTACCCCCATACCAGAGACGCGCACCTCTTGCGCATGGTCGCGTAAAAGCAGTCCACTCGCGGTTCTGCGAACATCCCCGATGCACTACAGAAACGAGGCAGTCCCAGCAGTACCCTAAACGCGTTGTTGTATTGTACTCGGAGGGCGTTGTAAGCATTTTGATTATATCTAGCCCACAGGCTGCACGTGTAAAGTGACGTGCAGTAAGCTCTAAATAGGGCTATTTTAACTTCCCTTGAATAGCGTGCAAATCTGCGAGCTATCATGTTCGCTCTTACTGACAACGCCCTCCGTTCCCTCTCAATGTCATCATCATCCCCGAGACGAGGAGTCAGAACATGGCCAAGATGTCAAAGAAGTCATACTAGTATATTTAATTCACACTTGACACAAAAAAAAATCATCAACATATCCATCTACGCGTTGGTTTCCAATGAATATTCTCTATGTTGGTTTCTATTGTCTCCTTTATAGTTTAAGATATCGACTAAGAAACAAAATAGAGACGTGTTGTCACCATTGACAATTAACATAGAAAAGAAAGATTTCCTCGTTATATAAAAACGGGGTCTCCGGTTCTCATTCTATCACTGTACGAAATAAAGTAGACTTATGCTGGTATGTTGGTGTTAAGAAAAATTAACACCAACATACCAGCCAGTGGTAGCTCAGGAGCCGTGGTAGCTCAGTGGTTAACGCTCGCTGTAAATATAACAGAACGCGAGTAACCCGGGTTCGATCCCCGCCGGCACCAATGAAATTGTTAATTGCAATTTTAAGTGCTGATTTACCACGTGCTCGGCGGTGAAGGAAAACATCGTGAGGAAACCTGCATGTCTGAGGAATAAGAAAAAAAAATATTTCGAAGACATGTGAAGTTCGTCAACACGCATTTGGGCAGCGCGGCGGACACTTCCTCGCCCTAAACCCTCTCAGAAATGAGGGGAGGCCTGAGCCCAGCAGTGGGACGTATATAGGTTGTAACTTTACTTTTACTTTTTACCAGCCAGAGAAAAATTATTCCTGCTTCTAGTTTCTTTTTTCATTTTTCTAATTATTCTCCTTCTTTACTGTAGCGTGACTCTACCATACAGGAAACGTATTTTTATATGTAATTGATTTGATCAAAAGTGCCGGACACAAAATTAATTTTATTTTTAAATATACGTAGACAACATAATGTAAGAGAATTTAACATTGCTATGAGATATTTTCTCGACTCGGTCTACGATTTTTTCAAATTCTATTTAATTCACCTTTAATTTGTGACACCTGCCATTAGTCGTATTTAATATAATGAATAAAGGAAGGGCTTAGTATATAGTTCCATAAGAAGGATAACAATATATATTCTCTTCAACCACTTTATTGTAGTCTTAACCAAGTTATTGTTAAATATGCCATTGTAGAATACTTTATCTTTGATTAAACCTGTCACAGGCTGGTACGGGTCCGTTAGAAGTGAACTTACATGCCTACGACCGAGACCCCTCATCAGAGAGTAGTATATTCCTTGACCGAGACAATCTAATTAAGGTGCGGGAGTCGGCCGCAGCTGCGGTATGCTCCTTTCCCGCTCGTCCGCAAAAATCGACAACCCTGCGGTCTCCGGTCACTGGGTGATGACCGCCCGATAATTACAGCACGTGGCTTCTGTTTCTAAACTACTTCAGTGTAAAAGTACCTTTATATAGTAGAATTTTTTTTCTCTTGACAGCTCTGTTATGTAACGTGCTTTACTTTTGATTTTTATTTTCTATTTTTTTTATAGAAGAGGGGACAAACGAGCATGTGGCTCACCTGATGTTAAGTGGCTACCGCCGCCCATGATCAACCGCAACACCAGTGGAATTGCAGGAATGACGACAAAAAACAAAAAACTGCGGTTTCCAACGCGCTGGCCAAGCTTGATAACTATGACAAAATCCCGCCTATGGAGCAATTTATGGGGAAGACTATGCTCAGCCTGTAACGATACCGGTAAGGAACACAAAGAGATTCATAAAAACTTTTCTTTTATCTTCTTTTTAGTCCGTATAAGTTAACTGATAGCCGCTCCCGTTATGTAGAGCATTTGTATTAATTTTTACGCTTAGTAGACTAGTTGACCAGGTGGTTAACAACTTTGGTTACGATGCTCGTCGCCGATCTGGATAATTTACGTCTGGCGTAAACGAAATGGTAAAACCGGCATCTTTCGGAAGCTTTCTGGTGTTTCCCATAGTTACCTCTTAAGATAACGTATAATAAATAAACGGCCCCAGTGTAGTCACTGGCCTTCTTTCATCTGAAAGGTTTTAGTGCGAAAAAAACGTCGTTACGCTGACTCATGCATGTTAGTAGAATGGACGTTTTCCGATCTTTTTTATATTTCTCAACCTGCAGATTTCTTGGCGAAAGTATTTCTCTGTCTACTTAAAATTGAGAAAGATTGAACTTGTTTTGTTCGCAGTTTGGTTGCTTACAGCCGTAGCTCTAATCATGCGTACTTGCCTTAAATTATTCAATTAGCGTGCAAGTAAATCAAGTTCAATTCCTTGTGCTGATACCACTAGAACTGTTTATATCAATTTCAAATATTGATTGATTTGTTTCATTTTAAATTATTATATAAAAGTTTATATTCTATGGATATAAAAGAAGATAATTGTATATATGAAATAGTTTAACTCAAAATCTATTTCATCGATTAACATGAATATTGGTATATATATTATGTATTTTTCAATAGAAAAGATTTGTATTTATAAATTAATAAAAAAGAAAAAAATAGAAACAAACAAAATTTTCAATTTTAGATTTTATTTTAACAAAAGGGCAACAAATAATAAATTAAATTACATGCGTTAATATAAAAACTTTTCTGAAGACAACCTATGATATTAACTAGCAGAACAACGCCTGCGGGATTCAGTTAGTTATAATGTATTAGTAATCCTATAAAAAAATTATACTAAAGAAGAGCCGCGCTTGCCGTAAATTTCACTGTACACGAGTAGCTTGGGTTTGATCCCCGCCGACACCAGTGAAGTTGCTAATTGAACTTTAAGTGTTGATTTACCACTGCACGAATGAGTTGGCTCAACCGGGTAAGGACCACGCTCTCACAGAATACCAGCGTAAAATAGCAGTTTAATGCTGCTGTGTTTCGTATGGTGAGTGTAGAGAACCGGAGACCCGTTTTACTGGAATCGAGACATTCCATCTTAGTTATCAGGGGTGACAACGCATCTGCATTTTGATTCTTAATCGAGGTTAGATGTAGAGTCTATGAGCTACAGCATCCACTTACCATCAGGTGGACTGTGTGCTCGTTTGTTACCCTTATAAAACACCATGAGGAAGCCCATATCTCTTAAAAGTTTAAAAAAAATAAACATGTAAAGTGATGTTAAAATTCGTTGCATTAAAAACTCCTCTCAGAAATGAGAGGGGGCCGACCAGTGCTCAGCAGTAGGAACGTATATAGGTTATACATAGTAAAAGTTGGTCGATAGATCCAATCCCATACAATTTACTATTTTTACAAACAACATTACCATTGCCTTCAGCATGTATTAGCACCGCCACACTCTACTGCACGGTTGAACTTGTACATATGTCTATCCATTTGTAGGTCTGGATACATTAATTATTATGGAAGCCTTCATTGTGCTTGGCGTAACGAGATGATGCCCATCACAACTACACCGAGGCGTGCTATAAAGAGCGTTACTGAGTCATCCATCCATCGACTTTCTGCATCTCTTACTTATTCAACATATAAAAAATTCGTTTTCGCCTCTCTTATTTTTCATTGCAATTGATTTTGCAAACTTAAAAAAACATATAAAGCTTCAGTAACAGGAAAATTAATTAATTTATGTGTTTATTTCGCTTATCTACTTCTATTCGGGTTGACCAAACCTCTTAGAGCATTAAGGGCGGCAGCGTGTTTTTTATGCAAGAAGACTAAAAAATATATCGACCTCTTAATATTTATTACAAGCAACCTAGTCGAACATACTCCTAATATTAATCAGATTGAGCTTTTTTATTTATTTTTTTTACAAAGGGTAACAAACGAGCACACAGTCTTCTTGATCATCTGTGGGTTATGCGGTCTACAGACACATATATTACTCTCGATTAAGAATAAAACGACTAAGGTAGTTGAGAGTCGCTCTACACTTCTTTTATCCGTACGAGTCTCCCTCTCCAGAAACTTTCTTTCCTATCAATTGTATGTTCTTAGAGCTACAGGTCAGCCCGTCGCTACTTCAGGTTATTGATCCTTTGGGCTGTCTTTCGCTCTGGTTCAACTGCGGATATCGTCATTTCGAGCCCACTCACTAGCTCGTCTCAGCGAGCTTCAGCAACCTCAACCTCTTCGCCTCAGCAATCTTGAGCTTTTTTATATGACTAGCGGTGAAGGACAATCATATATAATAATAATATAGTTATTCATACTATAGTTAAAAATAACTTTAACATCAAATACATCATTTTTGCAGTACGCCTAAATATATTGTTAAAAATGAAAGTGATAAATTAATGTTGTATTGAATATTATAGACAACAAATATTATACTTCTGCAACCAAATTTGTTATAAGAAATATATAGATGTTTAGTAGTTATGGAAATAAGCTCTTATAGAGCAATGCGGTATCTAACTAGCCTCCTTGTTTGCAAGCGACTGCCTTACTCTGCATTGCCGGATGTATGAGATGTTCGTGGTATTACAGCATCGATTGTTATCTTACTGATTACTGAGTACTGTTTGCTCCCGTTAAGTGGCAATTTGTGAGGTTGTTAGCAATTAAATGCAAATTTTATTTGATAACTTGCTAACTAGTACATATAAACGTATCATTTTAGGTATCGATTATAAACGTTAATTTACTATCCTTACCATTCTCAATTAATTTTATAAATGAAATTATGAAAGTGAAAACGCAGACGGACGCAGATAAACGACTTTATTTTATTCTATTATTATAATATACGTATATAAGAAATAATTATTTTTACTACTTTTTAGTACGTGAGGGTAATGTGGTCATCCGGTTAATATGGTTCGTTTCTTATTACTCAAAAACTACAGATTTGTTTATATGGATGGCTTTGTGATACGATAGCTCTTCATTAGTCAATCAAATAATAAAGGGTGAAAAGGGCGATGTTTTATTGACGCCATTTTGACAGTTAATATTAGGTACAGTAAATATTTTAAACGACTTTAGTATGGTGTAGTGCAGTAATTTTTTTTAAATAATTTTTTGAAGTCTTCCTAATTATTGCTAAAGTTTGTTTACAACTCTTCTCTTAATATATTAATTATAGTATAAGACTTTGTGTTTTTGTCTCTGACTTTTTCCTAGTTTTCGGTTTTATAGGGCGCCATTTAATAAATGAACACCGTGGTAGCACCGGTTAGCACTCGTTTAAAAACATCCGTGTAGTGGCGGTGTAAGAATATCGCCTAGCCCATTTTATCCCGTGGGTATCGTAAGAGGCGACGACAGGGACATAAATCAGTAGATGTGCAGTAGCGTATCCCTAATAACGACTTAAAATAAAAAACTGCGGTTGCCAACTTGCTTGCCAAGTTTGGCCACTATTGCAAGTGCTCAATCTATGGACAATCTATAGGGGAGGCCTTTGTTCAGCAGTGAACTTTAGTAGGCTGTAACGGTTAAAAACATCATTGTGAAGAAGCACAGTTCAATTCCCGCCCGGGAAGGAATGAGCATGAATTCTGAATAAGCACTAAAAGTTCCTGAGAAGAAAAGAAAAGAGCCGTGGTAGCTCAGTGGTTAACGCTCGCTGTAAATATAACAGAACGCGAGAGTAACCCGGGTTCGATCCCCGCCGGCACCAATGAAATTGTTAATTGCAATTTTAAGTGCTGATTTACCACGTGCTCGGCGGTGAAGGAAAACATCGTGAGGAAACCTGCATGTCTGAGGAATAAGAAAAAAATATTTCGAAGACATGTGAAGTTCGTCAACACGCATTTGGGCAGCGCGGCGGACACTTCCTTGCCCTAAACCCTCTCAGAAATGAGGGGAGGCCTGAGCCCAGCAGTGGGACGTATATAGGCTGTAACTTTACTTTACTTTTTTACTAAAAGTTCCTGAGGATACATTCAGCGCAGTGGACTGTTTCCAGCTCCAAAACCTTCTCAGTACTGAAGAGTGCCTGTGAAAAGCACTGGGCTGGATGTCAATAGCTTTGTGAATATAAGTTTGTAAAATGTTGTTTTAAGTGATATTGAATTTTGATAGGTAAGTTATGTACGTGTCATTTTTCTTTATTATAACATTATAAATGTGAAAGTATGATAATTTAGGTTGTCAGATAGTTGAAATAAGAAAATGATGATGTTTTCCCGGATGTTTGTCCTTCAAACACGCTTGAACGGCTAAACTGATTACGTAACGTGGCATTCTATCATAGCCCTCAGGGGTGACAACGCATCTATATTGTGATTCTTTATGGAGGACAGGTGTAGGTCAATGGGCCGCATTAGTTAACAACAGGTGGACTATTTGCGCGTTTGCCTCTCTTATTATATAAAAAGACAGTGTTTTTTATTGACATATGCGACATCATTTGGCTACAATTCCACCATATATGGTACGGCTACATATGGTATATATCATTGAAGTCGATGGAGAGTGATGAGTGAGTGAAGAGATGATCATTTAAATAGAAGATGGCTTGCACTATTTTAAAATAAATTCATATTGTAACATTTCGGAATAACTACCGTAGTTAATAAATTTCATGCCTTTTCTGGGCGCACACCTTAAATTAGATAACATGTAGCTTTGTACGTCTGTGAATGAGTTAAGGGTCGTTGTAATAAATATTTTCCATAGCTTGTTCCGCTTCCTAGTTATTTTCTACCCATACTTTACTTCTTACATTTTCAAATGTAAGAAGTAAAGTAAAGAAATAAAGTAAATATATATATATATATATATATATATATATATATATATAATAAGATTAATAAAAGACCACATAGTCCACATGATGGTAAGTGGATGTCGTAACCCATAGAAATCTATCACCGATTATGTATCAAAATGCAGAAGCGTTGCCACCTCTGAGGACTATAATTGAATCGTTATCAGTAAGAACTCCGGTTCTCTACACTTACCATACGAAACATAGACGCATTATTGTGCTGTTTCACGCTGGTATTCAGTGTGAGCGTGATCTTCCCCTGGTCTGGCTGACGATGACCGTGTTGCAGCTATGTATAGCTTGTAGAGCCGCATCGTCGCTCCACATAGGCCAATTTTAAATAAAATATTTTTTTAATATTTTTTTTATCTTTCTTATCTTCGCGTAAAATGTGGCGTGAGGACGAGAGAATCCCGAATACCTAAGTTTTTCTGGTATTCTGTGCGTGTTTTGTGTTTTTAAAGCGTCGACTGAGAAAAACCGAAACAAAAGATGAGCAGAGCTCTATGCCCGACAACTCGCTAGCATGGTGACTACGTCGTGTTTGTAAGCAGGACTGCTAATTCATCAACTATAATCCAGTCCTTAACAGATGGTAAGTTTCCTTTGGAACTGGTGACCAAAATTTGGTCTGGAGGACAATATTATTATTGTGCTGACTGTAAAAACGCCAAGTATACTTAACTTTATAACTTTAAAAGATCGTTAATAAAATTGTATTAAAAATAACTAAGTTATTAATCAAAATATAACGACCTAGTCTATTAGAAATTTATGACCGGAAATTCCATCCAACTTGAGTCAACATTATATTTTGCAACACTAACGAAACTATTAACAGCTTTAATAATAAAACTGTTTCACGTAGTTTACTTATGTCAATTATAATTTTAGCAATTGGGCAATCAAGTATCAATTATATAAGATACTAATGAATCAGAACTTGGTATCTTCACAATAATTATGCGTTGTGTTAGCGTGAGTTTCGCATGACGGTGAGTGTAGAGAACCGGAGATCCTTTTAACTGGAAATGAGGCATTTCATCTTAGTCCACAACATCCACTTACCATTAGCTGGGCTATTTGCTCGTTTGTCACCTATATTCTATAAGAAAATTAAGCGTCCCTTTAAAATTTCATTAGCACGCTAGCAAACTGATATAGTGTAGCCCGCCCATCTTTAATACATGGATAGTGTTTGGTGTAAAAAAAACATTTTTATTATTTTAGCATTGGGAGGTGTGGAGTAGCCCACACGACGTTATGTAAGTATAAATTAAAGACTTAGACCAAACAACACGTGGCCTCTTTTAAAGGTCTCTATAATATGACACTTTTCGATCCCCACTAGTATCAATGAAATCGTTAATTTCAAAGGTCTACCATATACTCATCTTAAGGAAGTTTGTACGAGCATAACCTCCATAAGAAATAAAAAATCGGAAAGAAGGGAACTTCATCAAAATGAGGAACACGGTGAAAAACTTCTTATCCTAAAATTTTCCCAGAAATGAGGAGAAAGCTGTGGGAGTCGGAAGTCGGAAGCTTAGCGGCATTTTATTATTGTAAACATATAAACACTCACGCCTGTCACCCAGAGGGGTAGGCAGAGACTACAGACTTCCATTTGGCACGATCCTGACACACCTCTCTTGCCTCCTTCACATCCATACACCTACGCATACATGCTCGTCGGTTAAGGGTACTCCTAATTTGGCCCGTTTTTAATAAATCGCCAATTTGGTCGATAAATTTTCGCCTAGGACGTCCCTTTCCGACTCTGCCATTCACTTCTGCACCATACATTTTCTTTGTCACTCTTTCCTCATTCATTCTTTCCACATGACCAAACCACCGAAGCATTCCTTTCTTAATCCTGGTCACAACATCATCTTGCAAACCACACTCTTCTCTTATTACACAATTTCTTACCCTGTCATTCAGATTCAGCCCTAACATACTCCTTAACGACCGCATTTCTACTGCGTTTATTCTACTCTCGTGCTTCTTCTGCCACACCCAACTTTCACTACCATACGTTAAAGTAGGGACCAACACAGCATTGTGAATACGTTGCCATACGTGCCTTTTTCGACACATTTACCCGCAAGGCCCCATTTACTCTATTTCCCGCATTCACTCGTCGTTCTATGTCCTTATCATATCTCCCATCCCTGCTAAATACGCAGCCCAAATATACAAACTCATCTACTTGCTCGATCAACTCTACTTCTATTCTTATTTCACAAATCGTTTTACTTTCTTCTCTTTCAAAAACCATAACCTTCATCTTACTTGCGTTCACTTTCATACCCCTTTCCTTTAATGATCCGTTCATTAATGTAACCATCATTTGCAACTCGGCCGCCGACGACGCAAGAATAACTTGATCATCGGCGTACAAAAGGCATTTGACGGTTAACTCACCCATTCTTAATCCTTCATTCTTCAACTTTCAAATTTTGCAAACAACTGTCCATAAATAGGTTGAACAGCCACGGGGGAAGCCACACAGCCCTGTATGACACCTTTATGGATGTCAAACCAGTCCGAGTAGACCCCGTTGATCCTAACACAAGCACTAGAGTCCCTATAAAGAGACTCCAATGCCTGTATCAAGCCAGCGCTCAACCCAAATGAGTTCAGTGTTTGCCATAGCAACTCCCTATCCACTCTGTCATAGGCCTTTTCCAAGTCCATGAACGCACAAAAAACCTTTTGGTTTTGGGCCAGAAACTTCTCCGCGATCATGCGCATGGAAAAGACTTGATCTGTACATCCCATTCCCTTTCTAAATCCCGCTGTTGTAAACAGAAGCTTATTATTAGTAAAAAATTGGCTTTCAATGAGTATTGTATAATAATCTATATTGAATATAAATTATTGAATCTATTCTATTTCGTGTAATCTTACCTTGAAGTCACCCATCATTAGATGAAAAGAGAAATGCTGCTAAATTATTCAACTAAATGTCTTTCTGGTGTGTCCTGTGCAAACTCTTTGAAATTTATGTGACTTTATACCATTCTGGTTACGATTTGAAAGAATAAAGTAAACACATTGTTTTAAATATCTTGCTACGGGAGGTTACCTCCATTTCCAAAGTGCTTGCTTTATTGCACTCTGATAAGAAAAATTGCGATGCTGCTGGTGTTGAGGATTTCACATTAGCAGTGTATTCTTCCTTTCTGGAATATGGGTGTTGTCAGAGACGACTATGGGAAATTCTTGGAAGATTTTGTGAACTCCTGCGACTAACTATGTCCGATACAGCTGGAGGTCAAATAAATATACGAACAGTGTCACAATATTGCAAGTCTTCTGGTAACCGTTACCGCTACCGTTTCAGCCTATTCAGTGTTGCCGTATAGAGAAAAAAAATTTGCACAACCCTGCGATATATTTAAAAAAAATTTGCTTTCTAAAATCTACCAAATTCCACTAGGTTGTATCCTGTAAATATATTAGGAAATAGTAAAAAAATCCATTATTTAAAGACATATCCATTTCTTAAGTAATATTAGGTACTAAATTCAACTAAATTAGGCAATTTCACTGCGACTTCATGGTCACCAGTTCAGATGCCGATGATGAACCTACACCTTCCTGTAAAATAGCATCATGCTATAAGCAGGAGTGCTACCAAGCCTGGGCTGGTCCGGGGTACTCTAAAAAGAATAGTCATTGGCCAAGGCAAAGTCAGAGCACATAGGCAGAATTGGAAGCCTATTAATGCTGGTGTTCCACAAGGTTGCGTGCTATCGCTAACGCTGTTTCTTCTGCATATCAATGATTTGTTGCAAACCCGTAACATTCATTGCTATGCAGATGACAGCACTGGTGATGCTCTTTACACCGGCCGAGCCAATATTTCTCGGGAAAACGTCTCCGAGTGCCGGGACAAACTTGTGTCTGAAGTCGAGTCTTTTTGAACAGAGTCTCGGATTGGGGGCGACTAAATCTAGTCCAGTTTAACCCCCAGAAGACACAAGTTTGCGCGTTAACCGTTAAAAAGAACCCCTTTGTCGTATCTCATCAGTTTCAAGGCACTCCCTTTGTTGCCTCAGCCAGTATCGGAATCCTCGGCGTCGACATATCGAGTGACGTGCAGTTTCGTGGTCACTTGGAAGAGAAGGCCAAATTGGCCTGTAAAAAGCTTGGCGTGCTCAGCAGAGCGGGACAGTAATTCATGCTGCCACACCGCCTGCAACTTTACAAGGCGCGGGTTCAGCCGCACATGGAATACTGTTCCCATCTCTGGGCTGGGGCTCCCCAGTACCAGTTCCTTCCACTTGACCGCATCCTGCGCAGAGCGGCTCGAATCGTCGACGACCGAGTGCTTTCCGATCGGCTCGATTCACTGGCACTGCGAAGAGGTGTTGCATCTCTTTGCATTTTCTCTCGCATATAGCATGGAGAGGGCTCTGAGGAATTGTTCGGATTAATCCCAGCCGCCAAATTTCGTGAACGCACTACGCGGCAAACGTCCCGATACCATCCACACCATCTGGATGCTTGGCGGTCAACAACTGTACGTTTCAAAAGGAGTTTTCTTCCGCGTACAACCTCTCTGTGGAATAGTTTACCACCAGCGATTTTTTCGGACCGATACGACCTTCAAGACAAGAGCTTACTCCTTTCTAAAGAGCCGGCAACGCACCTGCAATTCCCCTGGTGTTGCGGTTGATCATGGGCGGCGGTAGTCACTTAACATCAGGTGAGCCGCATGCTCGTTTGCCCATCTTCTATAAAAAAAATGTTTTAACGAGGTAGATATTATGGCTTCTAACTTTTAAATGTTATTAAAAATCTCCGATCGCAAGCAAATATTTTTAAAATATATTGAATATTTTTTTAAGATGCAAGGCGTGCGGCGGTCCATCGTCATCATTACAATCCTTCACAAGTCCACTGCTGAACATAGGCCTGCGGAACATATCCTCAAGGAATGCCACAAAGCTCGCTCCCGAACAACCTGCATACATCGACTTCCTGCATGACTTAGCAGGTCGTCACTCCAACTAGTGATGGGTCACTCTACGAAGAAGCTACTCGAGGACCTTCTTTCCCCATCAGCTTACTAATCCGTTGGGCTATGTTGGTTAATCTGGTTCTACTGCGGATATGCTCGTTTTTAAGTCTGTCACGCGGAGAAACCTTGATAGCCTTCTACATAGCTCGCTTAGCGTCCCATATGGGCACCTTAATTTATCCTCGATTACGAATCAAGATGCATAATGAATTGGATCCCTAAGACCTACAACGGAATGCCTCGTTGCCAGATACGAAACACAGCAGCATTATCTTAACATGAAAGTGGTCCTTTCCTGCCACCTCTGCCAAACTCATTAGATGTATTAAAAAGAAATGAAATTGTTTTGTACATTGATTTCTTAATGTGAAAAAAGCATCATGTAAGCAGATTCGCTGATGGATGCGATAAAAACCCGCTTTTATTCGCTAGCTTGGTAGATGGGCTTATTTTTGATTGATGATCTAGAATGAGAGGGAATTTCAATCTGTACTACGTATGCATCTAGTAAAACAACGAACGGAGCTAATACGATCGACAAGTAGAAGCGGCATGTATATTAGCTGCTTTCAAAAATTCATGTAAGTAAAATCCGATAATTTCTGCTGGTAAAAAAGTAGAATCGCCAGTGCTAGGAAATTGGTGTAGCGCTGCCCCAATCCATCGTAGTATGTGTCGCGGCGAACTTCACATGCTCTCGAAATCTGTTTTTTTATTCCTCCGTAATGCAGTTTTCACGATGATTTTCTTTACCGCCGACTGCGTGGTAAATCTGCAAACAAAAGTGTAATAAACGATTTCAGTTTACTAAGTAATTGTAAGATAAGGTCTTGGTGAAGGACGGTCGATGTGGCAGGCGTACAGCGTGTACGACAAACACAATCAATTATACTCGTACACGATAGTGTTTGTGATTTTTGGGTCTGTGTTGGAAGCTGTAATTTACTTTTTCTTTAATTATGTCAAGTAATCAGTATCAGTAAAAACCCAAGTTTTGAATTTTTTTATAGGATAGGGTGACAAACTCCATAAATGTCTATCCGAAATCCCACTATGGAGATGGAGTGACGACCCGGTAAAATATGCAGGAAGTCGATAGATGCAGGTGGCCCAGGATCGTGCTTTGTGGCATTCCTTGGGGGAAGCCATGTTCAGCAGTTGACTTGTGAAGGACTGTAATGATGATGAAGATGAAGTAGATGAGTATGATGATGTTGATGATGATGATGAAACACGTGGTAGTGTTCGGCGGTGAAGGATATCACACAGTTCACCTGATGGTAAGTGGTTGCTGTGGCCCATAGACATCTATATCTATCCTCGATTACGAATCAAAATGCAGATGCGTTGTCACCCGTGAGGACTAAGATGTTTCCTCGTTTCCAGTAAAAAGGGTCTCCGGTTCTCTACACTCACCATACGAAAAAAAACAGCATTAAGCTACTATTTAACGCTGGTATTCTGTGCGAGCGTGGTCCCTCCCCGGTCGAGCCGACCTATTCGTGCTACAACTTTACTACTAATATAACTGCAGCTAGGCTCTACCATGCAAAGCGTTCCAAAAAAGTTAAAGTTAAAGCCTGATTGCTCGAACTGTACATAATTCTTCAATTATATGCCAGTTCGTTACCTAGTAGGTAGAGATTGGCGCGGATCGACAAAATGTCCGAGTCGTGTGCGCTCTATAATTAGCAGGGGCCGACCTAATACCACACACGCGCTGCTCTTTTGTTTACGTCCGGCTCTCTAATCGCTTTACGAATTTAAAAAGAGCCTTGCGGAAGTCGTTTGATCTTGTTAGTCATACTTATTTAAATTTTGAAATAATTGGCGCGAAAGCTTTGCTAACGATCTTCTGCAACCCATCTATTCTCTTGTTAGAAACGCTTTATTATAAAAAACTTTATTCTTAAGTTTAAGTCAAACACAAAGTTTGAAATTTTATGAAAATATCATCTATATTTTAAAATAGTTATAAATCAACAATTTCTAATATTAACACGAACGCTACATATTGAACAAAACTAATTTTAGGGATTTAATCGTGTTTAATTTAAATTATTTTTGATTCCCGACGTTTCGGGCACTTAGTAATACCCGTGATTAGGGAGACTGAGTTCTTTGAGGTCCTGATGTCATAGTTCATCACAAGTCTGGGAAGTCCGCAGCACAGAGTACCTTTATATATACTGAAAGTCCGCAGCCTGTGAACATGTTTAAGATTGTCCCTCCATTACATCAGATTTGATAGACCACTTCGCAAAAGAACACCGATTCTTGACTACTACGGATTTTTCGCGAAGCTATTGAAATTAATAAAAAGCAATCTAAATTGTAATACAGAAAATGGCTGGGTACCACCATCTGATTGGAATCTTAAATATCAGAAATTTAATATCCGAAACCTAAAGATACCCTTTGGATGCTGTAAAGCACTCATCACGTCGGAGATTAAAAATCTTAATATATATAAATTACGTGTCACGTTGTTTGTCCACGTTGGACTCATAAACTACTTAACCGATTTTAATCAAATTTGCACACCGTGTGCAGTTTGCCCCAGCTTGAGAGATGGGGTAGTTTTTTTTTCCCATGAGTGATTTTTTTTTGCGAATTTAAGGATTTTTAATAGGACATGGCAATGGGTCATGTGACAAAGGGTCGTTGAAAAGGGCGGAACAACGTCTGCCTGGCAAGCTAGTATATATAATATTTTATACGCAAACACAAGACTTTTTTTATATAGAATAGGGGTGACACACGAGCACACAGTTCACCTGATGGTAAGTGGTTGCTGTGACCCATAGACATCTACATCTATCCTCGATTACGAATCGAAATGCAGATACGTTTTCACCCGTGAGGACTAAAATGAAATACCTTGTTTCCAGTAAAAAGGGTCTCCGGTTCTCTACACTCACTATAAGAAACAGCAGCATTAAGCTACTATTTTACGCTGGTATTCTGTGAGAGCGTGGTCCTTCCCTGGTTAAGCCGACCGTTTCGTGCTACAACTATACCACTAATATAACTGCAACATGGCTCTACCACGTATAAAAACGTCTGACATACTTGATATGTATGTTTATATAAGAGAGCAAGCGGGAAAGTAGGAAAAGACGGAAAACGAGCGTGCGGCTCAGGATCACTGTATGAGGGACTACCACCGCCAATTTTAAAGTGAAAAATGAATAGTTCTTTTGACAAAGGTGTCTAAGATGTACAGGTCCTGAAAAAGCGTTGGTTGAAGCCAATTACACGCCGATGTTTGATGCTGGTTGAGGCAATAGGCGAATTGCCCTGAAGTTGAGGAGATACGACAAAGGGGTTATTTTTGGCTGTTGTACTGCCACGTACCAAAATTCATAAAAGCCTGGCATTACCCGTAGTCACCTCTCCCACGGAATGAAATAGGGTTACGGATCCACTTCTGCTGCTACCACACGGCAGTTTAGTATTAACTATTAATCTAGTTTCAATTTCGCAAGTTTAACCATGTAGGTGTCGCTGCAGTACCCGGAGATGACACGCAAATGCATTCTTTTACGCCGCTCCTACACGGCTTTTTATAGTATGTATGATAAAACATGATGGGTAGGTATATTTTAAGTTCGAATTGGAGTTTTTCATTTTGGTCATTTTATTTTTGTTATTATAATTATTAGCGCCATCTATCGTGTTTCATAGTAAACTTTTTAAACTGAAATCTAAAGAGGCTAATAATTTTGTGTGTT
The DNA here is from genome assembly GCA_907164705.1 of Parnassius apollo. Classification (NCBI taxonomy): domain Eukaryota; kingdom Metazoa; phylum Arthropoda; class Insecta; order Lepidoptera; family Papilionidae; genus Parnassius; species Parnassius apollo. The sequence continues at coordinate 1,709,650 of CAJQZP010000333.1, read as the reverse complement.
AGGTCTGTAAGATGTCCACGTTTTACGGACAAACTCATTTTCATATTACAGTCTCATTTAAATGAAGATGTATATGTTTATTTTTCATTTAATTTGTTTCGTTTTAAATAGTCTGATGCCCAAACATTTAATCGTGGAGGCATCAATTGTCAAACAATACTGTTATAGATTGTTTGTTTGGTTGAGCACTTTATAGTTTAATTATGCATTCATAGATGGCGTATTTTTTGTAGTTAAGGTACTCTGAAGAAATTAAAATATTTTAAACTAAAATTTTTTACGGTAATGAAACTATGTATTATCATTTTTCACGTTAACATTATACAGCCAGGATTAAAAATATATTAACGACGGACAATATATAGGAAAAGACTTCTATGGTTTACTTCTTAACAAATAAATAATAATGTTACCCACTTATTCTAATAAAATAATTTATTTATTAAAATTATTTTACAGCATTATTAACACTATAAATTATTAGTTATTTTATATATATATACACCATTGGAAATTGGTACCAAAAAATACCAAACCGCCATCTAGTGACGTAAAAACCATATTCACAAGTACAACAAAGCTTTACAGCATTTTGAAGCTAAAACGATGGTCAATAGGTGGCACTGTTTTGCATTTAGTGAATTCTATATTTTAACGTGTTTCTCTTTGGTACATAGGTACATAATTTATATTCCACTTTAGTGTAAACAATATTAAAAAAATATAACACGAGTATGTGTAAATCTAATAATTAATGATAAAAAGTAAACTAAGGCACAACAGACCGATTCAACACACTAGACTCCCTATGAGACTTGTGGAACGATGACTCAGTAGCGCTACTCTAGTCTATAGATCGCTTTTAAGGCTTTAGTGCCTGTTAATCTGCACATTTTGCTGTTTGCTGCTCTCGATCAGGCGCTGTATTGTGCGCGTTGCTCTCCGTGTCCGTCCACCTGCAGGCACCGCTCGGTGTCGCACAGGTGGATCGGAACGAACCCTGCCGGCACTGCGCTTCTTATAGACTGCTGCCTTGCTAGTAGTTACACTGCTCACCGCACGATGTCGCGCTGCGTCTTATTCAACTTTGCCGGTTTTGACAGGTTGAATTGAATAAGAGCAGAATGTAGTACTTTCAACCCGACTAAAGATTAATTTAATTACATACTCGTAGTACCTTGATGATCGAGCTTTGCTCGGTTTTTTTTGAAATTACATTTACATTTACAACTCATAGAGAATTTATATAGTCTTTGCTACAACTGAACAGGTTATTTGAATAAAAAATCATAGGTGCAATTAGTTTAGATACATATTAAGGTGCGTTGGGGTAATACCGGACGATTTTCGACTAGTTAAAAGAGTCGGGCAAAAACTTTATTTTCTCGACATCCATATATTGATCCATGTCAGATTTCTGAAACATGGCGCAAATCGTTAATGGTTACACGTAATTTAGCTATAAGAAGCTTTTACTTTTCAAAACTCAAAAGTTTCTGCTTAAAACGTGTGCGAAGACAAGGCATAATTTTTTGTATGAATGATGAAGAATTGGCCATCAAGGGGTAAGACCGGACGTCGCTAAAAATCGCAAATAAAAGTGTGGGAAAGACCAGAAAAAAATACCAAAATTGCCTTGTTTTATAAAATGCCGCGCAGCACACGGGGGCCCTGCTTCTCGGAGGGACTGGCTGAAACTTGGGGTCGGGGCAGAATCAAATAGAGTCTTGTACCATATTGCTAGCTTTCAAAAATATAGCATAATTCACCGGGAATTTGAATTTTACGGTCTTACCCCATCACCGATCTTACCCCAATGTACTAACCATTTACTGCATCTTTATTATCATCTCCTCAATCAAATGAAATGAAAAAAGAACACAAAAGAAGACGAGGAAGACAGCGCACAAGGTGAGAACACGAAATAAAACTTACAGCAGGACCACACTAAAGGAGGGTTGCTCAAAATAATTGGCAACAATGGAAATCATATGAGGAGGCCTTTCCCATTAGGCATTTTGTAGTTTGTAGTTTCTTGTATTCGTAGAGTTTGACTGTTAAATGTTATTCGATTGGAATTAAGAGGATAGAGTAAGTCAGCTCAAATTCTAATTTCGCCCCCACTTCCCCGCGCGTCGTATGCTATGTACCGATATGTTTGTAATCACTAATACTGTAAGTAGAAAGGTCGTTAGACTACTGTAGGTAGAATGTATTTCATTAGGTTTATCATATTTATGCCTGTTTCTTAACGCCAAGCCAGCCGCTTCTTATTTTTATCACGGTTATTTCCCATTTTAATTTTACGTCGTTCTGTTGCGTAATATATATTCTGATCGTAAGCGACACAACTTCTCCCTTCAAAAGCCTAAGCGATACTAACGGGGCGACTAGAATCAAGCTCAAGACGCCGATAGTTTAGGTAATTTCTTTTTACAGTGAAAATAATGGTATCTTAAAAAAAGTAAATAACATAAGCACTGCTTTATAGTTAATTCAGTTAGTATGCAAAGTTTCATGATCTTATTTAAAGTATTTTATGAATAACAGCGGTTTATTGTTTATTTTGGAGGTATCTTTGGATTTTTTTTCTATCGAGAAAATTTTACGAAATCGTGTTTTCGTCTAACATAATCATTAACATTAATCCTCAACTTTACCATATATTTATTTCAAAATTAATGCTGCAATATTTTCGGCATAACGAAGGATCTTGCTAAGCCATTTGACATTATATTTCCCCTTAAGCGGTATATATATTATATCGAAGAGCAACGTTTTTTGCATTTGAGCAGGGAGCGGTGTCACAGAGTTACAGTCGCCTCTGATCACCCGAGGGGCTGAACGCGATTAACTAGTTTGCAGAAACGACAACAGGAATAATTTCAGTCAACACGTATAGATGACGGTCGTGAGCCAGACGTTTTGTTCACATATCTGATACGGCTTTCACGAGCTTCTCGTCATAAGGAATGGTAATGTCGACCTAAATATCCTTGACTATGACCAGTCCGACAGCACAATATCTTACTCTGGTTCTACTGCGAATATCTTCATTACGAAGTCTAACACGCAGAGAAACTCCGAGTTTAGCCCTTTCCATAACTCGTCGAGCGACTTGGGTTTATATATGCGACTACGACGTACGAAAAGAACTAGTCTCATATTCATAATATTGTATAATATGGTATCGCTGGCAACATGCACTGGTTCTTTTCAAATTTTAAGGTTTAAGTGACGAAAAGATGTGACCAAATCTCCCGAACGCTGCCCAGCCGAGTTGAATCCGTCGAATGACCTTTCGGTCAAAGTTGGACTTACCTAGTGGGCCAATTTTTCCTCAGTAAACACAAGTCAATCAATGGGCCAGCCATAAAGCTCATAGAACCGATAACCGATGGGGAAAAAAGGTTCTCGTAGGCGAAGTGTAAGGCGGCCCACCACTAAATGAAGTGGCTACCTGGTAAGACATGCAGGAAGTCGATGGATACAGATGGCTCAGGGCCGTGCTTTGTGGCATTCCTTGGGAGAGCCCTGATGATGATGATGAAACATCGGTAAACATATTTGTCAACAACTTCGAGCGTAGTGCTCCAAATCTCTACCGCCATGAGTGTGCCATGGATTAAAAAAGTAGGATTTATATCCTACTTTTTTTTAATCAAAGAGTGTGACATGGACGTTACACAATATGACTCACTTAGGATATTTTTAGTTTGTTTTGTTCTCTAATTTCAGCTCGATGTTCGCCAACGTCCATACCACGTTGAATACACCGGTTCTCGTCCGATCACCGAAGTTAAGCAACGTCGGGCGCGGTCAGTACTTGGATGGGTGACCGCCTGGGAACACCACGCGATGTTGGCTTTTTGCTATTCCGATTATATAATAATTAATTAAGAAAAATTATTGTTCTTTGGTTTTTTTTCGATATATTTATCTTTTATGAACAGTTACGGAACTTTCATAATGTGAACTCACACGTTCATAATATCTCAACTCATCTAACTGCGAAACCTACAACTCCGAACGTCATTTGGACCGAACTTGATCCCATTTCATATTTATGTTTTTGGTGAGATTACTCATTACATTATACTTTTATTATATGATAGACTGTATCAAAAGATCGAAAATTTCAGTGGACCCTGCTGCGGTTCGAACTGGGTTCTTCACACTTTAAAATTTAAGGAAAGTGCCCAATGCTAATACTCAGAGTGGTCACAGACAAGATTGGCTATATCTTGAAGTGAGCTTCCATTGAAACCAATACAAGCAGCCGAAGAACATTAGTCAATTTTTGCCTCTACAAGACGCAAGAGTGTACACACTCGATTGTGACTGTGGTCTCTTTTACATACGACAAACAAAAAGATCTATAAGAGCCCGCGTCAAAGAACTTATAGCTGACGTGAAGCACTGACGTTCCGGGTAGTCTGCAGTCTGTGAACATGTTCAAGATCGACCCCGCCATTACATTAGATTTGATAGACCACAAATCCTCGCAAAAGAACACTGTTTTCTACCTAAAATGATTCGTGAGACTATTGAAATTAAAAAAAATCCTAATTTCAATTTAGAAGATGGATGGTATCTGGTTGGGATCCTATAATAATTAATAAAATTAAATACAAACCAAAGCATAACACGGCAACACTTCAAGATATTGTAAGCTCATTTTGCGTAGATCGGACCAAAAACCACCAATGGATATATTAATATTCGAAAACTGAAGGTAGCCGGGCTAACTATGACATTGGAACGTCAATCGTTTCAGTTCCCAGCTCCCCCCGTGACCATGAGTGCTGTAAAGCACCCGAAACGTCGGGAATTAAAGGTTAAATTAAACGCGATAAAACCCGTAAAAAATAGTTTCATTTAATTCAAAAATATAACTTAGGATTTAAATAATTTGGTAAATGTTCTTAATCATTCAATTTATTGGACTCGTACCAACATATGACCTAGGTAGTAATATAGAGATCGAGTTAAACTATGTTTGTATGGATTTTGTTTGGTTATTTTAAATTTCCTACGGTTCAAGTGCTTTACAACATCCGTTGACAAGGTGAGATTCAGGTCGAATTTTACAGTCGCATGTTGCACGGAGAAACATTTAATAATGATAGCTCTTGCTTGAGACTCCCTTTGACAGTAGTGTCCGAAGACATTGTTAATAAAGGCAAAAATGTTTTAGTAGTGTGATCTTCGTGTCTCGATACGTTTTATTAAAAGCTAAAGGAATAAGACTTTTTAGGCTCTATTAGCAATGAATTACGATCCCAAAAAAAAAATAGTGTCTATACCTTTAAAAACCACCATTTATATCTCCTAAGAAATTCAAAGCGATTCCTTCCAGAGAGATTATGAGCTTTCTTTTCTGGTTCATTCGAATGTAATAATGATCAATATCGCGATCACGGAGCTGCTGTTACTGGCGCTTTATATGCAGAACAAATAGAAAAAATTGCGTAACGAAATCCGCAAGAAAAGACGATGCAAACTCGCAAAGATTGATTTGTCTTACCAAAATAACGCCCCCGGTCATAAATATAAATTTTAACAAAAAATAAAAACTGAATTTAAATTGCTAAAATAGAAGTTATTTTGCGTTGCAATCCTTAGTGTTGGAATTTTTATCCAAATATATATGGGTGGTCCCAAAGTCCCCCTTAAAGTATAAACTATTTAATAACTAAATTTCACAGTACCTACGCGAGCAACCCAGGTTCGATCCCCGTCGGCACCAATGAAATTGTTAATTGCAATTTTAAGTACTGATTTACCATGTACTCGACGGTGTAGGAAAACACCTTGAGGAAACCTGCATGTCTGACAAAAAATTTCAAAGACATGTGAAGCTCGCCAATACGCATTGAGGCAGCGCGGCGGACACTTGCTTGTACTAAAAACCCTCTCAGAAATGAGAGGAGGCCTTTGGCTCAGGATGTCAAGTTCTGTATTCTACTGAATTGCGACAATGTCGAAAAATAAAATAATATTTCATTAAATTAACCTTTAATTTACTTATTTTAACTTTTCATTGAACTCCCATTTATAAGGATTTACACCTTACCCCGTGGTACCCAGTATTTTACCACGTTTTTACTTCACTTTCTTGTTTATCTGAGGGTCCGGGTGGGTCTTAATACTTCTAAGAATTGAAACTAATTTTTTGTGTGTTAATCGGATATGCAAAATTGATTTAAATTTAATTTTTTTAATGTAATTTTTTCATTTATATATTAGGATGTAATATTTTTTATTTAGGAAAGGGGTGGGAGCATTTTAATTTTTAATACTTTTTTTTATTTGTTGTGATAACGGCAACAGAAATACACATTCTGTGAAAATCTTAACTGTCTACCTATTACGGATTATTACATACAGCCCGTTGACAAACAGACGGATGGACATCGGAGGCTTAGTAACAGGGTACCGTTGGTTACCTCTTGGGTTCGGAACCCTAAAAAGGGTCTCCAGTTCTCTATATACATACGCTGCTACCTAACGCTACTGCTTATATGTTATTATATTGGGAGAGCGTTGTACTTTTACGGTCGAGTCAAACCCATTCCTTCTGCATTCATAATAAAACGTGACTTACTTTACAAATAAAATATAACATCAATTAAAATAAAACATTAATAAGGTAATAAAAATATTCCTTTTCAAAAATAAATCTTAATTTTATTCCAGCACTAGTAAAATTACTCATTAGTCATTAGTTACAATATGTTGTTAAAATGAATTAAATATGTTACAAGCATCTGACATTTTTTTAATAGAAATGGGTGACAAACGAGCACACAGTCCACCTGGTGGTAAGTGAATGCTGTGGCCCATAGACATCCACATTTATCCTCAATTAAAGAATCAAAATGCAAATGCGTTGTCACCCGTGAAGACTAAGATGGAATGCCTCGATACCAGTAAAAAAGCTTTTCGGTTCTCTACACTCACCATACGTATTCCGTGAGAGCGTGGTCCTGACCCGGTCGAGCAGACCCATTCGTGTTACAGCTACAATATACCTGCAGCGTGGCTCTACTACATAAAGAAACAGTTTAATAAGCATAACATACCCATAGTTTGATAAGCATGCATAAAAATAAAATAATATCACAGATTATTTTCAGTCTTCGCCAGTTAATTAGCAGAGTGCGTTGCAGGCAGGTAAATTTCGACATAGTGAGACTTGTTTTTTTGATCCCATTTTAGCTTATTAAAATATAATAACTACTCAACTTTCTTTAATTCTTTTCATAATTCTTGCGTAATTTTTAAGGATTTTCCTCGAAACATTTACTGTGCAATATTGCAATAGTAGAACGGAGGAAAATTGGACGCGTTAAAATTTTATAGTACCTACATATCAACTAATTTAATTTAATTTAATTTAATTTAATTTATAATAACATGGCTTACACGTATATATACATACGTAGGGAAAACATAGTGATTTGCTCGTCTTAGAAATGAAAAATATATTTTTTTCAACGTCATTAGAAGTCCGCCTCGCGATCTTGATTTTTTAAAAGGCGTGGTCTATGCTGTTTATATTATTTATTATCACAAATCGAACATGGCGAAAAGTTTACACAAAAAATGAGCTATCAATCGAGTTTTTTTTATATTTTTAAACCTTTGGTTGTTACTAGTGCATTTTATAATGGTAAATGTCAATAAATATACACGGAATATATATTATATTATATATATATTATACACGGAAATAAAATATTATGCTTAATGTTGTTATTCGTCACATATGTTGTTAATTTACACCCATAAAAAAAAGACAAAACCGAGGCATAAAAATGACAGCATAAAAAACCTCTATGTAGGTTCTATTCATGAGAAATTTGATGCAAAAAATGGTAAAAGTAAATATTTGGATACAAGATCAAAACATTTTCAGGGTCCGAGCGTGGTCACGCCCTCTGTAGGACACAATAAAATCTCCGAGTTCCACCAAACTGCAAATTGTTATTTCCACACCATAAAATTTTCTAAAAGTCCGTCGATCGTAAGAATGCGACGTATCGCACCGCGAACTATTAATCTTGTTTCAATGAATGAACTCAACAAACGTTCGCGGAATGGGATTGTGTAAATAATAGGCGACATCTTTATAACGTGAATGAATCAGAAATATTTACATTTTTCTGGAAGTGGATGCCAGTTTGAAATGTTTCTTCTTTTGATAATTGCAGTTTATAATAAAATTAAAACAATTTTAGATGGGGGAAAATCCACCCAAAAACGACAAATTTAATCACAGACTGGTGATGGGAAGCAGGATGAGCACTGCGATTGTAAAATTCTGGTATGAGCGGTTGTTGGGAGGAATCACTCCACAACTTTTTTAATATGATAATTATTTTAAATAACGATTTTCATAATGATTTCTCATATTTACGCGAACACTACACATTGATTAAAACTACTTTTACGGATTTTATCGCGTTTAATTTATTTTATTTTTAATTCCCGCGCAGTACGAAATCATATACTAGGCGGCCCCAACAATTACATAGATTTGATAGACCACAAATCTTCGCGAAAGAACATCGAATCCTACCAAGGATGATACGTGAGCTATTGAAATTAAAAAACATCCTAATTTCAATAGAGAAGGAGGCTGGGTACTACCACCTGCTTGGGACCCTATAATTAATAAAATTAAAACTAAACCCAAGCATACCACTGCAAGACAACAAAACACAGTAGGTTCATTCTGCGTAGATCGGACCAAAAACAATAATTAAAAAGCTGAAGGTACTCCGGGTTAACACTGACATCGGGACGTCAGTCACCTTAGTCCCCCGTGACCATGGGTGCTGGAAAGCACCCGAAATGTCGGGTATTAAAAATAAAATTAATTAAACGCGATAAAACCCGTAAAATTAGTTTTAATCAATAAAAGATTTTCATTTATTATTTGACATATTAAGGAAATTGAAAAATATAATATAGTAAGAAAGACAGCTCTCGTCCCATGGGTGTTAAACGAGTACACAATATCACTTGATGGTAAGTTGGCTTATAGACACTCTACATCTATCGCCGCTTAAGAATCAAAATGTATATACACCCCTCAGGTGTCCGGTTCTTTGTATACAGCATTAAGCTGCTTTTTTAAGCTAAAATTTTCTGAGAGCGTAGAAAGGCTTGATCTGTTAATACCGCACCCGTAATATAGCTTCAGCGTGGCCAACGTGTTCAACGTTAACGTTAAATAAATACTGTAGTCGGCGATGGGCAGAAACGTCAAAGGTAAGACGTCGTGATTGAGGCAATTCCTCCCTACAATGGGAGGTGTTCTATACAGCCATTTATTGGAATGTTTATATTGTCGATACTGATGACACAACTAACGTCAATACGAAGTTATAAACGATTTGACACAAGAGTTACTGGTGTAAAATCGTTTATAAAAAAATACCGCACTGCAGCTCTGCGCTCATGAGCTCACCTGCATGATTAATAAGTGTTTCAAGCAATGCATGTAAGCTGGTGCATTCTTGGAGAACTCTTCATGGAGAGCTATGTTAGGTCAGGCGCTAACTCCACCGATCGGGTGCCCTTGTCTACGTCGACTTGGCGCCTCCAGTATTTCAATGCGCATTGCCTGAGAAGGTTGAGGGAGGGAAGAGATTTTCTCTATCAAGGTGCCGTGGGGCTGGCGATTTTGGGGCCGCAGATGTGTAAGAAAGCGTTCCCGTGGCCTTGACAATATGCGGTTTTATTTTGGTGTGTCAGACATTATCTGCCCTAGCCATTGCGACGTGGTGGCCTAAGTAGTTCTTCATAGAAAATGCCGTAGTAGATTTAAGTGTTGATTCAAAGGTTTACGGCTCCGTGGCTTAGCAATGAGTTATAGCGCTGAGGGCCGCGGGTTCGAATCCCGCACGGAAAAATAGAAAAATACTTTAAGAAAATAAGAATGCTATTAAAATTATATAACTAAATCATTTTCTGTACTTTGTAAGTGATGTAATTACGACGAAAAGTGTTTCTCATAATTTGTCATCTTGGTTAAAAATTAAAAATAACTGGGGAAGGTCCGGTACAGCAAGTCAAAAGGTTTAATATAAGTTTTCAAAGTATTACAGACTTTTATTTAAAATTATTAAAAAGAGAAATTAAATATTTTTAATTACAAAATTTGATTTTAAACGTCATGTTTTTAATCTTTTAAAATGAGATGCCGTTGCTTGGAGAAGGTAAATAAATTATTAATATAAAAATGTTATGAAATAAACTGTGTAGATATTAGATAAGACGAACTATTAAAACTCGGCCTTTTTCTTACTTTGTTGGTAAAATATATCATTGTCACCAACGCGGGCTTCTCTTTTTAAGAATGAAACATGGCTGACAGTGAAATTGGTACGATTTCCAAACGCCTCTGCGTTAGCTATCATGAGGGCATATTGTTCGCCGCCAGGGGTTTCCTATCAACATTACACCATTTATTATCAAATATCTGAATGGCTTGTCGCATCGCGCCCAAACAAAGCGATCTGAGGTATAACGCAACCACCTCAACTTGAGCCATCGGTTTGTATGAGCTTGCAATTTTTGTCCTGTCAATTAAAGTAGCGTGAGACTCGGGGAAGGTCAGTGTTGGGTGGTGAACGCGTTATAATGCGTTTAATGGCCTGTAATGAATGGCATAACATCTATAAAGCGACAATACGGCCACTCGAACATGCCTCTGTATAATAATACGTGATTTATTGACCTTTGCTGTGGAATCGGGACTGTTTTGCACGTGTTGAGTTTGTTAAGGTTCTGATCAGAAACTATAGGAGCAGAGAATCGCACGGCTTAGATACAAGTATTATCTACAAGTAATGTAAAATGCAGCTTATGTTTTTACTATTATGTTACGTGTTTCTACTATTATGCACAGATTATGCCTTGGCATAATCAAGTAACAAGGGATATTCTACTTTTAAAGTGGTACTATCCAAGTGATATTGTTCTTTTGAGAAAATGTTAAACGTGATAATGCCATGCCTTAGCTGTATTATGGCTGCAGTATGCATGGGTTAGTTGAATCGGGGAAGGAACACACTTTTACAGATTACCAGCGTATAATAGTATTATTGATATTTGACAAGAATCTGAGATCTATTTTACTGGTAACGAAACATTACATCTATCCTAAGGCGGGAAACGCATTTACACTTTGATTCTTAACTGTATTTCTTAGGGGTATCCAAATTGCCACTTAGATGGTCTCTCAGAAATGAGAAGAGAAGGCCTGTGCTCAGGAGTGGAACGGCTAGAGGCTGTAAGTTTACAGTAAAATTTTCCTAACATGTGGAGACAACGCAGCCATTGGTTAACTAATATTCTGTCCCGTGTGTAGAAAACTTTGTTTAAAATGTTTGCATAATGGACGAGAACAGACTTGATCTCAGAAATCAAGCCTATTTTGTCTTAGGAATCTAGTCACTGGTAATATGCTTTAAAGTTAAGTTAAAGTTCCAGCCTATGTACGTCCCACAGCTGGGCAGAGGCCTCCTCTCAATTTCTGAGAGGGTTTTAGCGCAAGGAAGTGTCCACCGCGCTGCCCCAATGCGTATTGGCGAACTACACATGTCCTTGAAATATTTTTCTTATTTCTCAGACATGCAGGTTTCCTCACGATGTTTCTCTTTACCGCCGAGCACGTGGTAAATCAGCACTTAAAATTGCAATTAACAATTTCGTTGGTACCGGCGGGGATCAAACCCAGGTTGCTCGCGTATTGTAAAATTTCACATCAGCGCTAACCATCTAAACTATCACGGCTCAAAAGTAATTTTGGCACATTTCTTGACGTGGTAAACCTGCGTATAGCCATAAGAATCCGACGAGGAGCGGCGCTCTGTCAACTTCATTGGTGTCCCTGTGTTAGCGGCATACAAGGGTTTGGGTTCCATGGATTTTCGTGTAAGCAAATTGTACGTTTGTACCATCACAATTCTTTGAATAACGTTATCCGTAGGGCTATTGTTTCTAAACTTGGTTTTAGAGACCTGTGAAATATTTAAAGACGATGGCTGGAGACGTTATGGCTTTGGTCCCTTGGGATAGCTCTTGAGAGAGATACTTAGTGCATACACATTTTAGCAGCTCCTCCATCTCAGAGCTACCTTGATTAAATCTGAGAAATCTTTGAGAGATGACTATACAGTAAACACTATCAGTCTGTTTCCATGCGAGGTGAAGTTTATTTTACGAAGCGTACGTACGAGGGCTGGGCAGCCAGCGTTCTAGGCACTAACAAGGGAAGTAAAATTATATGATAATTTTAGTTTTGTGTTTTTCAAATGTTCTGGAAATATTTATGAGAATAACATAAATAATTAACTTAACTTTTATTGTTATTTTTTCAAGATTTTTTATGTGGAGACGTCCATTTTGAACATATTTGCATAAGCTTTTTTAATTGGATCCGTATCTTTAACTTTCCTGCTAGTAGCTAATTTTAAGAAACAATTTTTTTTATTTATTAAACATTATTAAATAATTAATGGAGAATGTATTATTTGCTGAAATCCCCGTTGGTTTAATATTCTTAAGCATGACTGTTGATCATGCGGTTCTTGGTGGAACTCCGAGTCGGGATAAATTTGTATTGCGCTTCTCTATCAAGATAAGAGTGTTATACCCCAGTGTCTCAGAAAGTACGTAAAGCCAATGATTCTGCGCTTGATCTCGCGACAGTTGTGTCGGATTGCCGCCTTATCGAAGAATGAGAGTAAGTAATAGAAAGTGTACCATACGCTCGAAATCTAAAATTCTGTAATGCGCAGATGGCTAGTCACACTCGTCGTTGTGACCGCAGTTTCGTCTGGAGAAAATTATTATTATGAATGAAATACCCTCTTAAAATAATAAATGTATAATGTACTTTATGTATCAAAAATTGTGTATGCTCAATATCGCGGAAGTATATCAATATTACCCTGTAAAATCTTTAAAAAAGTTCGTTTTTTATATCGTCTATTCAAACAGATAAAAGGCTCTCTTGGCCGCGCGGATTCCACAAAGCGCCCCGACAGATGTCTCAATTTTATCTCACTTTTAAAACCTCCTTAAGTCCCTCGGATAAAAAGTTTAAAACTTATTCATAACGAACAACACCTACGTAACAAGCGTTATTGTGTTGTATTAGACAAAGGCGGTATTAATGTGACGTGAAATCACTTCAAAGGAATAATCCACTTAGGGGCATGTCGTCGCTTTTTGTCAAAATACGACGATATGGTTCATTGAATGATAAAAAAAAACACCGCGGGGTACCTTGTGTGTGCAAACAGAGTTAGTTTTAAGGGTAGCGGTAGGTACGTGCACTCACAGTTTAGTTGAAAAGATTCTTGACAGAACAGATGGCGTTGTCCGTTGAAATGAATTTGATTTTTTAGCTTTATACGAGAAAAAAATACTATGTACTTTTTGATAGATACTAAAACCCTGCTCAACTTATTGTAAAAGCACACACTCACGCTTACATGTGGATTTCATATTATTTGAAACCAACTATATGGCTTTACGTGCATATATCTGCGTCCAGTAGTACGTACACCTTTACGCACTAAAAAATATGTGTGCGCGTAAGTGATGTCAAGAAGTCGGCACTAATAGAAACATACGGGTAATACGTCTACCTAATTTTGTTAGACTGAGTATATATACCTATATATGTTGTCATGAAAAATAGTGTAACCCTTTGTATTGCCAATATTGCCTGAATTCTATTTATTTGTATGCTATTTATTTGTATTATGTAATGCGCCACATAGCCTACTCAGCGTATATGACATCAGTAAGAAAGCAAATGCAAAGAATAGAAGAGGAATCTGCAGAGGACTCTAAAGCAAGACAAGAATGAAGAGTAAGAAGTGAGAGATACTTGATTAAAGTTTAGTCTCGTATTATGTCAAGATATATTACATACATTTATTTATTTATGCTTTATTTGCACACCAAGTACAAAAAGGCGGACTTAATGCAACAAGGCATTCTCTACAGTCTACCTCCAGGCTAAGCAGAGATGATATTGAGGGTGCGAAGTGCAACTGAGTTAAACTATCTATGAGTAGTCATACACATTGCATGTTACGATAGATATTATAACACTATACAACATATATTTGCTTAATACTGCCTATGTAGGTATATATGCATACACAGTACATTCATAATTAAATATAGCTGTTTCTGATTCTGAATCTGATTGAACACCAATAAAATATTTGAAATAAAAACAGAAAAAGGGAACAGTTAGAATCTATATCTGATAGTTCTACGGAACACTAAAGCAATTTTGAAACCACATGACATTCCGTGTCAAGATATATTTGCCGTTTCGTATGAAAATTAAAACAACAGGTGGTAACTCCTTTTCTATCCACCACAGTCCACCTGATGGAAAGTGGATGCTGTGGCTCATAGACAACCACATCTATCCTTAATAGGGAATCAAAATGCAAAAACGTTGTCATGTCCGAGGAATAACACGGAATGCCTCGTTTCCAGTAAAACGGGTTGGTTCTCTTCACTTACCATACAAAATACAGCAGAATTAAGCTGCTATTTTACACTGATATTCTGTGAGAGCGTGATCCTTTTCTTTTCGTGCCGACCCATTTGTGCTACAACTATATAGCTGCAGCGTGGTTCTACCACGCATAAAGCCTCATAATAGTGCTTGCATTGTTGCGTTCTGAAGGGTAAGGAGAGACAATATTATAATTAAAGGTTGTGAGGCATTCCATCTTTGTCCACAAAGGTGACAACGCATCTGTGGCCTTCTTTGTTTGAATTTGAAAGCAAATGTCCACGGGCTGAAGCAACCACTAACCATCAACTGCACTGTAAACCGTTTGTCTCTTCAATGATATTAATAGTTACTTTGCAACAATCCGCTCGATGAGAAAAATGATGTGTCTTTTTTTTAAATAATGTGTGAGTTTGAAGAGCACCTTCCGCCCTCCCTCAATTGCGTACACTAATCCCGTCACCACTAATCTCATCACCACTACTCCCAACACCACTACTCCCAACACCACTACTCTAGGAAAGACACCCCATCGACGATTATCGTATCGCAAATGAGGGATGGCGGGAGGTGCTCTTCAAACTAGGTAAGACTCCATTTTATTTTATTTAGCGGATGGTTGCAAAGTAACTCTTAAAATCTTTAATATAATGGATTTCCGCAAAGGAACGCCTGATTCTATTAATTACTTTAGTTTTAATAATAATACACAATAAAATTTAAATTAATCAAATTATGTGCCCAAATTATTTACACATTCTTGCCATTTGCTATATACGAGTAAGTGTGCTTGCTGCACGAGAAATGACGAACTTTTAAAGGCGTAATTTACTGCATATATGAAATAGAAATTTTAAGTTAGTTATCAAACGGTCTATACTTCAAAAATAAAATAAAGCAGAAGTGTGTTGGGCGAGGTTTGGTGAGACAGCTGCCTATGCAGCCCCTATCCACACTCGCTATAGTGTGCGCAGACCGAGAAACTCTCTCTCGGACCCCCCAACAAGCTTTCGGCTGACCTGAACTGCCTTCTGGCGGCTCAGGCCGAGCCGACACAGCACATCCCTTAATCTGCCTTAGTTAGGCACTCGTCTAAGCGGCTTTTCGCCGCTTGCGCCCTCCTTTCTGCCAAGGCGGGTCGCGTTCGTAAACGGCTTAGAGATCTCTAGTTAGACCGTTAAGCCAGTCCCTAAACGGCGGTGTTTAGTGGGTAAAAGTCTCCACATGACCACGCAGCCGGCTGCGTGGTATGCTATGAGCATTCACCGCCTCCCTCCCCCGCTTTCCGGAGGGTTGCCCATATTTGCTTCGGGCGCAAAAAAAAGCGAGGTTTGGAGAATATAATGCATAAAGCAGGGTCTTTAGTTTTAGCTCCGCCAATTTTACTAAGTTTTGTTGTTCAAGTATTTGACCGGGCGTTATCGAGAGAAGCAACGCTGAAGTAGCAGTTGGAGTAAGCAAACAGTAAAACAATCAGGTTTATTTGAATGGCAGCTTCACTACCAGCATTTGCAATTCTTTCTAATAGCGGTTAGTAGTAACTGTGAGTTATGGATTGATGTGGATAAATCAAACAATAGATCAAGAAAAGGTCACCATAAATTAATGCTGGCTAATTTTATGTTTCGGGCACTGTTTGTCCAAGGCCTCTGTCTTTAACCACTCTGACGAACGCTTAAGATTTTCGTATCCGATCCACTTCTAATCGCAAGTTATATTTCAACTCAAAACCTGATGATGATGATTAAGTCCTTTTTATGCCGATTCACTAATGTGATGCAAGTTTAGTCACGGGCGTCTCGCTGTGCCTCACTCAGTTCGTGAGGTACCATTTGTCAAAATTTTTATTATACCAGTTTGTTGCAAATAATCCCATATTTTTTTGACACTTACATCAAAAGCTAATGCTAGTTCAGCTATAGTTTGAGCCAGCTCCGGTTCCACCATTGCCTTTATAAATTTGTCAGTCAGGCATAAAGTTCATCATTTTCAACCGTCTCTTACGGGCATTAAACGAATAACGCACAGTTCAATCAATGATATTATTTGCCGTTTGGGACGTATTGTAAAGTAAAAGTCAAATATTCGCAAAGCGTAAAAAAATTTGTCTATATTTTCATAACTTTGAACAATATTTATTTGAATTTGAACTTCCAAATCATGCCATTCATAGTTATCACAGTTGAAAGTGGCCAATTCAACAAAACAGCAATTTCATAAGTGAAATCCTTATACAGTACAGTACCTACTGCAGATTATCGCATACGCCATAAGACAGATTCTGAAAAAGAAAGCCCTAATTGTAAGATTTATTTGAACTTTGAATTGCAATTCAAACTATAGCTATTATAGTTAAAAGTGGCCATGACGGCGGTTTCATAGGTAAATACCTAATATTTAGTGCTGCAAAGGAATGCTACGCAAAGAGCAACTTCATCGTCATCATTGCAGCCCGTAAGTACACTGCTGAACATAGACCTCCCACAAGGAATGCCACATAGCACGGTCCAGAGTCACCTGCATCCACCGACTTCCTGCATGAGTCAGCCAGCTGCTGGCCCTTGGATTCAGTTGCCTTATTCTAAATTTCACTACCTTTAGCTCACCGTTCTCTCTTGTGCCTAGTTTTGCGTTGAAGTTTCCCATTAACACGGCATAGTTGGTTTTGGAGGAATGCATGGATTTAGAGATATCCTCATACATTTCGTCCTCCTCGTTCTCGGGATGTGCCGACGTTGGTGCGTAAACCTGTATGTATATATATTTTTATTTTTCCATATACACGTTGAGATTGCTCATGCTGAGATTAGTGGCAAAACTTATCATTCTTAGCTGTGGTCATCTATTACAAATAACAACATGTGATCGTTGTGATGTGATGTGTCGATGTGATCTCATACTTATCTTGAACGTAACTCATCGAATACTACTTGATGACAACGTCCAAACAAGCGATAGTAACAGTTGTGTAAGAGAAATTTTAGTTCCTCAAACATACAACCCGCGTACAAAGGGTTTGCTGGTAGTGGCATGTCATCACGCATCGGGTTTTGTGGTGTTAGACCGTTAAGAGTTGGCGGTGTTTAGTGGGTAAGTTGCGTGGTATGTATGCACCGCCTCCCCCTGGAGGGGCATGTTCGGACACTTAGACGGTATGTGGATCATAGGAAAATCCTTTGCTCGCGTCTTGAGCAAAGATACCGAAATACCAAATCGTTCTTACCTACTCGTGGCCAATGTAAAGCATTTGACATTAAGATTGGCGGAAAGTTACAACACTTACGAGTATTTGTAGTTTCGCGCTTTTCCTTCGTCTTTGGCTGAGATTCGAACGACCCACCGTATAAGTGAAATGATCGCTTATATTCAGTTATCGGGTCACTCATGCTAATCCGCACGAATGGTCACATAGCTGAATAGAATGTCAGAGCTCAATAGAAATAGTATGGGAGCTCACGTTGGCCAGCAAAGGGCATTCGACCACAGCCCATATCGTTTCAATAGCACAATGGTTTTTGTCACCAAAGTCGCTTACGAGTTGCGACGTTAATATCTTGTTAGTTTGATTTATGTGTTGGAATAGTTAAGACGTAACATTACGAGTAGGGTTGATACACAATTTTGATCAATATCATTTTATACTTTAATTCATTTTTGAGGCGAAAGAAATATGTTACCGTTCTCTTAGATTTCACTAGTCACCATGTCACTAGGTAACTTACATAAATACAAAAGATAATAGTTTCTTGTTTCACCTAGAGTACAGTAGTTAAATGCTTATTAGTAATTTGGTGAAGTTTTGACGTAAAACGATATATACTACTCGTTTATTTCTCTGTGAGGAGGTAGACCGTAAAAACTTTAAAAGCTATACCGGAAAACAAAGAAGACTCTCACAATATGATAAAAGAAGAACTTGTTGAACTGATAGGGCATCCCTCTTATTAGGAAACCGCTAAGGACCTTAGTTGCCTAACTTGGCAGACAGATAAACAATCACAGTTTTATTTGTTACTATTAAAAATTTTAGTTATTTCTGTAGCCCCCTATGACGCTAACGGGTTGATATGAGGTGGAAGATTCTGTAACACCACCACTAAAAGGAAAATACATTGTAACGTAATACCTATAATTTAAATGTGCACTTTAATGTTACAAAATATATTAAAAAGAAAGCAAGCGTAAAAACTTGTACAAATTGGGTTGACAGCCCTAACTGTGAGTCTTTGTTGAAAGCACAACTTTGTTCGAAATCGAGAAATATTGTGCGAACAAAATGTTTCTTAAACATTTTGAGTGAAACGATTTCACGGGTTTTTATTGAACGTATACGTAAATGAATTGTGGGCATTTATACTCCATTTGAGTCAAGTAGAGATGATAAACGATGTATTTTGCGTGCAAAGCGGTATTCATTGTCATGCATGTTTTTCTAGATTTCACGAAATTAAATTGTCAAATTTAAATTTATTACAACTATTCGTCGACACGCAAGGTTATAATATTTTTAAAATATATAAGATTGACCAACGGGGTTTAATTTTAAACCACTTTATTTTATTACATCGTTATTAAAATGCACGAACTTTTGTACTAGCTAGAAAATGATGTATTCATATATATTATAATTAATTTATTTTACTAACAATAATTTAATTTTATATTTTTTTAATCCTGAGGAAGGTCTTGTAAACCTTTTTTTAATGGTTAATACTTGTTATAAAGTACAATAATAATAATAATAATCTTTATTTGCAAGAATATGGTTGTACAATGGTGTTCGAGTATAATTTGTTCTACATATTCTACCTGAGTGGTGTGCAAATATTAACAGTCAAGTACTCATAACTTATACAACAATACTTATCGATTTTTAAAAACACAAATTTTTTAACATTACTCAGTTACAAAGCGGCGATGGGGACCGCCACCCGTCACGCACAGCCCGACACGGCGGAAGGTGGAGGACGGAGTGCAGAGTTGGCACGTGGAATGTTAGAGGGGGCATGAGAGATAAGACGAATGAGTTGATCGAAATAATGAAAGAAAGAGAATTAGATGTCGTGTGTATGTCGGAGACCAAACGGAAAGGCAGTGGTACTGAAGAGCTCCCTGGCGGGACGTTAGCTATATGGTCCAGATTCCCGGAAAGCGAGAGACGCCTGCCAGGGAGTGGGGGTGCTGTTGTCGTCCCGGTTGGTCTATCTTATGACTGAATACAAAAACAGGGTTGTGTCATGGAGGCTCTCGGGCCCCGACTGGAGGGGCTCCTAAGCGCATGCTTGGAGAGAGGCCAATTCCCGCTTCGTTGGAGGACGGGGAAGCTGGTCCTCATTCGGAAGCCGGGGCGCCCTGCGGACTCTCCGTCCGCATACCGGCCCGTGGTGCTGCTCGACGAGGTGGGCAAGCTCTTTGAAAGAGTCATAGCAAACCGCCTCGCCGAGCACCTTGCGGGGACGGGGCCGGATCTTACGGAACACCAGTTTGGTTTCCGCAAGAGGCGCTCTACGGTGGACGCCATCATGCGCGTGAGAGTCCTCACGACGGGGGAGGCAGTGGCCAGAGGGCGAGTTGTCTTGGCGGTGTCTCTCGACATCGCCAACGCCTTCAACTCCATGCCCTGGAGCTGCATTAGGGAGGCACTCCGGTATCACCGGGTGCCGACCTATCTCCGTCGTATAGTCGGGGACTATTTGACGGACAGGGCCGTCATCTACGGTGGAACCGGCGAGAGATGTCGTGCGGTGTCTCACAGGGTTCGGTTCTGGGGCCACCTCTGTGGAACATCGGTTACGACTGGGTGCTGCGCGCCGACCTCCCTACCGGCGTCAGCGTAGTTTGCTACGCTGACGACACGCTGGTACTGGCACAAGGGGGGGTCGTACGAGGCGGCGGCGGAAACTATGACACGCGGTGTTGCGATAGTCGTTGAGAGGATTCGGCAACTGGGTCTCGAGGTGGCTCTGCACAAGTCCGAGGCCATGCACTTCCATGGTCCTTGGATCAGGCCACCACCGGGATCCTCAGTGATGGTAGGAGGGGTATCCATCGGCGTCGAGTCGACGCTGAAGTACCTAGGATTCGTCCTCGACGGCCGATGGAACTTCGTTGAGCACTTCCGACGTTTGGCTCCCAAACTGGAACGGACCGGGGCTGCCTTCAGGCGGCTCCTGCCGAACCTGGGGGGGGCCCAAACGCCTCCTGCCGGAGGCTCTACGCGGGGATCCTGCGATCCATGGCCCTTTACGGGGCCCCGGTGTGGGCGCGTGGTTTGGCGCGGCTTGCCGTTCACCACCTAAACGCGCCCCAAGGGGTGGTTGCCGTGAAAATGGTTCGCGGCTACCGCACGATCTCCCGCGACGCGGCGAGCCTACTTGCCGGATTGCCGCCATGGGATCTGGAGGCGGTAGTCCTCGCACGCCTGCACGAATGGCGCGCGGAGGCACTATGCCGGGGGGAAAACCCCGCTGCCGCGGAAAGTTGTCGCGCAGCGGACAGACTTCCGGCACGATCTCATGGCGACATGGAGAGAGCGACTGTCGCAACCCCGTGCTGGGCACGCCACTATAGCGGCGATAAGACCCCTCTTTGAGGAGTGGCTTGAGAGACGCCACGGCATCCTCA
Source organism: Parnassius apollo (assembly GCA_907164705.1). NCBI lineage: Eukaryota > Metazoa > Arthropoda > Insecta > Lepidoptera > Papilionidae > Parnassius > Parnassius apollo. Next base: position 1,688,463 of record CAJQZP010000333.1, on the reverse strand, counting down.
CCTTCCGCCTGACGCAGGTCCTCACCGGACACGGTGTGTTCGGGAGGTTCCTGCACCGAATCGGGCGGGAGGAAACGCCCGGGTGCTCCCACTGCGAGGATGGTCCGGAGCGAGACGGAACGGGATGCCGTCACCACCTTCTGCGAAGCAGTGATGCTAGCGAAGGAGGTAGCGGAGCGGGAGAAGGAGAGAGCAGCAGCTTTCCTCCCCGGCCGCCGCGAGAGACGCTCCGGGCGTCGGGGGCTACGTCGTGGCCCCCGGCCACCGTAGGCGCGGGCCTGTGGACGGCGAGCAATGGGTAGCTCGCCGTCCGTCCGTCTAATGACGACAGGCCGTGTCGATGGCGCGTTTTGTTCCACGCGCGCCTCAAAGAGCTGTCAGCAGCGTGAAGGGGCCCGCAAGGGCCGACGCCTGCCGGGGCTGCGGGCTGTTCGAAAGAGATACCGCGGCTCCGGAACGTAAGGGCACTGAAGGAACACGGATGGTTTTTAGTCAGTAAAAGTCTGACACTCCCTTACGCTCCACCCAGAGCGAAAGGCGTCATTAGATGATTTTCCATCCTCAAAAAAAAGGGTTGTGTCATGTCTTCCTGGCTGTTCATACTGTATCTCGACAGCTGTTTACAGAAGCTGAAAAATAGCTGTTTGGGTGTGAAATTGGGTGACATTAAAGTAAATTGTCTGCTGTATGCTGATGATGCAGTGCTTATTGCACCATCAGAAGCAGAACTGCAGGCATTAGTCACGTGTATGAAAGAGGAATGTGAAATTAAAGGTCTCCGTTTGAATGCTAATAAAACTAAGGTTCTGGTATTTGAAAAGGACGAAGAGAGAACGAAATGTGAAATATGGGTAAATCAGGAATGTCTAGAACAGGTAAATGAAATTGTATACTTGGGGAGTGTTTTCAGCCGGGATGGAAGATGTGATTTAGATGTGGATAGGCGTGTCGCTGCCGGAAACAAAGTCAATGGTGCCCTGAATGCATTAGTCAAAAGGCAAGGCGTGGTGAAGAGTGCACGCCTTGCAATACATAACGCAGTGTTGGTACCGACTTTGTTATATGGCAGCGAAACCTGGGTATGCCAGAAGAAGCATAAAAGCAAGTTAAATGCAATGGAGATGCGATCTCTTCGTAAAATGTGTGGCGTTACCATAGCCGATCGAAAACGAAACGAAGAAATTCGTAAGATGGCAGGATTGAAAGATGACCTTATCACAAAAATTGATAGGGGCGTACTCCAATGGCTTGGGCACGTTGAGCGAATGAGTGAAGACCGAATGGTGAAAAAAATATATAGAGCGAAAGTAAATATTAAAAGGTGTCGAGGTAGACCGAGACTAACTTTTGAAGACCATGTGAGCAAATTGCTCGAAGAGGGGAAGGTCAAGAGAGAAGAAGGTCGAGACCTCTAATATATACAGTCCAGTCAGCGTTAGCAAATTGTTATTTTTAAATAAAGATCTACATGTATAATAAAAAAGATATACGAGCTTTATGCAACGTCGGGCCCCTTGAATAATTATTCAAGGGGCCCGACGTTGCATAAAGCTCGTATACATTTCTTTTGACTGATAAATGCCTTGTTTATATCAGTCGAGTTTACCCATATCAACAGACCATACCTCAACACAGATTCAATGTATCCGTAGTATGCGTAAGCGCAGCCCCTTTCCCTGCGACGAACTGTAGTCTACGCAGTGCATAGGTACACAAATTTATTTAATTTGGTGCAGACATTTTTCACATGCGACTTCCAGTTGCAATGGTTATCAACATGTAGGCCTAAAAATTATTTCGAACCTCTTTCAAATATTCATTATTATATGAAATATTTAGTTTTTCATTTGGTGTACTGTAATTGGAAAACGTTATGAATTTTGTTTTTGAAACATTCGCACGCAGATTATTGGTTTCTAACCAGGTCATTATGGATTCTATAGAAGAATTTAACGTTATTTCGAAGTCACTTGCGGTAAATTCTTTATTTAGTTTTGGTATGACAACGGAAATATCATCAGCAAAAAGAATAAAAAAGAATAAAGAGCAAATAGACTGATGAGGTGTCATAGTCGGTAAGTCATTTATATATAATAGAAATCAAAGTGGACCCAATACACTGCCCTGTGGTACACCATTTTTATTATGAGTAAAAGATCTAAATGACGTGCGGTTAAAGTTTTCATCAATACGTGTCACTTCAACACATTGTTGTCGATTTTCTAAATATGATTTTAGCCAATTTAATGCTGGTCCACGAATTCCATATCTTTCACACTTATCTATTAGTATAATGTGATCAACACAGTTAAATGCCTTTGACATGTCATAAAATATAGCAACTGGTACTTTTTTGTTTATGTAATCAGTTACTCTATGTATTAAAGAAAATGCGGCATGTGTTGTGGATTTTCCTTTAGATTAATAGATGTCTTAGCTATGATGTTCTTTTTTTAGTTCTGCTGTCATAAAAAGTTTTCTTGATAATTTCGATCTTTTTGTAATTGCGTTGCAGCATCACAACTACCAGATTTTTTGACTTAGATAAAGTTTAGAATTTTTAAATTCAACGTAGTCGATAAACTACCTATAAATACATATAAGATCTTGACGTATATATTGTAAACCATAGTAATTTTAATCAGTATTATGCCCACTTTTATTGAAAGAGACGAAAGTAAAACGATATACGATATAAAACAGAACCCCTTTCAATCTTATATAGTTGGTTGAAAAAGTAGATTCGTTTGTGTATTTTTAGGATATGCGCTTAGCAGGCATGTAAGGCATGACAAGGATGCAGAACGAAGAGTGAATGCAGATAACGGAGTAATTTAGGCTCTCCATTTTATTGTGGGAGGTCAGTATGTGGTAATTCCTAGCGCTGTGTTAGTTCTTACCCAAAGGTATTGTAGTGAAAAATGGGAGTGCGTAACGAGTGAAAACAAAAATTTGTTCATTTGATACGTGTTTTCTTATCATTAGGCAGTAAAAGATAAAACGTTGCCCGGATCAGTCTGGCGATTCTTATCGATATTATGAAAATGTGTTATTAAATTAGATTTTTACATTTCATAATATCACACATTTTCATAATATCGATAAATATTGTATGGTTAACGCTTTAAAAACGAACATTCCAAAGTAAAATTTTTTCTGGGCGATTTTTTTAAAATCTGGTTTAATAAAAAGTACTATAAAAGTCAATTAAATCAAGAATTTAATTAAGTATATCAAGTATACATACTTTTTTTTTCAAACATCTTTGTAATAGCATAAAGTGTCAATTCTCGTCGTTAAAATGCGGCGATATTTTGCCCAATCTGGCCTAAAACCGTGGCTGTGAGCTTTTATAGTTGAGAAACTTATTTGTAATTATCACGCTTGGCTGGCGAATTGGTAGTATTTATTATATATCTGGAATATTAAACCATTTAGTTACGTCTATTGAAATCGGTGCGATCTGCCTGACTTTAAATCGATTCCAATAGGATAGATAGGAAGAAATTTGCCATAATTACACACACTGGACATCCTTCGCTCAGTTTTAGCTAAAACTCATCATACTATAGCATCCGGTTTATATGTCAATTTCTTATCATCTTATAATCTTACTCAAAAACTAACACCTTGTTTACATAGATGGTTCTGTGACATGATAGCTCTTCATCATTCATACAAATAATGAAAGGTTAAAAGGACGCTGCTTTATCGATGTCATTTTAACAGTTGACATTATATTAAATATGGTTATTAACTGTTTAAGTTGATTTTTCGAAGTGTTCCTAATTATTGTCAATTCTTGTTTACTATTTCTTTCAAAGTATATTAATTATAGTACACGACTTAGTATTTTTGTCTCTGTCCTCCTCCAAGTTTTTATTTTATAGGGCGCCAAAGCTTAATCACCATATTAAAGTTTATTATTACTCAAGTACCTTACATATTATACCTCTTTTCGTATCGTTTTACTTAAGTCACTATCACATAAAAATAAACACTCACAAACATGATCAAAGGAAGAACTAAATCAAAAACTCGTCCCACCAAACAAATCAGATACAAATCTTGCGCCACCTATAATTCCGCACGGACTTTATGTCGTGCAATATCACTTTTCCGAATTTACCCAATAAGGGGTAAGCCCCTGATCCGTTAAGTAAACAAAAAAACAACGGAAGGTTTGCGTGGCCCGCGAGACGACGTAACAAGTAAATCACGGGTAAGCCCCAATACGCGGCGCGCCGCCCGACTTTACTCGCTTAAGCCCCGTAACCCCTTTAAGTTCACCTTCCGATATCCCGAATAAACGCGACGTGTGCTTTATGGCTTTTTTAGGGTTCCGTTTGTAAACGAAGCTTTTAACCTTTTCACTGTCCCGTGTACTACATACAGCTATTGTCTTACCATTGAATGTGAAAACCGTGAGTTAGGCGTTAATTTTGTTCAATTTGGCTTGTTTTCTATTTAGAGATAAAACAATGATTTGCTTTTAACGAAAAAATGTTAAGTGATTTCAACTATTATCCCATCCAAGATAGTAAAACGCACTGGCTTTGTTTTTTTTTTATAGAATAAGGGTGACAAACGAGCACACAGTCCACCTGATATTAAGTAGCTGCTGTGGCCTATAGACATCTAAATTTATCCTCGATTAAGAATCAAAACGCAGATGCTTTGTCACCCCTGAGGACTAAGATGGAATGCCTCGTTTCCAGTAAAAAAGCATTGATTTATATGTTACACTAGATAAGTAATTTCCGCGCCAAAGCGTTGTCACTTCACATAAGGCCACAGCCTTATACTCAGCGAACGTCGGTTCAGTGTTCAAGGTGACGCCGTCCGAGTTAAGCCGAACGATTCACAACAAAAAATGGGTAAATGCGTAGTGAAAGAATGCGTTTCAAGGTCACAAAAACATAATAAATCAAGCGGAATCACTTTCCATACGTAAGTTTTAATTTATATCTTCATATTAACGTTTAAAACACTAAAAAATTAAATAAAATATCGAATATTGCAATTTAGGTTCAATGTTGCCCCTTTTCCGCCTTTGTGATTTTTCCACATTAATGGGAGACTGAATAATTTATGGAATAAGTTAATTTTGTTTTAAAATAAACAAGTAAAATTGATTGCTTAAAAATAAAAACTATGTTTCAACCTTTATACAAAATAATTATTCTTATTTTATTTTATTCATGAATTATCTATTAAATATATTTTACTACCTTATATCTTATATTAATAATTTTATATTAATTAAAATTTCGTATAAATTTTATATTAATTATATTTCACTACCTATTTTATATTACTTGATTTATTAGTACAGTAAAAAATATTTATAAAAATATGTTTTATTTCATTATTATGTACTTCTAACTCATCTGATAAGCTTTGTATTCTTTTTTTACTAAGGGGACGCAATAAAGATTTTAAAATAAAATATACTTTCTTAATATAAAAACAATTAACTGAAGCTTAAAAAAAAACTCATTTTTATTGCGTATTTTAGGTAAAATTTTATATAGTAAGCCACACCAACCCGCCATTGCATGTTTGTGTGTCTATCTTTATCTAATTTTAGCGACGATATTGTTTACGTAACTTGTGTAAGTGAGATAGATATATGTTTATTTAAAATTGTTATTAGTTTCAAAGCTACGTCGTCGCGTTTGGATAGTGGTTATTATATATACATTTTTCGACGCGCGGTAATGTGGTTTGCTCCTCTAGTGTTGTATAACTCAATGTAAAAAAGGGTCTCCGGATCTCTAAACTCACCATATGAAACACAGCAGTATCAAGCTGCTATTTTACGCTAGTATTTTGTGAGAGCGTGGCCAGGTCGAGCCGACCCATTCGTACTACAACCATAATATAGCTGCAACGTGACTCTACCACGTACAAATGTGGTAGAGCCACGCTGCAGCTAGCAAAATCGAATAATAATAGTGCGATTATTCGATTTTATACAAGGTCTTCTTTAATTACACTTGATTTAGTAAATCAAATTCTCAACCTTTAAACGTACCGCTGCTGAGCATTGTTAGTTCTGCAAACGTAAACTGTCAATAGTCGCAAACAACAAACGTAAACGGCAACGATAGCGAGCTTGTCTACTCTATTATTATTCTTGTAGAGATTTTTCAATCATTTTAGTCCACTATTTCACCACTCCAGCTCGTCCACTGTACAATAAAATGTTTTAAAATTACACAAGCTTCTCCTTAAGCCCTGTTATCTCATAGGCGCCATTAAATCGTTCATTACAGCCTATAACAAGTTGACAGCTAAATAAAGGCCTTCCCCGTAAAATATTTCGTAGGAAGAAATTAGCCACATTTGCCACACTTTATTTTATTTTGAGCTCTCAGGATTTTTCTGCTATCCATATTTAGTTGCGTTTCTCTCTGTCGCCTTGTACGACGCCTACAGGATGATAAGGTGTAGTAGGTTCTCTTACGCTACCACTACTAGGAGAAATCAAAACAAACTCCGAAAAAAGGAGTTCTGGGTTAAAAGAATTATTTTGGAAATTATTGAGATTTTTATTTCATTTTATTAGGAAAACCAATCACGGTTCAGTTTTAATTAACAGAGTTTGTGTAAATTACATAGTTAATTACAGGTTCTCACAACTTTTATAACATACATCTCAACTATAAAATAACGAAAGAAGAATAAGCACAATCTCAAAGTCAACTTAATTTTATATAATAAATGGAATATTTTAGAAATGTAGTTTCGAATAGCGTTAGGAGACACTTTCATTATACATAACTTACTAACTGTATTTCAGTTAATATATAAGTATGATAGGCAGTTATACAGTTCTTGAAAAGATTTCACTCTGTTATAGAAATTATATGTTTTTTTTACAGAAATAATAAAAAGTAAAACTAAAGTATTAAAATACTTCATCATCATCATATTATCAGAAGTCCGCTCCTGAACATAAGTTATTTTTAATCTTTTATTGCCTCATAGTATGCCCCATAACAATATCTCCCACTCTCCCTCCCACACAGCTTACTACCAGATGGCGAGAGCCCTCCGGATAGACGCTATAACGCATACTCCCCCTCTGTCTCGTCCCGACGGCTCAATTGCCTTCGAGGACGAAGAAAAGGGTGAGTGCTTCGCCGGCAGCGTCGCCGCTCAATGCTCTCCCAGCTCACAACCCACTGACCCCATACACATCCAACTAGTGGAGGACGAGGTCCGTCGCCGGAACTCGCCCCCCACCGCCTCTGACCCTATCACTGTGTCCAAAGATGAGATTTCATCTACCATCAAAGGACTTAAGCCCAAAAAAGCACCGGGTGCGGATGGCATATCCAACCAAGCCCTCAAACACTTTCCGGAGCAGGTGATCGCCTTATTGCCCATAATCTTCAACGCCTGCTTCGAATTCAGCTATTTTCCCACCTCTTGGAAAGAGGCAACTGTCATTGGCATTCCCAAGCCAGGCAAACCTCACCACCTCCCCTCCAATCACCGTCCCATCAGCCTCCTCAAGGCCATGGGCAAACTTTTCGAACGAGTCATTCTCGTGCGCATGAGGAGCGCCATTTGTTTCCCACAGACGGCGACCCTCTTGTCATCCCACAACAATTCGGGTTTCGAGCCAAACAATCGTGCCCCCAGCAAGTTCACCGCATAGTGGAATATATCCTCAGCGGTTTTTATCCTCGTCGTCAAAAAACCATCGCGGTCTTCTTCGACATTGCCAAGGCATTCGACAGAGTCTGGCACGAGGGCCTTATCTACAAATTGTACGACTTAGTCCTCCCAGATCGTCTCGTTCGCCTTCTAGCCTCTTATCCGAATCGCTATCCTCTACTCGTCAAATCAAAGCCGGTGTCCCTCAAGGCTCTGTGCTTGCCCCCCTCCTATATATACTATTCACCAACGACATCCCTATCCCGTCGAATGGTGTTAAACTAGCCCTCTTCGCAGATGACACAGCACTTTACTCTGAAGGCAACTCACTGCCACAGAATCGGAACAAGATCCAAAAGTCAGTAAGCGACTTAGGAGCTTGGTTCCAAAAATGGCGTATCGACGTAAACCCGGAGAAGAGCTCCGCCGTTTGCTTCGAATATAAACGACGCCGTCTCACCACCACTCCGCCAATCAGGATGTTATGAACCCCTGTCCCATGGCAAACTACAGCCAAATATTTAGGCGTCACCCTTGATGCAAGGCTCAATTTCGAACCCCATATCAAGAAGGTTACTCGCACCGCACGATTTTACATGGGTAGGCTCAACAGCATGTTGGGCAGACACAGTAAGACAGAGTAAAATGTCCCTCCGCAACAAGCGAACCCTATATAAGATCTGCGTACGACCTGTCATGACCTACGCGGCCACCATTTTCGCACATGCTAAGCCCAAAGCTATAAATGAACTTCAAATAGTTAAAAATCTATTTTGTCGTAGGGCCACTATCTCGCCCTGTTATGTCCGTAATGCCGACCTACACCGAGACTTAGAGCTCCCAACAATCCAGCAGTTCCTTAAATCACTCTCTGAGAGATTTTTCAAAGCCTCAGAGTCTCACCCAAATCATCTCATTCGTGAGACAGCTGCCTATGCAGCCCGTATCCACACTCGCTATAGTGTGCACAGACCGAGAAACTCTCTCTCGGACCCCCCCAATAAGCTTTCGGCTGACCTGAACTGCCTCCTGGCGGCTCAAGCCGAGCCGACATAACACATCCCTTAATCTGCCTTAGTTAGGCACTCGTCTAAGTGGCTTTTCGTCGATTGCGCCCTCCTTTCTGCCAAGGAGGGTCGCGTTCGTATACGGCTTAGAGATCTCTAGTTAGACCAGTACCTAAAAGGTGGGGTTTAGTGCGTAAAAGTCTCCACATAACCACGCAGCCGGCTGTGTGGTATGCCATGAGCATTCCCCACCTCCCTCCCCCGTTTTCCGGAGGGTTACCCAAATTTGCTACGGGCGCAAAAAAAAATATCTCCCATATTTGTCATAGTTGCCACGCTTGCATTTTACAACTAAATATTATTAAGACTTAAATACTGTTAATTTTAATGTAGTAACACATAAATATAATAGCACATATATATTGACACATGGAATAAAAATATTTTTACGGATTTAATCGCGTTCAACTTTAACTTTTTATTAAATATTATATTACAGAAGAAGTCTAAAAGAAAACTATAAAAAATTATGAAGTAAATACCTCCGAGTACAACATGTAGTTTGTAAATATACATGAGTCGATTTTTTTTTAAATAAAATATAGTTGACGAACGAGCACACAGTTTATACGTGGTAGAACCAAGCTGCAGTTATATTAGTATTATAGTTGTAGCAGGATAGGAGAAGGACTACGCTCTCACAGAATACCAGCGTAAAATAGTAGATCAATGCTGCTGTGTTTCGTATGGTGAGTGTAGAGCTCCTGAAACCCTGAAACGAGGCATTCCATCTTAGTCCTCAGGGGTGACAACGCATCTGCATTTTGATTTCGAGTCGAGATAATCGAGGGTAGATACGGATGTCTATGGGCCGCAGCAACCACTTACCATCAGGTGGACTGTGTGCTCGTTTGTTACTCTATCTTATAAAAAAATTCAACCTGTTGGTAAGTGGAAACTGTAGCCCATAGACATTACGTTTATCCTCGATTAAGAATCAAAATACAGATGCGTTGTCACACCTGAAGACTGAGATAAAATGCTTCAATTCCAGTAAGAAGAATCCGGTTCTCTATACTCACCATACGAAGCATAGCAGAATTAACCCACTCCCTGTCCCATGAATCATATTATATGAACATTTTAATTGTTTAACTACTGTGTCTATTTCGCAGTCAGGGAAACATTTAAACTGCTATTTTACGCTGGTATGGTGGAGCGTAGGCCTTCCGTGGTCGAGCCGACCCATTCGTGTTATAACCATAATATAGCTGCAGGGTGGCTCTACCACGCTTTACCAAAATAAATAATTTTGAATATTTAATTATTCTTTTTACATTATCATTCTGTATTTGATTTTAGTCAAGTAATAATAAATAACATGTAATTTAATAATTACATGTTTTACAAACTATTCTATTTTTTTAAAGAATATTAACAATGCTACAAACATTACTAATATTCCCCTTGACCACTCGTGGTAAGCTTAAATTGCTTGTGTTACGAGTGGTTCACGCCAGTAGTCGAATGGTGGATTCGAACCCACGACCCTTTTGAGTTCGCGGTCCGCGCCCTGCCATTAGGCTACTGTCGCTTATTGTATAATTCTATTATACCTTTACTAGTTTAAAAAGCTTTTCCTTTTATGGTACGGATAAAATACAAACAACATCCATCGTCTACACGTCTGGTAAAAGTAACTGAAAAGAAATGAAGCGAAACAAACAGAATAGAAGGGCAAATTCTCCACGCCGGCACTGACCCGCGTCACCGAACTACTTTTCAGAACAGCCTTTACACAAATTGATTTTAAACGGCGATTTATTTCCGCCCCATATCGCCGATCCGATCTTCCTATGAGTTTTATGGGCGGCTTTACGTGGGGTTAAGGAAGTCTGAGTTATAAAACAGTTTATTTCTTTTTCAGGGCCGTTGCTAACCGTCCCCTAATTATGTCGGATCAAATGCCACCAAGACCTTCATTAAGAGCAATGGAAGGGTCAAAATTAGAATCGACGAATGTAATTTTACGAAAGAAATAATAAAAAATGAAGAAATAACGGTAAACGCAAATATTATTTATATATTCTATACATAACGGGTTTTGAAATAAAAGTCCAAGCTGTAGTGGAATTTCACCCTTTTGCGAATTTGTGCAAATTACTTTATGAGTGCGCTTTCAATGGCGAGTTGAGAGTTTTTTTGTCGATGTCGTTTACAACTGCAACGAGATGAAATGTCCGTTGAACAGTCACATTTATCCGACCAATTTTAAATGTTTCCAGAACTATGTGCAGCTCGTAGTTGAAAGTGTAATTCTTAAAACGGTCGGTTTATAAAAATAAATAGTAACCCTTCGGTGGCGGTGCGTTTGCTGCCGAAAGGTTTAGTTTTATTGCCATCGACTTTCTTTTACTGACTACCCTTTCATAATTGTTAGAGTTGAGAAAAAAGTGGCGAAATCGACGTTTTACGCAAAAACATCTATTGTCCAATTTTTAGCAAATTGCAGATATTCGTTTAACGGTTATTTTTGCAATAACCATTAAAGTAAACATTTGACCATTTGCTTTATTTTCAATATCATAAAAGAGTTTTACTGTATAGTTTGTTATTATGAAACTCTTTGAAAGAACTAAAAAACTCAGTTTTTTTACAAACATTTTATTTATTATATACGCATACTGTTTTAGTATAATCTGACCTAACCGTACGGCTATAATAATTAATAATATAATTATATTATTATTAATTTAATACAATGGGTATAAATAATAATGTATATTTTAGTTCTGATATGTAAGTTTCACCAGGAAAAACATACCTAGATAAGATCGTAATGAACTTTAATTTTTTTTTATTTTATAAAATAATGACACGGTTCTACATTTTAACTAATATAACCCTTTACAGTCTAAATTAAACATATAGGTAATACATTTAAAGCATTTCCTCATAAATGACGCAAATTAATCAAGAGATATAATATCATCGCAGTCCCCCGTGACCATGGGTGCTGGAAAGCGCCCGAAACGTCGGGAATTAAAAATAAAAAGTAAAAATAAACGCGATAAAATCCGTAAAAGTAGTTTTAATCATGTGCAATGTTCGCGTAAATATAAGAAATCATTAAGAGATATAATTTTTGTTTGTTTCATTTTAAATTTTACATTTAAATCGTTTACTATAATAAAGTTGATACAGTGACCTAAGAGTCTCCATGTATTTAGGTTCAAAGCTGCCCTGGATTAATTCTCTAGCTCGCTTATAAGGCGACTAGACGGGGTAATAAACATCTATCAATTATTTCTCAAATTTACATTTAAACTCATACGTGGTAGAGCCACGCTGCAAATATATTATGATTGTAGAACGTATGGGTCGGCTTAACCGGGGAAGGACCATGCTCTCACGGAATGCCAGCGTAAAATAGCAGTTCAATTATGCTCTATTTCGTATGGTGTGTGTGGAAAACCGGACGCCCTTTAAACTGGAAACGGGGCACTCCATCTTAGTTCTCAGGGGTGACAACGCATCTGCATTATGATACTTAACCGAGTGTCATCCATGTCTATGGATCAAAGCATCCACTTACCATCAGATGAACTGTGAGCTCGTTTGTCAACCTTATTATATAAAATAATATTTTGGCTAAACGTGGTTCGAGTAGTTTGCTGCTCTTTGCACTCTGCCTACCACTTCGGGAATAAAAGGAGTGAGGCTGTATATGTATGTATGTATATGTGTATTTCGCTTACAATCAAAGCATTAATAGACGTTTCGTTTTTGGGATTGTTGAAAATAATTTTCCGACCCCAAAATTCTGCTGCCCTGTTCTATAGCCCTGTTAGCCCTTACGCAAATAAACACACTTCTGGATCCAGACAAAGATTTCTAGGTTTTGAGACTGGACGTAAGCTGCTATATTTTATTAGGGCTATGCTTTAATATTTTCCAATTTTCAATATCAAACATTTGTACAAGTCGGACAGGTGCAACTTCTGTATTGTATAAATCATAGAAATAAAAAAAATCTTATAATAATAATAATAATAATGTCCTCCAGACCGAATTTCGGCCACGGCGGCCTACCTCAACGGAGGATAGCCATCGGCGCAGGACAGGATTATTGTGCCCAAGTGTATGCGCAATCACAGGTACACTCTCTATTCCCTCACTCTCGTAATCCGATGGAACGGTAAACCGACACCACCGGGAGAGAGATCAGGCGCAGGACTAACGGCTTTACGTGCTTTCCGAGGCACGGGGGGTGAGACACCGCCAACTTCCTGACTCTGGGCAGCTACTGAGAATTTCTTGACAGAAAAACTCAATAATTGATTTTTTGGCCCGACCCGGGATTCGAACCCAGGACCTCATGATCAGCAGTCGCACTACTACAACCACTAGACCAACGAGGCAGTTAAAAATTCTTATATCTATGGTATGAATAGTCTTTACCAATTGCAAATAAATTAAGTAATAAAGGAAATTTATTTACAAAGGTTTAAACAATTTATTTAATTAAAAATTAAGTATTGCCTATGCTTGCCGACAGGTGTTTACTGTCTTCATAGAAGCTCATCATTTGAGACATCACCTCTGTATAGAAATCCCAGGAGCGTGAATAGGTTATTAGCTAATAGAAAGGATAGAATTTTTTACCTCCCTAAATTGCAGAAATAGTCTCGCAAGTTAGGTAGACGAAGGATAGTTTTCTCCCACAAAAACAGGCAGACCCTGTAGCAGACGATCTAGGCCTAGTGTACAACACTATGAATAAGATCAATATAGGGGAAATCTCTATCCTTGCGCGTAAGCTGCGCACTGCTCAGTTACCACAGGACCGTCTCCTTGCTCTTTCTGAGCACATCAATCTACTCAGGTCGTTGTAAAAATTAAAAACATTATGCCGGAGCCCTCTGCTCCCGCAATATCGCACGGTCGTATCAAACCAAAGGGTTTGTCGCTTGTTTCGTTCAATATCCGCGGTTTGCGAAGTAACCTCCCAGAGCTTAGGCTATTTCTTCGAGATCGCGAAGCCGACCTCCTCCTCCTTCAGGAGACCCACCTCAGCCCTAAGGTCTCTAAAGGCTTCTCTATTAAAAATTATTCACTTCTCCGTAATGACAGACCCAATCGCAAAGGCGGCGGTACTGCCATTTATTACAAAAAGTCCCTTCATTGCTACCACATCCCCACTCCGACGCTTACCGGTATGGAAGCTACTATCACTAGATTAGCCATGACTGGACACCAGTCTATCATTATAGCCTCTTGCTATATCCCTAGCGGAACCCTCCCCGTTAAGAAAGATTTCGAAGCCATCCTACCATTAGGCGACTCAGTCATTATGTTGGGAGATTTTAACTCCAAGCATACTGAATGGACCTGCCGCACTACTACTAGTAGTAGCAGGGTGCTGCTCAATATCACTCAGTCTCTCGACCTGACTGTCTATAGCCCCCCTCGCTGTCACCCACTATCCCGACAATATTAACTACGCTCCTGACGTGCTAGACTTTGCTCTAGTTAAAGAAGTCTCCCTCAACCTTAGAGCAATCGAGTCTCTCGATGATCTAGGATCCGACCACCGTCCTGTATCCCTCCTTCTTGGCCATCAGCCATCTCCAACTCCCACTTCCAAAACCTACACCAACTGGAAGGGCTTCAAGAAGTCTCTAGCCTCGGCTATAGACTCTCCGGACCCTCCCATAACCCTTTCTTCCGACGTCCTCGACAGTACGGGGAAAATAGATACCGCGGTCGAAAATCTCACCTCACTTATAACATTCTTTCTTAAAGAGAATGAAAAGGTCGTCCCGGTTGCTAAAACTAGTCTTCCCCTAGATATTAGCAACCTGCTAAAAGCCAAAAAAGCTGCCCTCCGTAGAGCTGCACGCTATCCCACTCCCGAATATAGAATCGCGGTCCACCGCCTTCAACGCAAACTCCGTTACCGCCTCTCCGAGATTACAGAGACCTTGAAAGGGGCAATCTCATGGAGAAAATCTCTCCCTCCCACACAGCTTACTACCAGATGGCGAGAGCCCTCCGGATAGACGCTATAACGCATACTCCCCCCTCTGTCTCGTCCCGACGGCTCTATTGCCTTCGAGGACGAAGAAAAGGCTGAGTGCTTCGCCGGCAGCGTCGCCGCTCAATGCTCTCCCAGCTCACAACCCACTGACCCCATACATATCCAACTAGTGGAGGACAAGGTCCGTCGCCGGAACTCGCCCCCCCACCGCCTCTGACCCTATCACTGTGTCCAAAGATGAGATTTCATCTACCATCAAAGGACTTAAGCCCAAAAAAGCACCGGGTGCGGATGGCATCTCCAACCAAGCCCTCAAACACTTTCCGGAGCAGGTGATCGCCTTATTGGCCATAATCTTCAACGCCTGCTTCGAATTCAGCTACTTTCCCACCTCTTGGAAAGAGGCAACTGTCATTGGCGTTCCCAAGCCAGGTAAACCTCACCACCTCCCCTCCAATCACCGTCCCATCAGCCTCCTCAAGGCCATGGGCAAACTTTTCGAACGAGTCATTCTCGTGCGCATGAGGCGCCATTTGTTTCCCACAGACGGCGACCCTCTTGTCATCCCACAACAATTCGGGTTTCGAGCCAAACACTCGTGCCCCCAGCAAGTTCACCGCATAGTGGAATATATCCTCAGCGGTTTTTATCCTCGTCGGCAAAAAACCATCGCGGTCTTTTTCGACATTGCCAAGGCATTCGACAGAGTTTGGCACGAGGGCCTTATCTACAAATTGTACGACTTAGGCCTCCCTGACGGTCTCGTTCGCCTTGTAGCCTCCTATCTGAAGGATCGTACCTTTCACTTTAGACACGAAGGCCCGCTATCCTCTACTCGTCAAATCAAAGCCGGTGTCCCTCAAGGCTCTGTGCTTGCCCCCCTCCTATATATACTATTCACCAACGACATCCCTATCCCGTCGAATGATGTTAAACTAGCCATCTTCGCAGATGACACAGCCCTTTACTCTAAAGGCAACTCACTGCCACAGATTCGGAACAAGATCCAAAAGTCAGTAAGCGACTTAGGAGCTTGGTTCCAATAATGGCGTATCGACGTAAACCCGGAGAAGAGCTCCGCCGTTTGCTTCGAATATAAACGACGCCGTCTCACCACCACTTCGCCAATCAGGATGTTAGGAACCCCTGTCCCATGGCAAACTACAGCCAAATATTTAGGCGTCACTCTTGATGCAAGGCTCACTTTCGAACCGCATATCAAGAAGGTTACTCGCACCGAACGATTTTACATGGGTAGCCTCAACAGCATGTTGGGCAGACACAGTAAAATGTCCTTCCGCAACAAGCGAAACCTATATAAGGTCTGCATACGACCTGTCATGACCTACGTGGCCCCCATTTTCGCACATGCTAAGCCCAAAGCTATAAATGAACTTCAAATAGTTCGAAATCTATTCAGTCGTAGGGCCACTAACTCGCCCTATTATGTCCGTAATGCCGACTTACACCGAGACTTAGAGCTCCCAACAATCCAGCAGTTCCTTAAATCACTCTCTAAGAGATTTTTCAAAGCCTCAGACTCCCACTCAAATCATCTCATTCGTGAGACAGCTGCCTATGCAGCCCCTATCCACACTCGCTATAGTGTGCGCAGAACGAGAAACTCTCTCTCGGACCCCCCCCAACAAGCCTTTCGGCTGACCTGAACTGCCTCCTGGCGGCTCAGGCCGAGCCGACATAACACATCCCTTAATCTGCCTTAGTTAGGCACTCTTCTAAGCGGCTTTTCGCCGCTTGCGCCCTCCTTTCTGCCAAGGAGGGTCGCGTTCGTATACGGCTTAGAGATCTCTAGTTAGACCGTTAAGCCAGTCCCTAAAAGGCGGTGTTTAGTGGGTAAAAGTCTCCACATAACCACGCAGCCGGCTGCGTGGTATGCTATGAGCATTCACCGCCTCCCTCCCCCGCTTTCCGGAGGGTTGCCCATATTTGCTTCGGGCGCAAAAAAAAAAGATAGTTTCCTGGCACAATTTTTGAAATGCCAATTTCCTCGCAACGGATAACTTCTGGTTGTCTCTGAATTCGTGTCGAATTGAATCACCTGGGCACCTGGCATAGTCTTAATTGTATAAATAGACGCTAGTGAAGTACTAAAATACCGTAAGTAGGTAATTCTAATTGAAATATCTATTGGTGATAAAGTGAAATCCTAATAAATTCATAGCCACAGCGGGTGTTGCTGCCAGAACGGCGTTTTTGTATTTTATCAGTTTAGTATATTTTTTGTTACGTGTGCTTCTAGATCAATACATTTGTGACCGCAATGGCTTTACAGCGGGGGGTGCAACCGACAGACGGACTTTTTTCTTCTTCCCAGTAACCTGTCGATTGAAATGTCACAAGGTAGATGACGTACTAAGTACGGCAATGACTTGAAATGTTATAAAGATAACGCACTCGGCAAGTGTTGTTGCGATGAGAAGATTTTCGAACAATGCCTTTTTGAAGACTTTGCGGTCGTTAGTTATCTGTACAATTGGAGTCAGATGGTATTACCTTTTTAAAGGACTTAAAGGAGGAGGTAATCAATGTTATTATTTCAATTATAATTTGTATATGATACTAGCCGATACCCGGCGTGTGCTACTACACCAAAAAAGAAATACGTTTTGTTTATTTGTTGTAAAAAAAAAGAAATTTTGTTTATTTATCAACTTTTTTATATAGTGCCTAATGCATCGTTTTTTTCGCATTTTTGCCTTTTTAAGGAAATTTGCTTGGGGCACATTGGTTGCATGGATAAAAAGACTACAACGGACATGGGTAGAAACATTTTTTGTGTTTTATGTAGATAAATTATAACATCACCGAGATATAATTGTTTTATTAATATGATTTATTTTTTAACTTTTTTTAAGTATTTGATAACTAACGAACACGCAGTCCGCATCATCATACACATCTACATTTATCCTCAATTAAGGGTCAAAATGCAAATGCGTTGTCACCTCTGAGGACTAAGATAGAATATCTCGATTCTAGTAAAAGGCGTCTTCGGTTCTCTACACTCACCATACGAAACACAGCAGCATTACGCTCCGATTTTACGCTGACATTCTGTGAGAGCATGATTCTTCCCGGTCGAGCCGACCCATTCCCGCTAGGACTATAATATAGCTGCACGTAAAAAAATCAACTATATACGAATAAAGAAAAATATATGTTTTTGTTTCAATTGACTAATATGACATTTTGTCTGAGAATACATATTGAATTGTTTTACCTCGTTTTCGGTGCTAGAGGAAAACATCGCGAGGAAACTGTATGTTTTTCTATACTTGTTATAAGCCAGTGCTTGACCACAATCCCACCCGGTGGTAAGTGGTGATGCAGCCTTAGATGGTAAATCGCACTGTCTTAGCGTAACAAATGCCTATTCACTCTTGTCTAGAAGATACTCTGATATCAATCGGACAGAAATACAAACGCCAGCTAATTATTACAATCCTTTTCTGTGTGTTAAATACACGCAATATCGACAACAAAGGGGTGAAGGCTCATCGAACGCCTGATTATCCGATGCTGGAAAGAGGAGGGAGGAGTTAAGGCGTATAACTTCACCCTGCTGGGCTTCCTACACTGCTGGAAACAGGCCTCCTCTCATTTCTAGAGGGGTTATGGAGCAGTTTGTTAATTCTGTAGAGCTTACATGAGAAGAGCATTATGTGTAGTATGTCAACATGTACAGTCTTGTTAATAATGGTTTGTGCCTAGAAGTGGAGATATTACCTATTTTGTGTAAGTTTGCTTTCTTTATATACTGTTACTTTACTTGAGCTTCCCATCGGATGTTGAAATTTAAGTATTCAAACTTTTTCATAAAACGAAAGAGACAAACGAACCCTACAGCTCCCCTAATATTCAGTGGCTGCTGCAGATCATGGACAACCGCAGGCAACTTCAAACAAACAAAGCCACAGACGCGTCGTCACCTCTGACGACTAAGATGGAATACATCACAGCCTGTTCTCCTTACCCTTTACACATTAATACAGCGGTGCAGGCACTGCAAGTTGGCGGTAGAAATAAAAAAATACGTAAGAATAGTACCTCCTAGACGTAGACAGACTCTTTGGATGAAAACGAGTTCCACGAGCAGTAAATATTAATTTGATTAGACAAATAAGAAACTTAAAATGATTCAGTTAATTTGTGCTTACGGAGTAATTACCGATAGTGTTTAGAAATTGTTGTCGTAGTAAGGTAAAAAACGAAGAGATGTGAAGAAAGACGAATAGACAAGATTTTGTGGAATATTATTAAATATAACAGATTAAGATGAAAAAGAGTGTGTTTTTATTAATCACATAAATCCATATATACCGTTTTTAGAACTTGACTGGACTTTCATCAATTTAAACAATCTTTGGGCTGAAAATACTTTATAATAATGTGTAATAATACTTTTTTATTTCAGTATTCATTCCATATGTGTAACCAAAAAAAATTTTTTTTAAAACTACGGTTAGTAACGATTTATCCCTGGCAGAAGTGTCTCCATTCAGCGTTTTACATAAATACTGTCTAAGTACTATCCCGTATTCGCGTCATCAGGGATGCTATCCGCTAGCTTGAATGTAACTTTACCACTTGGGCAAAAAATGACAGTGATCCGCCGATGGGATCTAGCAGTGATTACTTAGTCGCAAATCAATAGTTTATTAGCACTTAAGAAGTATTTATAAGCATTTTTTAAAATACGATAATAATTTTTTGCTATATAATATCTACCTCGTAATTATAGAACATTATTCTTTTATTTTACGTGCATCGGAAGAAGTATATTGTGGCAGCTCCGCCCTAGACCACCGTCGGCCTATTTTTGTGAGAATTAACATTTTACTGCATTTAAATGGTTGACTATTTCGATGGACGCCGTGAACAAGGGGTAATTAAGTGCACAGCTACGACGATATTCTGAAATAATCGCTGGCTAAATGCTGAGTCTAAAATTAGTGTGACGAAGAAATGAAATTTAAGATTGGTTCACATAAAAGTTATACGAAATTTAAAAATAAGAAATTTATAATTTTTTGTTGTTATCATAACACGGTTTATATTTTATAGTCGCGACCCGCCCCAAGTTTGCTTGATTAGGCTTCTATTAGTGATCATCAAAGATCATGTATCTTATTAATATTTCATTTTCTTATCTCGCCTTTTTGATCCCTTCTAGCTCTATCTGTTTTAGAGTTTCATCACAATCGTTCAACCATTTCGATGATTAGCAACCAAAAATTTTAAAATGATTATTTATGTCTCAATACCATTTGAATAATCCCCTGAGCTTAACAGTAGCCAGTTTCTTCAGTATTACAGATAAACACTTAAATTTTATTTATTTGCATAGATAAAGTACCCTACGCTTTTTATAAATTAGATTTATATTTTTAAAAACTTTTTAATGTATGGTTGTGTAATTTAGTTGGCACAAAAAAGCATTAAAGTAAAATGACTGTTGCAGAAACTCTAACGTAAAGAGGTATGCTAGGAGTGACTCTGAATAGTTAGTAATAGTTTGCAGGATGTTGTGACAATTTTAATGCAGGAAGTAATGGATAAAGCAAAATAAATAAATGAGGAAAATTTACAAAGTTAATTTATGCTACAGAAACGAGAGGCAGACTCAACAAGGGATACGCTAGATGGAAAGTTATCGACGATATTGAAGAAGGGCCTTATTAAGTCGAGCACGTATGTGTAGATATTATATGGATGTGAAAGAACGAGAAATTTATATCAAGATCTTGTTAAATGGAAGTACGTAATCTCTGCCCACTGCTGCCCACTGGGTGAAAGCTGTGAGTGAGGGTTTATGTTATGTTATGGTTTTTAAAGAGTTATTATTGTTCTTTACTAGCCTGTAATTTGGAACTAATACTGTTGGAAATGGGCCCCTACGTAAGGAGTATGTGCCATAATATCTAATCATCTCGACTGGCGTATCCGAATCCATATCATAGGTGATCATAGTTCCAAGTATGGCTTTTTGGCATTGGAATCTCTTCACACGACAGCCAATTAATCACTCCTGTCGTGTTAGATGATGATGGCTCTTACGCCACTACAATACATCACTATGTGACATGAAGAAAAGAGGAGAATATAGCATTGGGTAACTCACTTAATGGTTGGTGAGTACCACCGCATATAAACACGTGCTACACTGGATACATTGCAGGTGCGTTGCATGGCACTGAAAAAGTAGCATCTTTCTTGAAAGTTACTTAGTAAGAATAAACTTGTAGACTTTACTACCGATATGCAGGGTAGTCTGCCAACAGAAATTATTCCCGGTCCTGGGCGTTTCGGCAAACGGGTTAATCCGGGTCAACCTCTCGGGTAATTTGAGGCGATTGGGACTACGTGACGGACCATTTTGGGCTCAAAAGCAGAAGGCGGTACCTCCTCGATATTGATCGCATCGTTCGCCGATTTCTTTCCCTTACTCCTTTTTTTAATAGAAGTGAGGGGGAGGGGGCAAACGAGAATGCGGCTCACCTGATGGTAAGTATTGACCGCCGGCCCATGAACAACTGCAACACTGCCACTGGGTTATAATCCCAATACAGGATGACGAGCTGATAACGATGATAATAGGTAAAAAATGAAAAGCTTCTTAACCGACAGCAAAAATGAAGGAGTTTATCAATCCGATTTAATTTATTTGTGAATGTAGCACATTCTTTCCTTAGTTTATTAACCTGTTTTGGTGTTTTTGTTCAAAAGGGTATACTTTTATAGTGGCTCCATATTAATTTGAATTCGATGATAATTTAATTGATTTTTTTTAAATAATTCAATAACAAAATTACACTTCAACTATACGTGGCAGAGCTACACTGCAGCTATATTATGGTTGTCACGAATGGGTTGACTCGACCGGGGAAGGACCACGCTCTCACAATACCGGCGTAAAATAGCAGCTTAATACGGCTGTGTTTCGTGTAGTGAGTGTGGAGAACCGGAGACCCTTTTTGATGGGGACGGGGCATTCCATCTCAGTCCTAAAGGGTGACAATGCATCTGCATTTTAAGTCTTTATCGAGGATAAATGTACATATCTACGGGCACAGCATTCACTTACCATTACGTTGACTGTGTGTTTGTTTGTCATCATTATTTCTATAAAAGAAATTATATTTATAACTGCTAAGTAGCTGCATGTAATACTGCGCTTTCTTCTGTTAACATGTTAGCTCAATGTGTAGAGACATGACGATACATTAGAGCGTGTCACATTAGGAGAACGGTAGGCGGGTGCACTAACTAAGAAAGAATCACCCAATCGTAAAATTTTATCGCCTTTAATGGATGCTGTCGGTGATATGTGGGAAAGGATCATTTTACTTTAAACAAGCTCTACCTGCTTTTTCGAAATAGGATTTAAAAATAATTATATGTTGCAAAATGATTGGAATTATAACTCTTCAACAAATTTTTATATATAGTTTGTCTATATTATAAATCGTCAGAAAAGTATTATATTCCAAATTGTCGTTTTATATAGAACAATAATATTGTATTATTTTATTTTTAATAGAACCAAGGTTGGTGATGACAGTGAGTTAAAGTTAAATTTGCAGTCTATATGCATCCCACTGCTGGGTACAGGCCTCCTTTCATTTCTGAGAGGGTTTTATGGCAAGTAAATGTCCTCTGCGCTGCCCCTTCTTCTTCACTACACATACACATGTTTCCTCACAATGTTTTCCTTCACCGTGAAGCATGTGGTAAATCATCACTTAAGAACTAACACAATTAATTGATGTCGGCGGGGATCGAATCCGGGTTGCTCGCGTACTGTGAAAATTACAGCGAGCGCTTAGCCACTAAAGCGGGCTACATACGACACGATATCGGTGGCGATCTAGGGTGGAGTAGTGGGGATGCCTCCTAGATTGCCTCTAAATCGTGTCGTATGTAGGGCCATCCTAAGTCGTGGCCGATATCGCCTCCTTAATCGGCTGGCAGGAGCAAAAATGCTTCCTAGATCAGCCGATGCTTCCTAGATCGGGGCACCGCCCCCTCCTTACTGCGTGTGTGTAGGCGCATCGGCCCGATTTCTTTTGGCAGTCGCTGCCGGCAATCCTCGCGGAAGGAAGTTAACAAAACAGTGATACTGAATGACCTTTTTTTATGTAACAAAATTTTTACATTTTAATCATATAAACGGAGTAGAAGCCTATGGCACTGATATTTTACAAAAAAACCAAAAAAAAAGTGAATAAAATAAATAAATTAATTGAAATTTTATCGAAATTCAAATCATATCCACCCTAGCCTGTGACCCTGCGAAGTGACATGGTCAAGAATGCCTACTAAACTATTTTTTTTATTGCCGTTCGTAAAGTAGAGTGTATGATGTAAGTAAGGAGAAGATAAAGCCTCTCCTCAACAACTAACTCCTATTCCAACGCTATCAACACAAGACCGCACTCATATCTCTTACAACTCCACAAGACCACACTTCGATCTCTTACGTGCCTTCATCCTCTTATCAACAACTAACTTCTACTCCTTCACCATCTCCACATCAACAAACAAGTTATATAAAAGGGAGTATGTCCGAAATTAAAGGTTTCTTTATTTTTAAAAAAATATATAAGCTATTTTATTTTCTGATAGTTTTACTCCATAAATAAAGATTACATTAAAAAAAAAGTATACATATTATTATACAAAAGTATTTTATTTCCTTGTTTGTTGTGTGTAATACATAACCAGATTTTGACCAAAGCAGAAATGAACAAAGAGAAGAAATAACTAAATAGCATAGGTACATAGGAGAAATTGATGTTTTTATATAAGTGGCGAAATCATTTCTAGAAGGTTATAAAAACTGTCTTCATCCATCCGGAGAAAATTAATCATGTCTTTGGAATACAGATCATTTAGTACGTTTATGTGGCTTAATTTTTGTCTCTTTTGGAGCCATTTTTTCACCCAGCAACTCCTCTTTTTCTATTTTCGAATAAATTTACCGAGAGGGCTAATGCCAAACCAATACATTGGTGTTTTAAGAGAGTTGAAGCTATTTTGAAGAACTCTACCGCATATGTGTTCCGCTCCAAGTCCGAACGCGTACTGCTAGGCAGGCCCGTGTGTAGGGTCTGCCCCGATAAAAGCCCCGATTTCTTTCCACCCTAGATCGCCACTGATATCGTCTCGTGTGTAGCCCGTTTAAGCTAACACGGCTTAAGGCGAAGCTTGTGAAATTTTGAAACATTTAATTGTACAGTGGATAAGCTTTATTTCCGTGGAGAAATAATGGACTAAAGTAATTGAAAAATTATAGCAAAAATAATAATAGAAATAATAGCAAAGCTCGCTATCGTTACCGTTTATGCTTGTTGTTTGTTCAACTAATGACAGTTTACGTGGGTAGTAAACTAAAGGTGAGTCTACGCTAGAAGAGCCGAGCACGAACTGAGCCGCTCTACTCGCGGTGTCAAGTGTGCACAACGAGACTGCAACATGTAAATCGACGCATGCGATGCAAATCCCTTTGTGTTCGTCAAAAAACCGACAACAGGCGGAGCATATTCGAGCACAAGCGAAACGCTCGAAGCGCGCTCCATCGAGGCTTGTAAGTCGGTCCACACTACACTGTTGCGCCCTCCTTTCCGCCAAGGAGTGTCGCGTTCGTATACGGCTTAGAGATCTCTCGTCAGATCGGTAAGCCAATCCTTAAAGGTGGCGTTTAGTGGGTAAAGCTGCGTGGTATGCTATGAGCATTCCCCACCTCCCTCCCCCGCTTTCCGGAGGATTGCCCATATTTGCTTCGGGCGCAAAAAAAAAACAATACACTAATTTGTGCTCGGCTCATGCTCCGTTCGTGCTCGGCTCGTCTAGCGTAGACTCACCTTAACAATGCTCAGCAGTACGTATATAGGTCGCAAATTTGGTTTACTAAATCAAGTGTAATTAAAGAATACCTTGTACGAAGTCGAATAATCACACTATTATTATTCGATTTTGCTAGCTCCAGCATGGCTCTACCACATTTGTACGTGGTAGAGCCATGCTGCAGCTGCGTTATGGCTGTAGCGTGAATTGCTGCTGTGTTTCGTATGGTGAGTATAGAAAACCGGTGACCCTTTTTACTGGAAACGAGGCATTCCGTCTAAGTGCTCAGGGGTAACAAACGAATCTGCACTTGGTTCTTAATTGAGGTTAAATGTAAATGTCTATGGGCCACAGCATCCAATTACCATCAATTTGGTAATTCATACGATTTTCAAAATGCGTGGGGAAAATATCATTTATTTCAAACTAAATTCAAAAAGTACTCCCAAGAGCGCACTCGTTAGGTAACCATCATATTTCAGCACTTTTTTGTCGCGCCGAATAAATTACGCGTATTTATAGTTAAAAGATCATTTGTTGAAATGGAGCCAAATTTCCGGAGCGTGTTTTCAACGTAGTTCACAAAAAGCGCCATAAATTGGCAAATAATCCCCCGCATAACGCAACCTTTGTTTGGCCACACGTGCTTTTAATATCTGGCTCGCATATCGCGATTGCAACAAAGGAAGGATTTAGTCTTTGTACACCACCTAAAGTAAACACTCATAAAAACTTCCTTCCTCGCGTGTATTTGGAATGCGAGAAAATATACGTGTTAATAAATTTCATCAAACGTTACCCGGACAAAGAGGTGGGTTATGCAGTCTGTTCGACAATCGCTCCTGTCGAATTTGTCATGATACTATGCCCTTTTGTTCGCGTGTGAATACAGCATGAGAAGGAAGAGCTTCCGGCGCACTGATACTGTCCGGAATCGATAGCTCCGGGCGATATCTCAACATCGACATTCAATTCTTTTTTTTTCTCTTCCAATTATCACTCGCAAGGTTTTTCATATACTTGGTTCTCAGGTTATTGTACAATATGGATAAGAAAAAATGGTTTATAAAAATGATTTTAAACTGCACCTTTTTTACAACTCAAAAAGTAAATGGATACAATTAATGTAATTTTTTGGATCTAAATAACTTTCATTGCAAGTGATGATCTCGCTTAAAATCGTTGATTATTGCTTACTTAGGTATTAATTATCTCGATACATGTCTCTTTATAATGCCTATCACTAAATAGTGAAAAGAGATAGAGAGCAAATTTAAGGCCGTTAATGTTATATATTTTTTATTAAATCACAAGACGTACTAGAAACTGTTGATATGTATATTACTTAAAATAAATCTAACTTTAGAACGAATAATTCTCACTTAAAAATAGCCATTTCAAGTTCTCTACCGAGCATAGGCTTTTCTAAGAATGCGTCAGCTGGGATACATTATTTGCGAGTGTTGCTTATCTACAACTCCTATCCTCCTCGATATCATCGCTCTGGTCACATTACCAGTCTGTGAAATTTAGGTTCAGCGTTTGGTGTATTTTCAGCCATCATTTGTCGCCAGAGTCTCGTTCGTCAATAAGCCGGGGCACCCAGTGCAATAGAAATGAGAACGTGAAAATAATGTTGACATATTCGCTTTTATAATCAGACTTTATTCATCATCATCATCACAACCCCTTTTACAATGTTGAACAAAGGCCTGCAGGTATCTGCATTCATCGAATTTCGGCATATTTTTACAGGATGACAGTCCATCCGGAACTACGAGTACACTCCGCTTACCAGTAGGTATGGTGAACCCATTTGAGAACCTATCTTCACCATTGATTATATTTACTTTTTTTACATATAAACGTGAGGGGAACAGGCGAACAGTCCTTCTAAGTAGATACTGCGGCTCATATATGCCTACATCCATCATCAATTAAGAGTAGAAATTACCTACTAAGATGGAATGCATTGTCACCAAGCTGTTTTACGTTGGTATTCTGTATGAGCGTGGTCCTTTCCCGGCAGAGCCGAGCTATTTGTGCTGCTACCATAGCTGCAGCGTTGTTATACCATGTATTTTTTATAGGATAGGGTGTGACACACGAGCACTCAGTCCACCTGATGGTAAGTGGTTGCTGTGGCCCATAGGTCTCTATGGGCCACAGTATCTCCGATTACGAATCAAAATACAGATGCGTTGTCACCCGTGAGGATTAAGATGGAATGCCTAATTAACACAGCAGCATTAAGTTACTATTTTACGCTGGTATTCTGTGAGAGCGTGGTCATTCCCCGGTCGAGCCCATCCATTCGTGCTACAACTATACTACAAATATAACTGTAGCATGGCTCCACTACGTATAAAAGGTTATGTTTTAATGCAAATATGCGTACATTTTGAATAATTCGCGTACCGTTTAAGATAAATGTTTTAATATCATTCTCAACGAAGCATATTCCACCTTTTTTGTAATATAACGCTTCTCTTAATCAATGTAACAGATTTTAGTAAACTCCGTTTAAGAACAAAATTATAAACTTAATATTAACTTAATATAAAAATATATGTTCATTTACTTATCTTAATCTAATAAGTTTAAGATAAGTAAATGAACATATATTTTTTATGCTTTAGATTGAATACTGTAGGTATTTTCTGGTTTGTATAGTCCCTAATAACACGTCCTTGTTATTTTCGAGCATATTGCATCTAACAAGCAATCCTGTCGGTTAGGGATTTAAAAAAATAAACAAGAGAAAATTTCAGCCATGTGTCGATAGACGCATCGACGGTTACTGCGAGACCATGATACGAATAAAAAAGAATAAAACCGCCGCGGAACAATCGAAGCGAACTTATAAAATATGTATTCTAGTGCTGGCTTTTGAAACTTGCACCCGTATCGAATGTTTTGACCACGATCGCTATTTTTCATGAAAACGCAACAAAATCAGGCTAGTTTGATACCCACATGCTTGTACTGGCGTAGTTAGTGTGTTGGTTTTGTTCAAATTGTTTTTTGTGTAGTATTCGTTTGTATATTTTTATGGTTTTAGAGTATCTTTTACATAGAATAAATAGCTGCTTAATGCTGCTGTGTATAGTATGGTAAGTGTAGAGAACCGGAAACCCTTTTCACTGGAAACGAAGCATTCCATCTTAGTCCTTTGGGGTGACAAAGCATCCGCATTTCGATTCTTAACCGGGAATAAATGTAGATGTATATGGGCCACAGGATACTTACCATCAGGTGGACTGTGTGCTCGTTTCTCTCCTTATATAATAAAATGAATTTAAAAAAATGTAAGTCATAATATGAAAGTTTCGTAAATATTAGGACCTTAATACGAGTGTGACCAAATAAGTATTTTTTTACATAAATGACCTTGTCTTTTATCGGCTGTTTCTTGGAAAAGAGAGAAGTAATCTCCTTATGTAATTATGAGGCTTCTCGGCATGCATATTCTTATTACACTGATATAACTATTCTAACTAGAATAAAACATATAGATATATATATAGTTCACAATAAAATAATTTTTATAATTAGTGTTTATCTATGAATACAGATATATATATATATATATATATATATATATATATATATATATATATATATATATATATATATATAGCTTGTAGCTTTCAACTGCAACTTTTTACGTGACTAAATGAGAGAGTTTTTTAATTATCATTATAAATATCTAATATTAATTAAAATTATATATATAATAATAATTAAAAACTCTTTTCTACTTTCTGAGAGGGTTTTGGCCCAAGGAAGAGTCCACCGCGATGCCCCAATGCGGGTTTGCGGACTTCACATGGGTTCGAAATATTTTTTGTTCTTATTTCTTAGACATGTAGGTTTATTCACGATATTTTCCCTCACCGCCGATCACGTGGTAAATCAGCACTTAAAATTACAATTAATAATTTCATTGGTGCCGGCGGGGATCGAACCCGAGTTGCTCGCATACTGTGAAATTTACAGCGAGCGCTTAGTTTAGCGCCTTGAGCTACCAGGGCCCGTATAAAGTATATATCTAAAAAAATAAGGATAACGTTACCGAATTTTCTACAGGTATCTTTCCGTATAATAAAAAAAAACATCGCATCCTGGGTCTTTCATTGGATGGACAAGAAAACATTTATACCGACCGACATATAGCTTTAGTGGCGTGTTTTTATAGAAGTAAGGACGATATTGTCAATTTCCAAATATTGTCCCTTAGGTGACGTAAGAGCCGATAGGACACCGACCAGGCAGCTGTGACTTCCTAGTGGAAAACTCAATCCACCCGTCAAGTGTGGCAACTATGGCAAATATCCCCCTGAGGCAATAGATGGGGAGGCCTATGTTCACCGGTGGACATTTCTTAGGCTGTAACCGTAACCGTAAAGAGACAAACGAGCGAGCTTTTTTTTTAAATTATGCAAGCAAGTATGCAGGTCTATAAAGAACAATATCACTGCACTCGTAAAATCTATTGCAATCGATGTCGTGGAGATGAATGAACTTACTTAAAGACCTGAATTACCATTTAATCAAAATAAAAATAAGGTGTAAGTACTCGCATTTTAATATTAATTTCCTTTTTATTCTTCTTATTACCAGCTCGTTTATAACCACTGCGGGGCGTGAGCATTTTCTGCAATAGGAAATACTTCCCACAATCTCACTATTGACAGATTAATTGGCGATCACAAGACCGAACTAATTGCATCTTTGACTTATCAAATCTTTGAATATCGATATAAGCGCTTTCAAACGATCCTTATTTATATACATTAAAAAAAGACTCTTATATTTCTAAATGAATCCTAATTTATTAAATTTAGACACAACACAGTGCATTTCGTTTGTTTCACTGAAATGTAATAAGTAAATGTAATTAAAATCGATAAGGAGAACGTATGCGGCGTAATTAACTTGTGGCTCATAGTACCACTGCGTTACCTAGCCGAATTGTTGGTTTTCGTCAACTTTAAAAAATAAGCGAATTATAATTTAATATTTTTATAAACAGATGATATTGTTGCATGCTTTTTACGTGGTAGAGCCACGCTGCAGCTACATTATTGTTGTAGCACGAATGAGTCCGGCTTGACCGGGGTAGGATGAGAGGCATTCCATATTAGTCCTGAGGGGTGAAAACACATCTGTATTTTGATTCTTAATCGAAGCAAAATGTAGATGTCTATGAGCTTCAGCATCCATTTTCCATCAGGTGGACTGTGTGCTCGTTCGTCATCTTAATTAATAAGTAAAAGGATTCTCTTATGAAATCGTGTAAAACTTATATTAAATCATAGAGTTTTTTCACATTTTATAAATTCCTATCCTATCTTATGAAAAAAAAAATCGAACAGTTGAAACGCTACGCTCTGGCCAGTGCCTGCCAAGTCATTTTTGAGTTTGAATTGCAAGTAGGTAGGTTGATTTTCTGGAGTAGTCTCCGCCTTAATACTAAGTAGTTTAACACTTGCGGGGCGCGAGGTAACCCTTTTATAACTCCGCACTTCTAGAGGGCCTTAATTTCATTTAAGACATACGTTATTGTTTAAAATACACTAATATAAGTTAAATTTGGAGTTTGGTCCATTTAATTCTCACAATGAGACGAAAATGTATAAAAGTCACATAAATCTAATCTAAAAATAATACCTCAATACACAGGAGTTGACAGAAGACATCCATAAGATGGCACGATCCTGATGTCTGCATTTCCTTATCTGTGAGACAAAAAAACTTGCCATTGTGTCATGGTCATTAATTAAGTGGCCAGATCTGTCGTATTTTGAGTTCTTAGGTGTTGCCAAGTTTACACAAAAAGATCAGGTAGTTATGATGATCGCGACAGCTTGTTGATAGACCTGTGGAACTATTTTAAAATCATTTAAAATTAAATAAACGCAATGCATCAAAAGATTTTGAATCATCATATCAAATCAAAAGAATTTTTTAGATAAAGCAATTTTTATAAGTTTTTAATAAGTATCATTAAATTTTATAAAAATTTAAATTATTAAATTTTATAACAAATCATTTTCAAATGAAAATCTTTTCTAATTAAAAAAAAGCTTTGACAAAACATTTAGATGAAAAACGGTTATT
This sequence comes from Parnassius apollo, assembly GCA_907164705.1. NCBI lineage: Eukaryota > Metazoa > Arthropoda > Insecta > Lepidoptera > Papilionidae > Parnassius > Parnassius apollo. Next base: position 1,657,758 of record CAJQZP010000333.1, on the reverse strand, counting down.
ATCAGAAATTATAGATATTTTGGCAGATTATTGTTGTAAAAAGCTTAGAATTTTACCTAAATATTTTAAAAGCAAAATGTGCGTTAATATTTGATACAATTCGAAGTAAATATATGCGAGTGGTAGTATATTTTAGTGCGTTAATAACGTGGGGCCGCCGACGCGTCGCCGGGGTCCGCCCTGTACATTTATTACGGTACGGGCCAATTCGAATGTCATTTTTAACCGTCATCGCTAATTTGCCATTGTTTTGCCCGCTGACGCCACCTTTTTGCTAAAAACCATAAAATAGATAAACTTTTTGTTAGTTGGGCAGCCTTAATTGATTATAAACGTTAAATGTGAAGTATGATCTAGAATTTTGGGGATATTCTTATATTTTGCGAAGTGATTTATTATTTGTGCGTTACACGTTTCATTTATCATTTATAAGTGAAAGATTATCTTCTCATTATTGCATCCTGTTTTAAAACTAAGTATTGGCTATAAATAAACTAGAGACTTACTTGGCTTTTAACTAATTTCGTCAATGACTTTGCATAAAACACATATTATAGACAAAAATCTTCCTCAAGCTTTGCTTTCATTGATATGAAAATTAATCCATCTAGAAGTTTTAATCTTCTCCGTCGTCATCAGGCCATAAAAATCAACTGCTGGATATGGGGCTTATCCACTTGACTGACGGATTGACGACTAAAGTACCAGACTTCTCGCATCTATGACGCTCCGTTGCGAGTTTTGTCGTTTTGACGTAAACTTGTAGAATAATAATATGGAAAAATACATAACATTATAAGATACCATTCTACTAAAGATAAACATTATAATACTGCACTTTTCCATAGTAGAGAGCCGTGGTAACTCAGATGGTTATCGCTCGCTGTAAATTTCACAGTACGCGAGAAAGCAGGGTTCGATCCCCACCGGCACCAATGAAATTGTTAATTGCAATGTTAAGTGCTGATTTACCACGTGCTCGTCGGTGAAGGAAAAAATCGTGAGGAAACCTGCATGTCAGAGAAATAACAAAAAAAATATTTCGAAGACATGTGAAGTTCGCCAACACGCATTGGGGCAGCGCGGCGGACAATTCCTTGTATTAAAACCCTTTCAGAAATGAGCGGAGGCCTGTGCCCAGCAGTGGGACGTATATAGGCTGTAACTTTACTTTTCCATACCTGCCGTTCGTTATATAGATACCTATTACTTATTTTCTAATATCATCATAATCATTACAGCCCTTCACAAGTCCACTGATGAACATAGGCCTCCCCAAGGAATGCCACAAAGCACGGTCCTGAGCACCTGCATGAATCGATTTCCTGTATGTCTTACCAGGTCGTCACTCCATCTGGGGGGTCGCCCTACACTACGCCTACCGGTACGAGGCTACCGCTCGAGAACCCTTTTCACCATCGGTTGTCGGTTCTTCGAGCTATATGACCGGTTCATTGCCACTTCAGGTCACTCTGGTTCTACTGCGGATATCCTTATTTTTAAGTTTATCATGCAGGAAAACCCCAAGCATAGCCCTCTCCATATCTCGTTGAGCGAACTTGAGCGTTCTCATACGGCCAGCAGTAAAGGACCACGACTCAGATACGTAAGTCATTACTGGCAATACGCACTGGTTGTACAATTTAGTTTTCAGGTTTTGAGGTATAACTGATGAGATGTGTTGAAATTACCCGAAAACTGCCCAGCCGAATTGAATCGATTGATCTCTCGGTTCTTTCTCAGTTTTTTCTTCTCGTTTTTTTCTTCGCTGTTTTTTTTTTCTAATATACTAAGTCCGTAATAATCCATTGCTGTATATGGCTCTTTTTTATTAAAGCAATAATTGCTCACTATCCGCGCTTCGTAATTGCACTAACAGACGTCTTTCACTTTTCACAATGGTCGACGCCAATAAAAATATTTTATATCCGGCATAAAAAACATATAGGTCCGCCATCTATCGTCCAAAGCTGATATATCTTTATGGTGTTTTCCATATGCGCACACACCGAAAGGAAATAATAATTACTACTCATCTATCCACTACCTACTAGCGGTGTTGTTAAGTGATCAGAGTAAGAGTATCTAAGTTTAATAGTAAAGAGTTTTCATTTTAAATTCGAGTCTTCATCGAAAAATATAAATGTTTTATTTTCATACCTAGATATAACACGATAGTCTCTATATTTCAATTTTATTTAGTTATCCACACACGTTATCCACCACAGTAGAGTTTTCTTTTGCAACGTTTTGGATTTTAACATACATAAATTGTACATAGACAAACATCCAGATTCAGTAAAATTATTTATGGGCGATATAATCAATATATATATATATATATATATATATATATATTTTATTATGTAGATAGAGTTTTGCATGCAGGTAATATAAACAGAATTGTGATAACTGTCAATGCTCCGCCACTTTATCATAGCATAGCTCAGATTTTATCTTTTATTTGAGTTTCTTAGATATAACTTTATATATGAGTGCGTAACTATGTTTTACAAATAATGACTTTGAATTAAAAAGTCACTCATGCGAATATTTGTGCGCATTGAAAAGTTGTTGCCGTGAATGAATTCGAACTTTATGGCTCTAAAATTACTTCCGAGATTATATCCTGTTTTTTTTTAACGCTACCTAGAATTTTCTCCTCTAGGGAGAGTTTCCATTAGGCGTTTTGAAGCCATCCATATACATACCAACACGCGCTTGTATTCAAGCGCGCGTCAGACGCAGTCTGTCAGATTTTGGTTAGAACGCTCGTTGCGCGGGCGTTACCCGCGAGCTTTTGGATACGCGCTTTCGTGTAAAATGGACGCATTTAGATAAAAACGGATGTCGAACATTTTGATACAGAATTCTTTATCGATGTGGAGTATCGAACATTTTGATACGGATTTCTTTATCCATAAAATCGAAAAACGAATGCCCTGCTAACGCTCGTTGAGCGCTATGATGAGCGCGGTGAATGTACCGTGTACGATATCAACGCGCGCCTAATGCAACGCCGAGCACTCAATGTGTACCAACTCTTATCGTGGGGGCAGTTTACATACATAAATTTTACAAAGACAAACGTCCAGACCCGGAAGTGGATTCGAAACCTCTGCTTTTAGCGTTGCAACTCACTGCTATGCCACTGCGCCACAGCTGTCGGCATATTCGTTTATATTTTCCTTTCGCAAAAGGCATGTATACGAGAGTGCTGTAGTTAGTATAAAAGTCATTAAAATTACTTTTACGGATTTTATCGCGTTTAATTAAAATTAAAAGTAAAAGTGTGTCGGCTAAAAACAGCGTTTTAACTGACTTCAATAAAAGAAAAGATTATCATTTCGCCTTATGTCTTTTAATATGTATATTACGCGATAGCTTCGTAAATTGTTAAACGATACGAAAAAAAATGCGAATTCGAGCCTCTGATATTTCTTAGTCCATTCGAAAAGTTCAAAAAGTAAATTTTTAATAAAAAGTAATATAAAGTGCCACCAACTTTAAGGTGCACAAAATGTTAACTAAAGCCGCCATTTTATAAATGACATTTCTCTGTCAGCTATTATTTATTCTGGACTGTGAGGAGGAGAGTGCTTTATTTGACTTCGTTGTGAAAAGTGCAAATATATATATATATATTAGAGATGGGACGGGTACCCGGTGTGGATCCGGTACGCGGCGGATGCGGTACATTTTCAGGATCCAGCCGGGTATCGGGTAATGGCGCCGGATACCCGGCACTGCCGGGTAATTAGGTCTAAGATAAAATTTAAAAAAGTTGTTTCAAAAACGGACATTTATTTCAATTAAACATGAATCAGTAGAAGAATTAATATTCATAATTCAAAAGAGGTAAATTATAGTGAAGAAATACAAGCTGTTCGGCACGATCCGGGTCAAGTGTTGCGCTTTTTCTCATAGATATTACCAACCTCCAAAAAGAGGCGTTCACTAAGTTATACAGAGCTGGCGGGAGTGGTTAAATATCTAATCGCGAGACTATTTATAATATGGTAGTAACCCATATTAGCGGCCCACCACTTATAGGGATTTATTTACGATCCCTTGCTGAGTTGAGATAGTCATCTAATTCGGCCACGGATGAGTTTTTGGAGGAGTTCTGGTTAATTTCTGATTCTTCGGCCGCCTCTTCGAAACAGGCCCAAAACAAATTATGTGTTTCAACATCCAATCCCGACCTCTTTCCTGCTGGTCCTGTCTCGTTGTCTGATTCCTTATCGTCCCTCTCCTTCCTAACTACCAAGCGTTCGCCGGCCGGCAAGAATGCGCGAGGCGCGGACCGCTTGACTTCATGACTTGACCGTCAGTCTCAGTTGCGCCCAAACAGGGCAGTGGAATGTACGTCTTTTCATGTCGGGTAATTTTGCCGGGTACCCGTCTACCCGGCGTAAGCTTGCACCGGGTACTCGGTTGCCGGGTATCCGGCGAAAGTAGGATCCGGTGCATCTTTAATATACGAGTATATATATATATATATATATATATATATATATATATATATATATATATATATTGTAGTCACCTATTTCCTAGGTAAATTTCTTAAGTGGTAGTAGTAAGCTTTCCACTAGCGACTCTGTCAACTGAACAGTAAAGTTGGTGGCACTATAATTATTTCTTGACTAGGTATGTTTTAGCACCCAATTCTGAAACTATTATTTTTAGATATATATGTAATCATTATCCTTCATTCCTTTTCGTTTATTGAAGTCAGCATTTATTTTTTATTAAAAAAATTCTATTTAAAAAGGTCTATTTTTATAGTAAAAATAAACTCATCATAATAATTTTGTTGTTTTAATGATTTTATCGCGAATATGAACTTTTTATATTCCCGACGTTTTGCGTTTTGAGCACTTTACAGCATTCCGGTCACGGGGGGGGGGGGGGGGGGACTGAAGTTAAAATTATATATATAATTATATATAATAATTTTTATTTTTTAACTATATTAATAATTATATATAATAATTTTAATCTGTGTCAGTTTAAAATTATTATTATAATAATTTTAAACTGACACAGATTAAAATTATTAATCTAAAAATATAAAAAAATTAGTATACGCGATAAAATCCATAAAAACTAGTTTTATTTAAATATGTAGTGTTCGCGTAAATATAAGAAATCATTATAAGCAATACTTGCTTAAAATAAAACTGCCATGATATATCATCGCATTAATTCGTGTATATAATTGAAACAATATAATATAAGTTTTGATTCAAAGCTTTGGTTCAGACATCCTTTCAAAGTGTGAATTATTTAATATTGATTTTATATTTTCTTAACTTCATATTTACACATTATGTAAGCTTTAAACAAACACAGTTAAAAGCAAAATACAAATCAAACATCATAAACATATCTAAAAATTCGATTCGACGAAACCCATTCGAGTGTAAGCGCAGTCCCTGAGCGTTTGTCGAGTAACGCAGCCAATATGTTAGGCGCTACGTCGTAGGCATCAAGGCGAGAGAGCCTGGCCTGCTATAAAGCACGGTGCAATAAAGAGAATGGATGCCGCCCATCGGCAGCCAGCCGCCCGCCGGCAGGATTACCCGAATCGCCACTATTTATCGCCCGTGCCTTGCGCCCAGGTGCCATCAATCTATTTAATGATCGGGTCAGCACATGCTCTCAGTCTTTTTGCGTCCGACGTTCGTTCGGCAAAAAGAGGTAGCAAAGGCGTAGCTCGGGAGATGGACGTTTGATGAGGCGCTTTTGTGTCGATCGTCGGCGTTAAAGGGTTTACGAATGCATCAGTCACTGTTACGTAATAGGTAATTTTTCTTTCCTGTTTACGGATAATTATAATCTATATAAATTTTAACAGATTTTAAATAATTAATATTTCTTGTCATTGTTTTGCTTAATGAAGTCTATGTCTGACAATAAGATTTTATGGGCACACTGAGAAAAAACATAAAATGTTTACATAATGATTTCTTAAATTTACGCGAACACTACACATTGAATAAAACTATTATTTACGGATTTTATCGCGTTTAATTACTTTAATTTATTTTTATTATTATCCCGACGTTTCGGGTGCTTTACAGCGCCCATGGTCACGGGGGGGACTGAGATGTTTGACGTCCCAATGTCATAGTTAGTCCGGCTACCTTCAGTTTTTTTAATATTAATTTTTGGTCCGATTTACGCAAAACGAGCTTATAGTATCATGAAGTCTTGCAGTGGTATGCTTGGGTTTGGGTTTAATTTTGTTGATTATAGGATCCCAAGCAGATGGTAGCACCCAACCATCTTCTCTATTGAAATTTGGATGTTTTTTAATTTCAATAGCCTCGCGTATCATCCTTGGTAGGAATCGGTGTTCTTTTGCGAGAATTTGTGGTTTATCAAATCTAATGTAATGGTGGGGACGATCTTGAACATGTTCGCAGACTCAGAGTTCGGGATCCTATAATCAACAAAATTAAACCCAAACCCAAGCATACCACTGCAAGACTTCATGATACTATAAGCTCGTTTTGCGTAAATCGGACCAAAAATTAATATTAAAAAACTGAAGGTAGCCGGACTAACTATGACATTGGGACGTCAAACATCTCAGTCCCCCCCGTGACCATGGGCGCTGTAAAGCACCCGAAACGTCGGGATAATAATAAAAATAAATTAAAGTAATTAAACGCGATAAAATCCGTAAATAATAGTTTTATTCAATAAAATGTTTATTTCACATATTTTGTAAAATTTATTAGTAAGATCATTAATATCAAATACAGGTGTTATATACTCCGTTGACAATTAAAAAAAATTGTAGTTATGTATGTTTAAGATTGTTTGTTTTAAGCTTGTATTGATACCTACATTATATAATTTATATAATTTTATAAGTAAAAATTATAAATTGACTTTATTGAAAACGTAACTTTTCATATTTAATATCATTATTTTTTTTTCATTTAATTTTATACATTAGAAAATTTTCTAGTTTCTTTTGGTCGCCATATTTTTTAAAATAGTGGATTTTCGATACATCGATCATTATAAATATATTAATATCGGAGTTTTACATATAAGTTTATTAATGGATATATTGAAAATCCGATATTTAAAAAAACATCAACAGTTTTAGTTTGAACTGATCAGTTGGAATGATCAATTGAACTGATCGTGTGGCCACCATTAGAGGCAATTAGAGGCAAAACATAAATTTCACATGAAAAATCCAAACGAATGCTCTCTTCCGAAAAATCCAAATACATGTTTCAATCAGGAATCGATACACAGTCTTTCAAAATGCATTTTCTCATATTTTTATTTTTATTGCTTTCAAGAAAGGCAAGAATAATTTATTTCTTAATGGTTGAAAAACTTAAAAAAATCAATGGTAAGTTTGAGATAAATGTTTTCACCACTACTTTGGTTGACTGGCAAGGAATGCAAAAAAACGGAAATACATTTAAAACTCAATAAATAAATTATTAAATAAAAAGTAAATTGAAATAAAATACTTTATACATTAAGTCTAAGATGTTAAAAAGGATAGGAAATAAACTAGGCGATAACTATTACATACGACACATTACATATGACTTGAGTTCGGTCAATGGCTCCAGAGATATGGTCAGGTCACAATGGACCGGCGTTCATTTGGAACGTCGCTGGCGGCCATGCATCTGCTTGGATCGTGTGCAGAGCAATGGATGTAAGGATTTGACGGCTCTTTATTCATTGTACTACGCCTCGGCTTTGTCTAAACGATCTTTGTATATCGGTTACAATTCAAATGTACAATGTCGAAGTCTGAAATCTTTAGACATACACCAGAACAAAATTTATAGGTTAATAAAATATTATATCGCTATTATAATTGTTGATAATTGTGTACATATTAAATTAAAATTATTTTATTTGTAACGTTTTAAAGTAATTATGTTTTGACATAACATTACTATATACTTTATAATATTATTTCATAACATGCATTTAGTTTAATAAGCAAAATAAAATCATTTATATGGATTATACACATATACTAGTTTACTTAAAATTATTGTAAAAAGCTCGCATCTGTAAGAGTAATAAGTACAAAGTTCTTCCATTAAAATACTAAATTTTAATGCTGAATGGGACTATGGCTCATTGTTATATATCAGGGTATATAAATCATACACTTTGTCACGAAAATATATTAGGTATATCAGTGGATATTTTTAGTTCCTTAATCAAAGAATTTTTGAATATTCTCACGCATATCCTACTGCTTTTAAATTATTATACAGGGTTATTTTGCAATAACTGACCGAAGGAGACAGTCCGAAATTGCATGAAGCGTAGGTCATGTTTTGTACAAGTAGGCAAATAAATTAAAATAATATATAATACCTATATATGAATTTGCCTTTATTTCAGTGGTATTTATACTTTATTTTTACCAAAAACTACAACACTAATGGCTAATTGATGTCGTTTTGGCGTTAGCTCTCAACTGTCAGGAGGTTATTGATCAATTTATTGACAGATATTTGAATTCTGAAATGCTGTGTTATTCTTATCATTGATAGCCTATCAGATAGATTTATTATGTACAATAGCTAAAATGTCTCGAAACTTGGGGATGTGCTATTTTGGTCTTGGAACAAATAACGTTCTTTTTGATATTTGCGTATCAATATCAATGCAATCCAGGAGCTCGGAATGAACAAAAAATATCACACTACCTACATAATTCTATAACTCAAGTCACTTATCAGACATGACATTTGACATATAATTTTATAACTGGAAGGGCGCCATCTTGTAAAATCATCAAAAAATGGGATTGCATTTTTATTTTTAGCAAGTTATTTAGTTCAATTTATTTCCTTGTTTTATTTTTAATGAAATCCCTTAATTTTTCGTTTTTCACGGTATAGTGTAAATACAATTGGCCTGAAATAGACCGTCTCCTTTGCAGAGAAAATTATTATAAAATTTATATTTTAATATATATATTAGATTTTTTCACAAACTTGCACAGCAGCCGCGCTACAGCTATATTATCTCTGCAGCACTTATCGATTGGTTCGATCGGGTAAGAATAGAATATAGGTGTATTTTAATAGAATAAGGGTGATAAATGTTCTCATGTAAATGACGATTGTCTTATTAAGAAATAAAGATCTTTAAACCGAACCGAAACAAACACACAATTTACCTGATAGTAAGTGAATATTGTGGTTCATAGACATTGATATCTATCCTCGATTAAGAATCAAAATGCAGAATGTGTTGTCACCCATGAAGACTAAAATGGAATGCTTGGTTTCTAGTAAAGAAGGTCTCCGGTCCACTACACTCAACATATGAAATACAGTAGCATTAAGCTGGTATTTCACGCTGGTATTTTGTGAGAGCGTGGTTTATCCTCAATCGAGCCGATTTATTTCAACTACAACAATAATATAGCTACGCCGTGACTCTATCATGTATAAACAGTTAAAGCTGCTGTGTTTTGTAAAATGAGTAAAGAGAAGCGGCGATCCTTTTTACTTTTGACAATGAGACATTCCATTTTAGTTTTTATAAATAACAACACATCTGCATTTTGGTACTTAATCGAGGATGGATGTAAGAGTTTATGCACAGCATCCACTTACCATCGGATGGACTGTATACTCATTTGTCATCCTAATTCTATAAAACTCTTTTCAACGTTCTTAATATTTTCAACAAAAATACCGTTTTCGAAGGGAGTCGAAATTCGGTCCAATCAAGAAATCTAACGCAAATATTTGAATTGTCGCCAAAAATGTATTCAAATCAGAATCAAGGTGGATATACATGGGCGTGGGCCTACCTCAATAAACTTGCTCGTCGCCAAGGCGCGGTGAACTCGGTTACTTAACCCGGTAATGTCGCCTGGTTGAGGGTAGTTACGTGTTTCCACGTCAAATACGATACGGTAATCCATACTTAATATTATAAATGCGAAAGTGTGTTTGTTTGTTTGTTTGTTGGTTTGTTCTTCTTTCACGTCGCAACAGAGCGTCGGCATGGCATGAATTTTGGTATGGGGATAGTTCGGTGGCTGTAGAGTGACATAGGCTACTTGGAAACATCTCATTAACTCCTAAAATATTATATTTTCCCACGGGAACGTGAGATGTTTTTCCGCGGAAAAAAGTAGCCTATGTCACTCTACAGCTTCATTCCCGTGGGAAAATAGAATATGTTGCAAAAGTTTGTCCATCTTGCACGTCATAACAGAGCGTCGGCATGGCATGAATTTTGGTATGGGGACAGTTCGGTGGCTGTAGAGTGACATAGGCTATTTTTTTCAGCGGAAAAACATATCATTCCCGTGGGAAAATAGAATATGTTGCAAAATTAAATTCAGCTAGGTGGCGCCACCGTGATTCTACAAGACGGACGACGGTACGATGGACGAACACAGAAGGTCAGAATATCTGGATTATTATGTCATTTTACCAAAATGTATGGATCTGTATTTTTCCACGCAGGACCGGGAAGAGAGCGATAAAAACATAAAATTCACCAGCTGATTTTCTTCAAACGTTTTGGTGCATTGTAATTCACAGAATAGGAGATAACCTCGCAGACGATATTAAGTAATCCGTTGATGCTCTGCCTACCCCGCAAGGGTTACAAGCGTGATTAGTATGGATCAGATGGATCAGAAATACTATCACCACCTGTCACGCTTTCACCCTTAACTATTTACTTATCTGTGATAGAAACAGTTCTTTGTAAGCCTTATTAATAAGCCTTAGTAATATTTATTGAACGGAAATGAATACACTTCTTATATGTGGTTATGAATGAATCGGTATTACAATAATATTAATAAAATTGTGTAAAATTATAAGAAAAATATTTTTTGAGAGTTCTTATTAACTAACGTATACACAGTTTAAATTGATTCCGCTAGATGTCGTTACTAGGTTTTTAAAACGCGGTAACGAAATGTTTCCTGACATGTACTTAGTGCATACGGTACCTATACGCTTAAATTGTTTCTATTTCGTAGCTTATTCGACTACCTGCTTCGATTTCGGTTGTTTGTTATTTGCTTTGTGATTTGGTTAAGGTTGAATGGATTTATATTGGCTTTCATTTTCGGATTTGTGTATTTTCTTGGATCGGTTTTGTTGATTTGGTTGGTATTCCTTTATATATATTTAGTGTGTAATCGTGAATTGGTTTTCGTTGTTTTAGGTTGTTTAACAATATTTCAAAAGAATATTAATAGTATAGATAGTGTATACGGTACCTATACACTTACTTCTTTTTTCGTTGGTTATATTTATATTGACTACTACTTTCGATTTCGGTTTTCTGCGATTTGTTTTGTGATTTGGTTTAAAATGATTCGATTTTTTTAGCTATCATTTTTGGATTCCTGTTGTGTCTTGAATTGGTTTTGTTGTTTTGATTTAAAAAAAATATTTAAAAGGAATATTTATTCCTTTTAGATATTTTGGATTTGCTTTTAAAAAAATATTTAAAAGAAAATTTAATTCCTTTTAGGTATTTTAAAGTTTTTTTATAAATAGGATTTTTGTTACTTCATAATGTCTCGCAAACGTAAGTCCAGCCTTTCAAAAGTATCTTCTCAAAGATATGCGAAAAGATTAGCTCGATCGCTAGAATCTTTAGAAGATGCTGAACTGAGAAGGCAAGAACAAGCCGAGCGTCAGGCTGCTTTTAGAGCATCTGAGACACCTTCTCAAGTCAGAAAAGGCGTCTTGAAAGACAGAGCGTCAGGCTACTTTAAGAGTGAAAACCTTCTAAAGTCAGGAAAGGCGTCTTGAACTGACAGAGCGTCAGGCTGCTTTAAGAGCTGCCGAAACACTTTCTCAAAATCAGGAAAGGCGTCTTGAACAGGCAGAGCGTCAAGCTACTTTAAGAGCTTCTGAAACACCTCCTCAAAGTCAGCGAAGGCGTCTTGAACAGGCAGAGCATCAAGCTACTTTAAGAGCTACTGAAATACCTGATCAAAGTCAGCAAAGGCATCTTGAACAGGCAGAGCGTTAATCTACTTTAAGAGCTACTGAAACACCTGCTCGAAGTCAGCAAAGGTATTCGAACAAGCGGAACGTCAGGCCGCCTTAAGAGCCGCGGAAACAACTGATGAAACCCAACACAGACTCATAGAGCGATCTGAACGTCAATCTACTATAAGGGCATCTGAAATACCAGAATAGACACAGGCGCGAAGAAATGCAATTGCACAGCTCCAAGCTGAGCGTCGACAAAATTTTAATGACGGAGCATTCAATTATGATCCGTTGATTGATTATAAAAATCCCAGGTTAGTTGTTATCGGACTGATGGACAAGGCGTGTCGATTTTGCAGCGCTTTAAAATGGAAAGATGTGCTGTTCCAATGGCAAAGTGTCTCTTCCGTTACTTGGGGTACCAGAAGAACCTTTGAAAACTCTCTTTTTATATAATGCTAATGAGTCACGGCGCTTTTTAAACAGGATCCGGAAATATAATTCATGCTTTCAAATGACGTCTTTCGGAGTTGACCGGGAAATAATAATGCCGGGATTTTCGCCTACGTTTACGGTGCAAGGGCAAATTTATGTTAATTTTTAATTTTTGGTGCTTCTGTGTTGTGTTTTTTGTTTTTTTTGGGGGGGGGGGGGGGGGGGGGGGGGGGGGGGGTGGTTTTGGGGGGGGAGGGGGGGGGGGGGGGGGGGTTTTTTTTTTTTTTTCGTAACATTACATAGAATAGGTTCACTTTTTCCAGCTGAAAACGAACAGCATAAATTTTTAGAAGTATATTTTATGGGTGACGAAGAAATTGAGGTAGACCGTCGCTGCTAATTTATCCAGGGAGTTGAGAGAGACACAGTGTTCAAAATTCAAAGAAGAGAATGTAACATTTTAGTCAAAACATTTAAAACTGCTTTAGAAAACCTACCTGAAGAGGATTATAAAGTCGTCATTCACGCAGATCGGACCCCTCGAGGAGAGCATGAAAGGCGCTACAATGCACCTTTAATAAACGAAATAGCAGCCGTAATTAGTGGTGATCAATTTTTTTCATGAGACATTGTCTTGCGAGCACGTGATGATACGTTGCAACGGGTAGCCGCTACACACAAGTTTTATGACGCTCTGCAATACCCATTGATGTATTGCAAAGGGCAAGAGGGTTATCATTTTCAAATTCCACTCATTAACCCGGTCACAAAGGAGCCTACTCCGAACAAAAAAGTATCATGTATGGATTTTTATGAGTATCATATGATGTTGCGAGTAAATGATTTTAACATTTTAGCCCGGTGTAGACAATTATTTCATCATTTCACATTAATTTTTGGTAGACATGTATGTGAAGGTAGAAAGTGAACGTCTCCGTTATGTATCTTTAAATCAAAAAAGCTACGCGTTGAGAATTATATACATTTACAAGATGCAGTTTCTAGCGACGCCAATGTAAACCCCAGAGATTTAGTTAAAATGGTAATTATGCCCTCATCATTCGTTAACAGTCCCCGCTACCTACATGAGTACATACAAGACGCATTCGCCTATGTACGAACTTACGGAAGACCTGATCTTTTTGTTACTTTTACTTGCAATCCCACATGGAAAGAAATAACCGAGGAGCTAATGCCGGGCCAAAAAAGTACTGATAGACACGATTTAGTTGCTAGAGTATTTAGATTAAAAGTACAAAAATGAATGTATGTAATTAACAAAGGGAAAATTTTCGGAGTGGTGCAGTACTTCATGTATTCAATTGAATGGCAAAAAAGAGGATTACCGCATGCCCACATTCTAATATGGCTTAAGGAGAAGTTGCGGCCCAGCCAAATTAGACGACGTAATAAGCACCGAGATTCCGGATCCTGAGCAAGATAAAGAATTGTATGATACCATAGTCCGAAATATGATTCACGGTCCATGTGGAGCACGAAATTCAATATCGCCATATATGAAAGAATGAAAATGTACAAAGAAATTCCTTAAACTGCTATTAAAAGAAACATTGCACAATGACAATGGCTACCCATTATACAGACGCTGAGTTCCCGAAGATGGTGGCAGGAAAGTTACAATCAAATCTCACTCTAGAGCGTTCGAAACCTTAGATAACGGCTGGATTGTCCCGTTCGCTTGTCCCGCCCATTCTATGTGAAATGTTTAAAGCCCACATTAATGTAGAAGTGTTCATTACATGTATTTGTTTTTTTTTTTTTTTTTTTTTTTTTTTGTTGGTTATGCTCTGTCCGCGCGATCAAGTATATCTGTAAGTACATAAATAAAGGAAGCGACCAAGCAATATTTAATCTCAAGAGTGAAGGTGAGGCAAATCCCGTTAATGAAGTACAGACCTTTCAAGCAGGGCGTTATGTCAGCAGTAACGAGGCAGCGTGGCGTCTCCTTGGCTTCCCTTTACACGAAAGGCACCCAACAGTTACTCACCTTGCTGTGCACTTAGAAAATGGAGAGCGTGTATATTTCACCGAAAGAAATTTCCAAGCAAGAATTGCATCACCACCAAAAACTACACTAACAGCCTTCTTTCAACTTTGTCAAACCGACCCCTTTGCAAAAACGTTGTTATATTCTGAAGTCCCCCGCTATTATACTTGGAACACATCTAGGAAGGAGTGGAAACGCCGTATTCAAGGCGCGCCTATTGCAAATTGGCCCGGTGTAAAGTCATCAGATGCCCTTGGTCGTGTGTATACCGTCCATGTAACTAATTTTGAATGTTTCTGTTTACGATTGCTGCTGCACCATATTCGGGGTCCTACAGGATATAAAGACTAAAACTGTCAACGGTCAGGAATTCGCAACTTATAGAGAAGCATGTAAAGCTCTGCATCTTTTAGAAAACGATAATCACTGGGATGAAACCGTGGAGGAAGCTGTGCAGTGCCAGTCACCAGCCAAAATTAGGGATCGTTATGCAACTCTCATATCATCTTGCGGGCTATCTAATGCACATAAATTGTGGGACAAATATAAAGAGTACATGGCGGAAGATATTTTGCGAAGGTTACAGCAGACACACGCGAACATGACATACAATGAACACATTTATAATGAAGCACTTGGAAAAATTGAAGATAAAGTAATGGCAATGGTAGGCAAAATATTAAGCGACTTTGGAATGATAAGCCCTCAGCGAACAACCGAAATTGAACTAAGTGATGAAATTATACGTGAAACAAACTACGATATACCAGCTTTGCAGCAGCAAGTAGCCGAATTTGTACCCCGCTTGCTTCCCGAACTAAAACGAGTTTTTGACAAAGTATTAGGACAAATTGAATCTGGAAATGGTGCACTTTTCTTTTTAGATGCCCCTGGAGGAACTGGGAAGACATTTTTGTTAAATTTATTATTAGCGCAAGTATGGAAAGATAAAAACATTGCTGTGGCCGTAGCTTCCTCCGGTATAGCCGTCGCTCTGCACATTCTGTTTTAAAACTCCCTCTAAAAGTAGCCCAGGAAGAATCGCCGATCTGCAACTTTAGCAAAAATAGTGCACGAGGTATAATGCTACGACAATGCAAACTTTTATTGTGGGACTAAAGTACAATGTCGCATAAAAAAGCTGTTGAAGCACTAAATCGAATGCCCCAGGATTTGCGCAGCAATACCGATGTAATGGGAGGAATGGTGGTTTTACTGGCTGGTGACTTTCGCCAATCTTTACCTGTCATTCAAAAGGGCACACCTGCAGATGAAATTAAAGCATGCCTCAAATCGTCTGTTGTATGGAACAAGGTGACAAAATTCAGTTTAACTACGAATATGAGAGTGCATTTGTATAATGATATCAATGCTGGAAACTATGCTGACACTGATGCTATCTTAAATGTGGCGATGGGCGGTTGGAAACGGATGCTGAGGGCTGCGTTAAATTGACGAAAGATTTTGTAATTTAGTACAGAGTCATTCCGAATTAATTACGAGCGTTTATTCTATATAGATTTAACGAACAACATGCATGACGACAAATGGTTATGTGAAGGGCGATTCTTGCACCAAAAATGAGAGCGTTAACAAAATAAATTCAGATATATTAAGCAAAGTAGCAGGAGAAATAACAGAGTATATGTCAGTAGACACAGTTATGGACACAGAACAGAGCACTTCATATCCCGTAGTTTCTAAATTCTCTAGAGTTGTCAGGTGTGCTTCAAGCTTCAATTAAAATTAGGCGTCCCAGTCGTGCTAATGCGAAATTTAGATGCTCCTCGGTTATGTAACGGGACAAGGCTGCGTGTGACACATCTTGGACGGAACATAATCGGTGCTACAATTTTGACAGGCGTAGGAAAAGGTGAAAATGTTATACCACGGATCCCTATAATTCCCACAGATCTTACTTTTCAATTCAAAACGTTGCAGTTCCCTATTAAGCTCAGTTTTGCAATGACAATGGTAGCGGGGGTCAACTTCGAAAAACTGTGCTTCTCTCATGGTCAGCTGTATGTAGCATGTTCGCGTGTGTCAAATGCCCAGAATCTCCACATTCTTTTCCCCGAATTGAAAAACATATAACAATGTGTACAGTAGCGTCTTAAAATAGTGTTCAGTTAGTTTTTTTTCCAAAATTCCCACAATTAATTAATCAGAATTCCCACAGATCTTCCCTTTCAATTCAAAATTTCCTTTTTAGCTCAGTTTCTTTTCAATTCCAAATGCTGCACTTCTGACGGACCTATTAAGCTCAGTTTGCTTTCAACTCAAAAGGCTGCATCTCTGACGGACCTTTTATTTGGCTCAGTTTCCTTTCAGTTCAGAAAGCTGCATCTCTGACGAATCAATTTAGCTCAGTTTCTTTTCAAAAGTCTGCATCCCTGACGGATAATTATGCTCAGTTTCCTTTAATTAAAAAAATATCCCATTTCCATTTGGAATAAATAGGCTATTTTCATGCTTTCCTATAAGCTGCGTTTCAAAACATTTAAATAGGCTGACGAATCAATTTTGCTCAGTTTCCTTTTAATGGCTGCATCTCTGACAAATCTATAAAACTCAGTTTTCTTTCAATTCAAAAAGCAATGGATAGTTCATTTCCCAGTGACCATGCGGGCGAAGCCGCGGGTAACAGCTAGTTTGTCTATAAAATTTATGTTAAAATAGAGTACATGAAGCATTCTAAATTATTTTTAAAGTATGTCACACTATGATTTTGTCCTTTAGTGTGAAGGCGTTCTTTATACACAAATATGTGAAGGCGTTATATAACCATAAATAAGAGCGTATATAACCCAGAAATTATGTGCAAGTGTGTATATTTTGTAGGTCATTAAACTACATGTTTTGTGTGGAAATCTCGTGCCTCAGCGAAAAATTCAGCCGCTTCTCCACTGTGTGTAAAATATAGTAAATATAGTATATATATATATATATATATATATATATATATTTATATATATAGTAGATATATTGGTTTAAAGTTGGTTTTTCTAACGGGATGTGACTGAAAAAATGAAAGACATTTATTCTCTGATATTATACACACCATATTAAATATCGCTCAAGTGCGAATGGGAATTGCATCTTCGGGTTTCTGAATAAACTTAATTAATACGATATCAGCTGGATGGTCCACTACTGTGCAACTTACTAGGAGTTTTCTTCCTCGCATGACTACATTATGGAATCGTTTACGACCGGTGATTTTTCCGGACCAATACGACTTAAGGACCTACAAGAAACTAGCTTATTCCTTTTTTAAAGCACACTCAGCGCTAGGTTCTCAAAGCACTCCTCTCCCTGGATGTCAGCAAATCTAGTGGGCCTGACGGAATCCTCCAATTCTGCTGAGGACGTGTGCTCCAGAGTTGGCACCGGTTCTAGCGTGTATGTTCCGGTACTCCTACTCCCTAGGCGAGGTCCCAAGTTCATACAAGACAGCTTTCGTGCACTCGATCCCTAAAAGGTAACCGTTCTGATCCGTCCAATTACAGGCCTATATCCATCGTCTCCTTGTTCTCGAAATATCAACAACCATGGAGTCGATCATTAACTGTCAGCTCACGCGGTATCTTGACGAGCAATAGCTGATTAGTGACCGCCAGTACGGTTTCCGTCGGGTTCGCTCAGCTGGTGATCTTCTTGTTTGCCTCACACAGCGATGGCTATAGGCGGTCGAGTCCAAGAGGGAGGTCTTAGCGTTTAGTTTGGACATTGTGAAGGCCTTTGATCGGATTAGGTACAAAGCGCTTCTTTCGAAGCTTCCACCTTGTGGCCTTCCCTAGAAATTTTGCAATTGGAGCACCAGCTTTCTTGCAGATTGGAGCATTAAGGTAGTAGTAGATGATGCATGCTCCGATTACAAGCCCATTAACGCCGTTGTTCGAAAAGGCTACATGCTACCATCAACGTTGTTTCTTCGGCATATCAATGATATGTTGCAAGCCGGTAACATTCATTGCTATGCGGAAGACAGCACTGGTGATGCTTTATATATCAGCCGTGACAATACTTCTCGAGAAAACGTCGCCGAGTGCCGGAACAAGCTTATATCTGAAGTCGAGTCTTTGCTGAATAAAGTCTCAGATTTTGGGCGACTAAATCTAGTCCAATTCAATCCCCAGAGAAGGCCAAATTGGCCCCTGAAAAGCTTGGCGTGTTCAACAGAGCTAAACAGTTTTTCATGCTGGCACATCGCATGCAACTTTACAAGGCGCATGTCCAGCCTCACATGGACTACTGTTCCCATTTCTAGACCGCGACTCCCCAGTGCCAGCTTCTTCTACTTGACCGCAGCCAGCCCAGAGCGTCGTCGAATCGTCATCTACCGAGTCTTCTTCGATCAGCTCGCTCCACTGGCGCTGCGAAGAGATGTTGCACGCCTTTGCATTTTTTATACCACGGGGGTACTCTGAGGAATTGTTCGGATTAATTCCAGCCACCAAATTTCATGAAAGCACGTCGCGACAAAACTCATGATACCATCCGCACCATCTGGCACCATCTTTTCTTCCTAGCATGACTACTTTGTGGAAAACCACTGGCGATTTTTCCGAAGTGATATGACTTAGAGACCTTCAAGAAACGAGCTTATTCATTTATAAAAACGCACCTGCAATTCCCATGGTATTGCAGTTGTTCTTGGGCGGTGGTTTACACTTAACATCAGGTGAGTCGCATGCTGGTTTGCCCCCTCTTCTATAAAAAAAGGTCTCGGAAAATATAGATAAGATAAATGCCGAAAAATGTTCTAACGATGAGCTAAGTGGGATTGAAGGATAAATATAATTTTGCCATAGAAAAATGTTCTACCTTACATCGGTCTACATACTGTCGATGCTCCAATTGCAATTAATGTTTGGAATCGCAAATAATACTTTTATGTGATGTAATTATAAATTAACCATATTATTTTCTTCACTTTAGATTGCTTGTTGCCAAATTTAACAGTTTTAGATCAGTGAGAAGTACCTATAAAATTGGTTTTAATAAGCGAGTTTACCAACATCAAAATATGTGACATAAATGGCCATATCTTGTGATAGCATAGACTTAGAATTTTGATGTCTATACACATCTAAGGAACTGTAGATCTTAATATTGAATATTAATCTTACAAACTTTGTATATTTGCTACCGATAGACGGGCGAGACCGGGGAAGAGAGTGTCTTTCCTTTTTCGTGTGGAACTCTAAAACTTCTATTGTACATAGAACAATATAAGGATGATTGGGATGTATATTAAGCATAGCAGCGTGTTGTAACCAACAAAAAGGTAGTTTTAATATATTATTATTTCTTTTAAATATTGTAGAATGGAAACAAGTTACAAGGCGGGAGGCGCTTGGGCGGAGGCGAGCACATCCGGTCAAATCGCGGGCGGTGTTCAGTTTCCGCTCGTCCAATTTGGCCACATTCAGACCAAAGGAGGGGGTAAGACGTTGATACCCTCCCGCCTACCCCTGAATTTTCCTTAACTAACCGTTTCAATTTTCTAGTAAGGGTTTTGGCTAGATGGTTATAAAAGTAAATAGCGGTAAGATTCTTCGTTAATCTTCAAACACTAGAGGTTAGAAATGATTACATATGCTACAGTTAAGTGAACTTTTTGTAAAACTTTTGTTAAATTGAAGAGAATTAAACATAATTTCAATAAAATAAAATTTTCAACTATTTCAAGAGTAGCAATGTTAACTCATTTGAATTATATTTTATTTAATTACTAGCTTACCAGTATGCTTTAGCCAGACATAATATGGAAAATATTTAACCTACATACCAATGAATATGTAGTACAAAAATATTTTAGGGTTTCAAAAGTCCTTAGAAATTTTTATAGCAAGAAAAAGTGGGTCGCGTACTCTAATGTGTGTTGGCAGACTTCTCACAATTTCCCAGACGTGTATGCTCCTTATGAAATTTCTTTTGCCTCCGAGCTCACTTAAAAAGTTATAATTCAATTAACTATTTTATTGACCGCTAGGAACTCGGATTGCTCACATTTTGAGGTGAGCGCTCATCGTTTGATCCCATTACTGAGATATTTATTATAGGGTGCTTTTCTTTACAGTAAGGTGCACTAATATTTTAGTAAGGTTTTACGTTAAGGGGGATTTTTTGTAACATTGCATTAATTTTGCAACATAACGTCAGAATATTATAATTACAAATATCAATATAGCATAATAAGTGTTTATTACATAATAATATAATATAAGAGATTTTGCAGAAAAGTTTCATAAAAAAACTTCTTATTTTGATTACTTTAATTAGCAAAAGCAATTAGCTATAGCTTAAAAATAGTAGGTATTGTTGCTAAGTATTAGTATTTTTTTATATTGAATTTGATATAATACAGTTACGTTTAATCACTGACGTTGTGTAGCATTACTAGTATCTATGTTTTATAACAAAATGAGCATAAAATAATTTTACAATTTTTTGATGTTTACTTTTTGTAGAATTTTACATTAAAATAAATGCCATAAAAAGCTTTCATTCTATAATATTGGAATAACAAACGAGGTGGAGAATTTGCTTACGCAGCCCACTGCAAACAAAAAAGCCCAGCAATACAAGTTTACCCTGGGGACTAAGGAGAACTTCGCAATATCTAATTGCACTGATTTCCTTATTCTTTAAACAGTAACACTACAGTGGTCGCACAGTCGTGCGACGGTAAAACCACATGCGTATGTGGTTTTAACAACCGTAGCAGAAATAGAAAAAAGGCTGTTAAAACCATGACAGAAAAAGAGACTTACCTAATAATAAAATTTAGAAAATAACTAAATATTTACCGCGTAGTGGCGGTGTTAGAACATTTACTACCCTATATCGTCCCGATGGGTGACGAAGAGGCGACAGAGGGAAGTAAATAAAAAAGCACAGAGCACTGTCTCCCCTCCCTAGTAACGCCTAAAAAACTTCGGTTGCCAACACTCTTGCCAAGCGGGGCAAAAATGGCAAATATTCACCCTATGGGGCAATCTATGGAGAAGGCCTATGTTCAGCAGTGGAATTTACTACGCTATAGCGGTAATTGTAAACTATTTCCTTTTCATTAATAATATTAATAAAATAATTTATATAGGTATCTCCTGAATTTAAAAAACAACATTAATGTTCATTTATTGTTGTTTGGAAATTCGATTTTACTGCAGCTTAATGAGAACGACTTTTGAGTTTTGAGCATAATGAATGACTATGATGTAATTGATTGATTTAAGAACGTGAAAGTAACACAAATGCTATTCTTTGCAATAACCAAATATATTAATTTAAAAGATTTATCTGAAATAATGTAATATAAAATTAGACCTTGGAAAAGGAAATGATGATACTTTGTTTGCCTTCGGCCGGACATTGCCGGACTTAGGTCGATGAGCAATTAAGTGAAAGCTTGGGTTAAAACCACGCTGGGTTAAGTTTGTTTGGCTTTCATTATGTTTGGTCAGATTGTATATTACGTTTTAAATAATTTGTAAGATAATTTTAATTTTTCATACGTATTCTGTCCCACGTTTATTTAACAATGTATTGGTGGTATAAGAATACTCACTACCCAGTATCGTCCCGTGGGTGGCGTAAGAGGCGCCAGAAGAACTGAAACAGGAAATTGGCAGCAGCGTCTTCCTGATAACAGCTGAAAAACTAAATAACTGCGGTTGTCAATGCACCAGCCAAGCGCGGCAACTATGGCAAAATTCCCCCCCACATGAGGCAATGTATGGGGGAGGCCTGTGTTCAGCTGTGGACTGTAATAGAAACTTAAATCCGAGATTCCGAAAATATAATGGAAAACCATTTTTAAATTTCTTTACTTTACTTCAAATATTAAGGTAAAGCACTTGTATATATATAGAGGTCAGTGAGGTTAAGTTAAGGAGGATAGAATTATATTTTTACCAAAAATATAATTCTATCCTACGATAAAACAGAAAAAAGTGTACCGATAAAATTAAAGTGTCTTACGGGTCTCAAATAGGTGTCGGTGTTAATTTTGTTTCTAGCGTAAAAATTGGTAAATGTCCTTTCTTTCCTTTTTTTTTCTTCTTTAGTTCCTTACTCAGTACTAGTTCTTAAGGTTCCAATAATCCTGGTATTTGAATTTTTTAGTACCTAATGTAAATGATCCTTAGGTAAATGCTTACACTCCTGAGTATACTTCTAACTACAATACTACAAAAGACAAACAAAGACTACAAAAATGTTTAAGCAAGTCTGTTGATAATTTATTAAATACCGATCCAAACTCCAAGTATATAGTCCAAACATAGTTTTTGTGGTTTCGATTCTTTTATCTTCCATCATGCTCATCATCATATAACTATATCCCTCAGATTAAATCAAGGTACGTTACTAAGCTAACAGCATCCATAGACTTCCTTTACGTTTCGCTAGGAGGGTATCCACCCAGTGGGGTGTTTGTCATCAGTAAGATTCTGCCACTTGAGAACCTTTTTCTCCAATTGTTGTCAATCAGGTCTTTATGTTTTTATATTTAATACGTCTACAATTATCCTCGATAAACGACAAACTCACACAATTACGAAGCCATAATGCTCTTTCTTTATGTTAGTATTCTTTGAGAGCGTGGTCTTTCCATGGCCAAGACGACCCATTAATGCTGTATATAAAATATAGTTGCAGGGTTTTGACACATTGAATATGACCATCCTATTTCCACTTCAAAACTTTACAAACTTAGATAATAAAGCATAGATAAAAGTTGTTGATAGCAGTGTGCATTGTGCTAACCTAAACTGCAGTAGCATGTTGAAAAGCTTTCCACTGCTATGTTATCTATAGATATTTGTAAAGAGGGTCTTGGTCTGTGGTATGATGACAAATAATAGTAGTTCAATATTCAAAATATATTATATAATCAATATAAAATACTTTTTTATATGACTATATATATTATAATACAAAACTTTTAAAAAGTTGTTAGATAACGTGTACAAATACAAACAAAAAAAATATTTGCTTTTCGGATTTGGTTTCAGTATGAGTTCGTATTTCTGATATTGTTTCGTAGCCTACCTTTAAGGACTCAGTAGAGGGCATTTGGTGGAGAGCGTGGCATATAAGCGCGTTCACCATTCAATCTGAGCGGTAGTGACACGTGTCTCATACCATAATATTGACGAATTCCATCACCATACCATAATATTGTATAATTTAAGTAGAAAACGATTTCTAAAAGTATTTTTATGGAATTAGCGATAAGTGGACGCGAGTATGACCCATAGCCACATCTATTCTCGGTTAGATTGTCCGCGACGAAGAAACAAAATATAGATGCTATGTCATCTCTGAAAACGAAGGTGGAATGCTTTGCTACCGTTAAAAACAACCTCAGATCTTCTCACAATATGAAACAGAGTAGCATTACCCTGATATTCTGCGAGACCATGGTCCTTCTCTAATATCCTGCAGCATGGTATCCTACTATCCTTATTTCAGCAGCCCTATCATCTATTCATAAGTTGCTATAGTTCTGTTGTTTTCATTTAAAATAAATTTAACCAAAAAAATGCCTTTAAAATTCAGAATGGCGAGAGTCTCCCTACACATTTCACCTTTTAATGTATCAAGCAAAGTTTTACCGAGCATTTGACACCAAGGGAACAAAGCTCTTGTCCCGTTAAATCCGCACTATAGGTGGCCGGCAACAGCTCATTAAGGAGTCGGAAGGGTAAAAAGTCGAGTCCCTCCGACGCATCGGCCTTTTTGTAAAAAGAGGCTTAATTAGGGCTCATGCGGCTTCCATACAACCCCTGTAACTTTTAATAAATGTTCGAAGCGTGGCATTTACATCCCGCAGATATATATACTTATGTCCATATAGGGATTAAATACAGTAGCTTATAATGCGTATAAAGGTGAACAATACATTTTGATAATTAAAAGTTTAGATCATAGGTAATTTAAGACGAACTGTAGTGACTTGTAGGTTTTCGGTGATGAGAGTTAGTTCACCCGATAGTAATGGATGCTGAAGTTCATAGACCTATGTACATTTATATTCATGATCTCACAAAATACTAGCGTAAAATAGCAGCTGAATGCTGCTGTGTTTCTCATAGTGAATGTAGAGAACCTGAGACCCTTTTTACTAGTAACGAGGCATTTTACCTTAGTCCTCAGATGACACATCTAGATTTTGATCCTTAATCGAAGATAGATATTGTCTATGGGCCACATATCCACTTACCATAAGGTGGACTATATGCTCGTATTGTCACCCGTACCCCTACAAAAAGTCAGGTGTTGGATTATGTTTTTTTTTAAGTTAGAGCTTTTATACAACATGCCTTGGTGGCCTAGATAGCAACATCAATTTTAATTTATACTTAGATATCTTTTACAGATACGAAACATTCCAGTGGTCTCACTTTTTATCCAGCCTGTATTCCGTGTTATAGATATAAATTTAAGGAGGTTAATGTATTAACTTTGAACTCTCAATACGTTTATGAAAATGTAATGTACGTACACAAAAATAAAAGTAGTTTCATAAAAAATAAGTTATATTCGTTCTGTAAATACTAGGAACAGACACAAGTTAAAAGTACCAGTTACTGGACCCCACCTAGTCAGTAATTCATTCTTGGGGCGATGTATATGTACGCTTTTAAAATAAAATCCGAGAAAATATACAAGACCTGCACATAGTGCCAAAACTTTATTAAACTAAGTTTGTATAAAAAGGGTTATTAAAATATTAAGAAAACCGTGGTAGCTCAGATGGTTAACGCTCTCTGAGAACGGAGTGACCCGGGTTCGATCCCCGCCGGCACCAATGTAATTGTTAATTGCAATTTTAAAAACATCGTGAAGGAAAACATCTTGAGGAAAACTGCATGTCTGAGGAATAAGAAAAAAATATTTCGAAGACATATGAAGTTCGCCAACACGCATTGGGGCGGACACTTCCTTGCCCTAAAACCCTCTCAGAAATGAGGGGAGGCCCAGGCTATTTCTAAGCTATTTCTAATTTATTTTGTGTTAAAAATTATAACATACATAATTGCAAGCTGTTATTTTTTTTTAAAGAATGTCCCGCACGGTTTCTTTCCGGTTCTTCCCAGGACAGAGATTTCTTTTTGAATCAGTGGTAAATTAAAAAAAACGTGACTTTCAATAAGTATTATAGTAATCTATATTGTATAAAAAAGTTTCTGTTCTGTTCTAATGTGGGATGAAATTAGTAATTTGCGTTAGTTCGCAATGACGACAGAAGCGCGGAGGAACTTATCTGAACGTGGCGCGCGGAGGAGTAAGACGCATCAGCCGGCAGTGTCTGAAGCTCTGAAGTAAGCCGCATCAGCCGGCAGTGTCTGAAGCTCTGAAGTAAGCCGCATCAGCCGGCCGTGTCTGAAGCTCTGAAGTAAGCCGCATCAGCCGGCAGTGTCTGAAGTAAGGGCCGGCGTCTGAAGTAAGCTGCATCAGCCGGCAGTGTCTGAAGCTCTGAAGTAAGCCGCATTAGCCGGCAGTGTCTGAAGTAAGCTGCATCAGCCGGCAGTGTCTGAAGCTCTAAAGTAAGTCGCATCAGCCGGCAGTGTTTGAAGTAAGCCGCATTAGCCGGCAGTGTCTGAAGTAAGCCGCATCAGCCGGCAGTGTCTGAAGCTCTGAAGTAAGCCGCATCAGCAGACAGTGTCTGAAGCTCTGAAGTAAGCCGCATCAGCCGGCAGTGTCTAAAGCTCTGAAGTAAGCCGCATCAGCAGACAGTGTCTGAAGCTCTGAAGTAAGCCGCATCAGCCGGCAGTGTCTGAAGCTCTGAAGTAAGCCGCATCAGCCGGCAGTGTCTGAAGCTCTGAAGTAAGCCGCATCCGCCGGTAGTGTCTGAAGTAAGCCGCATTAGTCGGCAGTGTCTGAAGCCGAGTAAGCCGCATCAGCCGGCAGTGTCTGAAGCTCTGAAGTAAGCCGCATCAGCCGGTAGTGTAAATTGAAGTAAGCCGCATTAGCCGGCAGTGTCTGAAGTAAGCCGCATCAGCCGGCAGTGTCTGAAGCTCTGAAGTAAGCCGCATTATCCCGCAGTGTCTGAAGCCTCAAGGATGATTGTGATTTCCTGTTATTTAATTTTTCTGTTATTTTGTTAAGGTTAGCTTAACTACTGCTACTGATCGTGGGCATTATTACTAATTTGTAACTTGAATGTTACGCATACTAATTGAGGAGGAGGAATAATTGAGCCTGTGTCAAATTTGATACGGTTAATGATATTACAAGCTATAACAGATATAGTAAATATGAATAAGTTATCAAGTAGGTAAAATTACATAGTCGGACGTAAAATTACTGTAAACTACCAACTGGTAGTTGCTGCTTTTTACAAGCTTTTATTTAACTTGCCATGTAGAATTTTTGTAACCATATTTGTAAGCGTGAAATTTTTCAAACCAATTTTGAAGCAGATATCTTCAACCGATTGAACTGAAATTTTGTATACGCGTTTAGTTTGGATGACAATGCATGGTTAGCTATGTGACGTCATTCTGAATCCACCCACATGGCAAACACCCAAGATGACGAACTAGTTATTTTTAATGCACTGCTACAATATGGATATCAAATGAAAGGGCTTGCTGAAAATAACTCGAAAAATAAATTGTTGTCACCCTAAATCCAATATGGCGGGCTTCTAAAGATAGCGGACTAAGTTTTTTATGCTTTCCTACAATATGGGTATCAAATGAAAGGACTGGCTCAGAAATGAATGCGGGTTAAAATAACTAAAAGGAAAAAATAAATTAAAAGTAAAAAAACTGTTTTAAGAACAAGCTTTTATTTAAATGCGCTTAAAATAATAAAATATACTTTTACTTTAAAACTTTTACTATCAACTTATAACGTCGTTACACAATTTATATGATATAAAAGTTTGTCGCGAGATTTATCTGTGTAAATAAACGAGTAAATTAAATAAAGTGTTCTGATTGATTTAATTTTTAAAAACTCCAAACTAAGTAAAAACGAGTTCTTAAATCTTGCGACAAGCTTTTGTATCACATAAATTGTGTAATGACGTTAAACGGTGATAGTAAAATTTTTAAAGAAAAAGTTTATATATAATTGTGTAGGGTTACCAGCATTGCTAGTTTGTTAAAATCTATTCCTTTTAGTATCATCAGCATTTGACGTTTGATTTGAGACGTTTTGTAACTTATCAAAAATTAAATACTATGCACATTCCATTTTGTACTTTTGCTTAATATGCTCTAATTAACGAATACTACCGTGCGCTACTAATTGACTATTGAGTAAATGAGGGGTCGAATACATAAATAAACTAACCTTTATTGCGCTTCATGGGAAGTACCGCGCGTGTGCATAAGTCCTCGTGGGAAGGTATTAAATATCTCGTATCAGTGAACATCACTAGGTAGTGAATGAAACCCTCAGATTGGAACTTTTGATAATGTTTCGAAGATGTCGCCAATTTTAAAAGACCTCACCTGTTTTCATTACTACCTTGATTTGTTTAAGTAAGGCGTTGGAAGTATTGAAGTGGGAAGGTCAACTTAAACTGGACGAATTATTTTAATAAAGCGATGAGCGTCCTTATCAGCGCCATCTATACGCCGCCGGCACAATGACGGATCATCCGATAATGCGGACGTAAAAAATAGGGCGCATTGTCGATGTTTTTGCCAAACACTATTCCGGTTTATTGTTGTGCTGTTTAGTTTCATGGGGCTTTTTAAGCAAATGATACGGTTTTTATCTTTTTAATCTTTAGTTATTAACAGACTGATGTTCTGTACCTGTATGTGTTATATTTCCTCAGCATTTTTTATAGAATAAGGGTGACAAACGAGTGGATGCTGTTTGGCATAGACATCTACATTTATCCCCCATTAAGAATCAAAAGGTAGATGCATTGTCACTCCTGAGGACTAAGATGGAATGCCTCGTTTCCAGTAAAAAGGTACACCGGTTCTCTATATTCACAATACGAAACACAGCATTAAGCTGCTATTTTAAACTGATATCCCGTGTGAGCGTGATCCTAACCTGGTCGAGCTGATCCAATCGTGCTTCAACCATAATAAAGCTGTAGTGTGGTTCTACGTAAATGTTGTTGTAATATATGGACCAAATGTATGTACAAAAGAGAAAAATTTACCAAATTTGTAAGTGAATTCAATGACAGCTTACTTCCACTGCTGGGCACAGGAATTTTTTTATTTCGGAGAGGGATTTGGAGTAAGTAAGGGTGTGCTGTTGTCAGCGATGACATTCAAACCTGTGACGTTTGTGCGTAAAAGTTGTTTAACAAGTTATGTAGTGAGCTAAGCTCGAGTTTCTGTGCGTGATAGAATTCGTAACGAAATATACCGGATTCCTACCAGTCAAAACCCCACAGTGGCCATCATCAGCATAAACGAGGGTTATCGGGATCTCGTAGCGCTCATCTACTGAGTTAGTTAGAAGCTTAAATCTGATCTCATTCATTTATTCTTAACAGCCTATACTACTGACATAACCTCCCCCAAAGATTGTCTCATAAAGCGGGCTATTTGTGATAGTTGTCAAGGTTTTCAGGCGGATTGCTATTAACAGTTTTTATTATTATGGTTTATAATCAGGAAGAAGCCGCTGAAATCCCGTTTCTATACTACTTACATAACCTCCCCCAAAGATTGCCTCATAAAGGGGGCTATTTGTGATAGTTGTCAAGGTTTTCAGGCGGATTACTATTAACAGTTTTTATTATTATGGTTTATAATCAGGAAGAAGCCGCTGAAATCCTGTTTCATTTCTCTCTGTCGCCTGTTACGACACCTTCAAGAAGATATGGGATAGGACAATAGGTTAAAATAATTTTTTACCCTATTACTATACGGTGAAAAAATCAGTCAACCAGCTGAACAACGAAAAAATATCTATCTCTAAGTATTTTGTAAACATTTGTAAAACTTTTCTCCACTGCCATAAATTGTGAAAATTGCATATTGTACTTTTATTAGCCATAATGTTCAATACGTATGTATGTGTATATTTTATATATGGGTTGGCGAAGGACAGTAATGAAATCACCATAAAGTCGCTGCCACATTGGCGGCATATCAGGACGATCAGTGGGATTCAATGGAGGTTATTTACATAGCAATAAGGCGGAGATAGCACCGCGTCTCCATCTCGCCAGCTTATCTCCTTTATTGCTTGTGTGCACGCGGCTTATGGTCGGAAAGAAAATGAACTGGGGCGTCGGAAATAAAGACGTTCTAAACAACTTCCACTGATTTATCCATGAATGTAAAGGAGCTTGTATTTGCAGTTATATGACTGTTTATATTTTCTATTGCGATGTTAGATTTTATCCGATTTTTAGGTCTGTTTGGATTTTAATAAGTCAAAAGTGTTAGTGGTAGATTCTTTTGGATTAATCATTGATTTATGTTATGTACTTACATAATTTTTTTTGGAGAATATAATCTTGGAAACTTAATAGTATCTTGACCTTGTTCTTCTACATAATGATTTATTGAGATTTATTACCACCAATAGCTATATTTAAGAGCCGTGGTAAATCAGATGGTTAGCGCTCGCTGTGAATTTCACAGTACGTGAGCAACTCGGGTTCGATCCCCACCAGCACCAGTGACATTATTAATTGCAATTTTAAGTGCTGATCTACCACGTGCTCGGCAGTGAAAGGAAACATCGTCAGGAAACATACATGTCAAGAAATAAGAAAAAAATATTTCGAAGTTATGCGAAGTTCGTCAAAACGTATTAAGTCAGCGCGGCGCACACTTCCTTACCCTTAAACCCGCACAGAAGTGAGAGGAGGCCTGTGTCCAATAGTGGGACGTGTATAGGCTGTGCCTTAAATAACTATTTATTAATGATCATTTAATGATGATGTGAGGTTTTTATGGTTTAAATTTGTACCGAAGTCTATATTTGAAAGCGCAACGATGAAAAATGATAACAAAGATCGAGAGATGCTTCTGCGTATATTGGTTCGTACAGCATCATAATTTACACCGTTTAGATCTATAGAAATTCATTAATAATCATTATGCGAGGTACCCTAGAAAATTCTAGAAGAAATTCAACCGATACAATCACTCTTGGGTGTCGCATATAAATACTTTGTTACTGTTTTTGGAAAGGATATTTTTAAAACGATCTATAGAGATTTGTTTTATTTTGTAATTCTCATTTTTTTGCATTTGTAAAAAGAGAAAATCGCATATTTAGTACTGGACTGGCACTATTATACTATCAAAAATCACCATCTTCTGTCTAAGTATGTCGCTAAATTATAATAATGTTTTCGACTTGGAACAGGTTCGATAGATTTGGTAAGGTCTTAAAGCAAATGCGTTTATGTGTTTAGCTTCGGTTCATGGCTTCTACTAGAAAGAAAAATAAAGAGATATTAAGTCCGAGTGGCAACAGAAAACAGGGGTGAGGGCAAAATATTAAAATTAAAATTTATGAAGTGTGACTCCCGGCCGTGGCGAACCGATTTGTATGGAAATTTGGTGAAGCGCCTCACTCTACGGGTGTCAGCCGTTATCGCCCGGAGGTGCCATTTGATGACATAATTTGGGACAACGAACGTAAAACCGTCCAGATTTATGTTTATTTGCACGACGCTTTATTGAATGTTGTGGAGAGGGATACTGGTTTATGACCTATTTGTGTTCATACGTATCTAGTAATTTCTTGCTTATACACGCTGACATCACTTTGCGAGACTACACATTGATTAAAAATAATAAATTTGATATGCTAACAAAATAATTATTTACTAACGTAAATTAAATAATAGTCCTAAAATATTCTAGTTTTGTGTTAAAAAAAACTTCTGTAGCTAATATTATCTCTGTTGCTTTTCAGGAGGCTTCAAAAATTAAGTTTCTAGGTGGTGAAACTTCTTATATGCATAGGATTTCTTCAGGAATTACCACCCTCCTATTCCTGCCGCCATTTTGAGAGAGAGTAACATTACAGTCTCTAAGGTATTCCATCTTAATGCTCAAAGGTGAGACTGCTTCTGTATCCTTATTTGTTTAAAGTTGGTTGCAGATATGAACTGCCTGTAGTAACCACTTGTTAGCAGGTCGACTGTAAGTTCATTAATTTTTATTCTCCTTTAATAATTTATTATATTTACGCGTACAATAAATATTTAAATAAAACAAGTTTTTACTTTTATAGCGTGTATTATTATACATACACAACACATAGCTGATGTGAAGAATCGATGCTCCGGGAAGTATGTGAACATGTACAGGATAGCCCCCGTCACTACATCAGATTTGATAGTCCGGAGATTCTTTCCAAGGATGATGATCTAGGCTATTGAAATCAAAAAAGATCCCCATTTCAGTAGAGAAGATGGCTGGGTGCTGCCATCTGCTTGGGATCCTATAATTAATAAAATTAAATCCCATTCCAAGTATGCAACTGCAAGACTTCAACATACTGTAAGCTCATACTGCGTACTGGAACAAAAGTTAATAATTTTGATCTGGAAGTAGCCTTGTTTAACTATGACATTGGGACGTCGAAAACTCAATTTCCCCGTGACCGTGAGTGCTATGCTATAAAGTGCTCGAAACGTCGGGAATATAAAATATACGCGATAAAATCCGTAAAAACTGGTTTTATTTAATTTAATATAAACCTCTGAATTATTTGATTATACCGTATAGTATCGAATCCATCAACTTATTTCGTCTCAAAGAGACGATTACGGTGAAGATAAAAAAATCAACTAAAGAATAAACCTTGGCCTCCAAAAATGATGATGATGAGGTAGAGCCATGCTGCAGTTATATTAGTAGTGTAGTTGTAGCACAAATGGGTCGGCTCGACCGGGGAAGGACCACGCTCTCACAGAATAGCAGCGTAAAATAGTAGCTTAATGCTACTGTGTTTCGTATGGTGAGTGTCTACACTCACCGTACGAAACACAGTAGACACCGGAGACCCTTTTTACTGGAGATGAGACATTCCATTTTAGTCCTCACGAGTGACAACGCTTTTTTATTATTTTTTTTATTTGATTATTTTATAAATTAATTAGATTCGTAATCGAGGGTAGATGTAGATGTCTATGGGCCACAGCAACCACTTACCATCAGGTGGACTGTGTGTTCGTTTGCCACCCTATCCTATAAAAAAATTAAGAAAAGCGAATTGGTGACGGAAACAGCGACGGAGCCGCAATACTTCTCGCACTGCGATCACCAAACCTCTTGAATGAAAGGTCTTATATTATTAATACTTTCAGTAGGAGGAGAGCCTTATGTCTCTCAGTACTGTTACAGACTGGTAAGTGCTGATAAAGAACAAAAATTTTAACTTAGAAAATACAAAAATACACCCACAAACCCTCATACCTGTCATCCAGAGGGTTAGGCTTTCAGGTATATAAAAAGTACTCCGTGGGTTAGACTTTTAGGTATATAAAAAGTACTCTGGGGGTTAGGCTTTCAGGTATATAAAAAGTACTCTGGGGGTTAGGCTTTCAGGTATATAAAAAGTACTCTGTGGGTTAGGCATAGACTACGGACTTCCACTTGGCACGATCCTGACACACCTTTCTCGCCTTCTTTACATCCGTAAGCACACGCATACATGCTTATCGGTTAACTCTTCAATCCCCATAAAATTCACATGCAGTCGCATGCGCCTGGCAAATTCCGAGCGGTCGCATGCGACCGCATGCACCCACAGCACTTAAAACATTAAATCATAAAATCATGAAATCATAAAATCTATACAAAATTCTCTATCCTGTGGTCTAAACAAAGGTCAGGTTTTTCTTCATTACAAAAGATTTTATTGTATTTTTATAACAAAAAAAAAAAACGATACCAAGCGGATGTCGGCAGCGTGAAAATCACAATTGCTTCTATATATTAAACGTTCACGCAAAAACTTTTATAACAATTTTATAATAAAACACTATAGTAAAACACTAATAAAACACTAGAAAAATCCAAAAATCAACACAACAACATCCAAACGAAAATGGCCTACGTAATGGATGTAGAATATAAATTAATATCCATAGACTAACTGTTTTTTTTTATTCCACTATAGGATAGAAAACTTATTTATTGATTCTATAATGCCAAACTTCTTCATGGAATAGTAGTCTCTAAACATAAGTGTTTATGGGTTAAAGTGCTCTGGGTGGGTGCGGTCAAATTTGACCTCTTGAATTTTGACGGAATAGCGAAGCTGTCAAATTTGGACGCTTGGCGTTTGAGAGGTTAAAGTGTTTATATAACATATACAATAATCTTCTATCTAGGGCATCTCTTGCCAATTCTGCCGTTAATTACTGCAACATAAATTTGCTTTATCTCCCTTTCGTCATTGATTTTTTCTCATGACCAAACCACCGAATCACTCTTTTTAATCCTGGTTACTTAGAAAATACTCATACATTAATTTGAGTGAATTTAATATCTACTAATGACAAAATTGGGAGTGATTTTAATTTGTAAGGAATTTTAATTTAGTGTAAGAAAATACTTAGTTTTTGTTGTCAATTTAAAGTGTCTAATGAACGTTTACGTAGTAGAACCACACTCTCACAGAATATGAACGTAAAATGTGTTTCGTATGGTTAGTGCAGAGATACCGTGACCCTTTTTACTGCAAACGAGGCATTTCATCTTAGTTAGTAACTTTGTGCTCACGTGAAACAACGCATCTGCATTTCGATTTTTAATCGAGGATAAATGTAGATGCCTATGAGTCATAGAATTCACTTACCATCATATGGACTGGGCGCTCGTTTGTCATCCTGTTCTATATAAAAAAAACTTGCGATCTATTTGATAAGTGATTACTACAGTCTGAATATCTGCTACCAATTTTAAATTGTGAAATTTGCGTTGCCACGTCTGTATCCTTTATTTACCGTTGAGACCGTAACACTGTAGTGCCAGCACTGCTTCTAACCGGCAGAAATAGGTAGACCTACACAGACGCACTTCTAGGAGTTCTACCATTTAAAATTTATAATATTTCCATATAGCTCAAAGAACCGACAACCGATGGAAAAGAAAGGGTCTCGAGAGGTAGGCTCATACTGCCTAGCGAAGTGTTTGGCAATCCCTTACTAGACAAAGTGATTACCTGTTAAAGCATGCAGGAAGTCAATAGATGCAGGTTGTTAAGGATTTTTTTTATAGAAGAAGGGGCAAACGAGTATGCGGCTCACCTGATGTAACCGCCGCCCATGATCAACCGCAACACCAGGGGAATTGCGGGTGCGTTGCCGGCCCTTTAGAAAGGAGTAAGCTCTTTTCTTGAAGGTCCCCAGGTCGTATCGGTCCGGAAAAATCGCCGGTGGTAAACTATTCCACAGAGAGGTTGTACGTGGAAGAAAACTCCTTGTGAAACGTACAGTGGTGGACCGCCAAGCATCCAAATGGTGTGGATGGTATCGGGACGTTTGACGTGTAGTGCGTTCACGAAATTTGGCGGCTGGGAATTAATCCGAACAATTCCTCAGAGCACTCCCCGTGATAGATGCGATAAAATACGCAAAGAGATGCAACATCTCTTCGCAGCGCCAGTGAATCGAGCCGATCGGTAAGCACTCGGTCGTCGACGATTCGAGCCGCTCTGCCCTGGATGCGGTCAAGTGGAAGAAGCTGGTACTGGGGAGCCCCAGCCCAGAGATGGGAACAGTATTCCATGTGCGGCCGAACCTGGATAGGAAAAAAAACCTGAAGGATACTGCATAGTGACAATTTATGGAAGAGGCCGATATTTAAAAGGCCTTGTGATACGCTATAATGATTATGATGAATGATGAATCACGAATATGTAGAATATTAATTATAAATACGTAAAATAATTGAATATAAAAACGAATAATTTTTCTGGATTCGATATATCAGAAACATTAAGCGCGTCTGTCGATAGTTTGGTTAAACAAGAGGCGAGATGCCATATGTCGGCGCGAGCTGCCACATCAGCTCGGTTCACTGCAGTTGAATTGTTCGCGTTCGCGTTTTTTACACGCCCATAACTGAACCGACTATGGATCGCACGGAGACTCGAAAGATAAATTTTTAACGCGACAATTTTGTGTCGTTGCGGCTTTTGTATGTTTCCTTTGTAATTGAAATGTGAAAACTTAGTGCGTTAGTTAGATTTAAATTATTTCAATGGGAAATTTCTGGAATGTAAAATTTATTTCGTAGAGGCAATTCGGCTCATTTATAAATAGGTCAGGTACTAATTTCTCCTTGTTAAATTGCTAGTCTTCAAATAGCCCCAAATCGGTTTAATGGTTTATGCCTGTTTAAAAAAAAAACCAAAAAATACTATGTTCGATCACCACCGCACCACTAAAACTTTTAATATTATTTTTATAGAATAAGTCTGACAAACGATCACACAGTCCAGCTGATGGTAAGTGGATGCTGTGGCCCATATTCATCTACATTTATCCTCGATTAAGACTCAAAACACAGATGCGTTGTCACAACTGAGGACTACGGTGGAATGTCCCGTTTTCAGTAAAAAAGGGTATCCAGATCACTACACGCATCATACGAAACACAACAGTGTTAAAGTGCTATTTTACGCTGTTATTCTGTGAGAGCGCGGTCCTTCCCCGGCCGAGCCGGCCCATTCGTGCTACAAACATACTACTAATATAACTGCAATAGGTATAACATGCTTCAACCATAATATATGCAGCGTGGCTCTACCACGTATTAATTTAAAAGCTATGGTAGGTGTTGATTTACCACGTGCAATAAAATATTGTGCGGAATTTTACAGGTATGAAGTTATATATAACTGCATGTCTGTAAAAGAAGTCTTTTAAAGCCTTTTAATAATTCTTTAAATAATAACGCATGGTCAAAATTAAAAAAAAAACACGACTATCTATTATAATTTTATTCTATAACCCTCATTTCACCAAAACTTTTTATGCGGTAAAGCCACGCTGCAGCTATATTATGGCTGTAGCACGAATGGGTCGGCTCGACTGAGTTAGCAGTTTGCACCATACTCTCACAGAATACCAGCGTGAATAAACACTTTCATGCTGCTGTGTTTCGTATGGTGAGTGCTGAGAAGCGGAAACCCTTTATACTGGATATAAGGCATTCCATCGTAGTCCTCAGGGGTGACAATGCATAAATCAATATGCAGTGATTATTAATCGAGGACAAATGTGGATATTTACGACTAATAATTAACAGTATCCACTTACCATCAGGTGGACTGCGTGCTAGTTTGTCACCCTTATTACACATTTAAAAAAAACTTTTATAATAAGAAAAGGAACAGAATGGAAAAGAATGGTATTTTATTATAAATAATGCTTACTGGAAGTAATTTACTATTTAAATTTTCACTGGTTCGGAAAAACTTCTGTCGTGAAACCTAGCATGAAACCCAACGGGACTTTCTTTATCAAAATAACATTATACCATTAGAAATACTGTGTACAATGACATACAAAACATTTAAGAAATAGGAATACCGTAATTCTTTTGGCTATACATAGACGAAAAAGATAGTATGTCATTTTCTACCACTTTATCAATAAAAACACACTGTCGTCGCTGATTTTATTAGCAGCAGTTAAAGAAACAAATGTTCTCCTAAAATCTTAATCTAAAGGTTTTTGTTTCATACTATTCCGTGGTAAAATTTTCTCTTGTTTATTTAACTTGTGAGATTGAATAAGTGAACTTCCTTTATTTATTTATCACACCGTTTTATTTTAATGCCACACTCTTCAATATAGTATACGTCAGTTGATACCTTAGCTGCAGAAATAAGTAAGAGAGTGTTAACTACTCAGATGCATTCATGGAGAGAAAACGTGCTATTAAAGTAGAGTAAAGTTAGAGCATATATATGTACGTCCCACAGTTAGTCACAGGCCTCCCATTATTTTTGATAGGGTTAATGGCAGCCATCTTTCATTTCATCCATAAAAGACTTTCAAAAGTCAACAGTATAAAAGACTATCAAAAGTCAACAGTATAAAAGACTATCAAAAGTCAACAGTATTAAAGACTGTCAAAAGTCAACAGTATAAAAGACTATCAAAAGTCAACAGTATAAAAGACTATCAAAAGTCAACAGTATAAAAGACTATCAAAAGTCAACAGTATAAAAGACTGTTAAAAGTCAACAGTATAAAAGACTATCAAAAGTCAACAGTATAAAAGACTGTTAAAAGTCAACAGTATAAAAGACTATCAAAAGTCTACTGCTGCTATAATAGCAGCTTTTTAATTACTTTGAGTTGTTATCGAAAAGACGTTACCCAACTTCTGTGTCATTTCTTTCTCTTCTGTCTTTTCTTAAGACACCCACGGAATGATCCACTACCCTATCTACGCCCTCACTACAAAGCAAAATAAGCAGTGAAGTTAATACCGGTATGGGCCATAAAATAGAAGTAAATAAAATGAAATTAATGTTCATGACCTTATGGTGCAAATGCTTAAAAGTTATTTATGAATTATTAAATTAAAAATGCTTTTTTTCGGACCGAACTACTTTTCTTAGGTAGTGGGACTCTTTCTCTCTGGGAGTCTGGGTACCACCATTATGCCTATTTCTGCTGTCAAGCTTGCTCTGCTGTGTTCTAGTCTGAAGGGTATAAGTTGAATCAGTATAAGTGGTGAAGCATTCCATCTTAGTTCTTATGACAACGCAAAACTTTTTACTTCTTTGTTCGAAGTTTTCTGCATATGTCCATTCACAACAGTAGCCAATCACCATCGGTGGATTATAAGTTTGTTTGTCACTTCAGTTTAAAAAAAATATATGAAAACCTTAAAATAGCTTAAAATACCGGGTATGAACCGGTATGAACTAAACGCGACATTCCAACAAACGTCGAGCGGTTGACATCAAAAGTCGCGCGACACGACGACACGTCGCGTATCAATTATTGTCGGGCATTGGTGGTCTCATTTATTCACGACGATTCGTGCTAAATTTATAATTAGCCTAGCTTTTGAGGGTTATACGAAATAGAAATAAATTGTTAGTTTGATTTCAGATTTGAATTCGAAGATAATCTAGATAAGATGTTTTAGTTAAAAAAATACTACACTAACACTATTACTACTACTATTACTATTAATTTAATTATTACTATTACTATAATTGCTTGTGACTTCAGTGTAGGTATTTTTTGAGCTCAAATCGGCAAAAAAATATTTTTTCACATCATTGTAGTTAGGAAAAAAATTACTATAAACTAATAATGTACTTACTCTTCTTTATATTTTAGGAGGTGAATTAATTACGTGAGGCGATTTTTTCGATTTCCTACCCTCCCGCTCCCCTTGATGAGATGTCATGAGATATGGCTTGACCCAATCACTCCCCAAATCTCACGTGATTTTTTAAAATGCGTATTTTTAGTATAAAAACGTTAATGTGTGCTTGATTGCTTTGGGTTTATTAAAAAAAAAACATAATTCGCTCAATTACTTTCATATAATTTGTGGAGTTCGCATAACCGCGATAACTATTATTGTGTAGGACATAGCCATATTTTACTTAATTTAACCAAATTTTCTCTAAATTATACGTTGATTTTGCGGAAAACAATTACGTGATATTTGCTGAGACCCTGAACTGAACCCTGCCCTCTCTAAACACCTCACGTAATTAATGGTCATCCTCTAAGTATATTTCATATAAAAAATTATTTTGGACCTGTTAATTCCCCTAAGTAATCTGACAAACAAGAATAGCAATCCTATAAAAATAAGTAAGCCAATGCTCTTAAATCTATTATTCTAAATTGAGAATCGAAATGTAATAGCATTGTCACTTCTGACCGGTTTTCGACACTCACAATAAGATTTCTTTTATTTTATTGTTTTTTTTTTTTATAAAAACGTCACTCCCACACTAGAATTTTCTCTGGTATCATGGAGGCAGTTTGCAAATGTAAATTGCACAAACATCCAGATCCGGAATAATTATTTGTAGGCCATACAAATACTTGATTCTTGAAAATGCGCAGCCACTCATTGCTAAGCCACTGCGCCACGGAGCCGTCAATAGCAGCATAATGCTGCTATTTTACGCAGGTATTCTGTGAGAGCGTGATTTTCTCTCGGTAGCACTGTTAGTTTTTAACATTCATAATTTTCTAAAATTCTTTGATGGGTAAGTACGTAGGTCAAATCTCCATATTTTGGTAGAGTCCGTAAATTATGTACCTATATAAGATTTACATACTGTAACTCATAAAAAACTTAATCATTCCTCGATGAAGGATTTAATATAAAATATACTTTCGTAATTATTGCTGATTATGCCTTTAATGGATACGTAACACATCAGATGTGTTATGATGGAATTCTGTGCGGAGACCCTTTACAGAATTCGAGTAGTTAAAGCAGTTATTATAATATTAAATAAACACGATTGTATAAATATTTTTAACCTATGCATGTTTACGTAGGTAGGTACTAATAAAATATATAATAAATATATATAATTTTATCATGTAAAATATTATGAATTTTTTAACTTTATAGTGTACATATTAATGTCGGAAGGATAAGGTTGCCATGCTCTATATTATAATTATTTTACTTGAATTTATCCTATATTAAGGCAAATATATTCTGCTCTTTGCATCTCATTCGTAAAATTTTTATATTCATAAAACTTTTGTACGGGCATATGCGATCATTAATATTAAAAAATTGAACATCAATTTATATTTACGGCAGCCAAAATCAAAGCCGATGCGATACGTTCACAGCTGCATACGGTACAAATGCAAATGCGGGAGGGGGTGTTGTGATCGCGCAGTTGGCTGCATTGTACCCTCCCCCCCTCGCTGCCCGCACATCCCGCGAGAGTTTGTTTTTCGGGGCAAATAGCTATAGGCTTGATAATGGTCTCGCGGGCCGCACACGAATTCAGAAAGTTGCTCTACTTTATAAAAAAAAAAATTAAGCCGACTAAATAATTTATTTTGTGCACCTAATAAGTAATTTATCCATCCACGTCATCCTAAAATAATTGAAGTACAATATCCACATAGCGACTTAGTTTCATTAGCTTAAAAAAGGAATGCGTTTCCTTGATCCCGCCAATTCGTGCTAATCCGCGATACCTAAAATGAGTACGCGTAGTCCTCAAGAATAAATATATATACGAGTGCCTTTAGCAGGTAACTAAATAACCAAAAACAGGGGGAATATATTAATGCTATTGTGTTTAAATTAATATTATATTATGATAAAATGCAGCAATGAATATTTGAATTTTTGATATTTTCAAAATCATAAGAAATGTTGCCTCAAATTAACAACAAAAATGATCTCACGATTTGCCAACAAAAACTCGAATGATTCTAAATGTGGAGAGAGATTTCAAAATCTGAAAACCTTCTGTAAGTGATGCCTTATTAATGTAACTAGTCGTGCAGTGGTTAAAATTTGATCGTTATTCATAAAATTTCGAGTTTATATTTTACTTTCAACTCTTTAATTAACACATATATATTATATATGCATTCAACTACATATTAGTATATAAAAGGCATATATTTAATATAAAAATATACAATTAATGCTTTTTTGCCTTTACATATGGTTTCACTCCACAGAGTATTGAAAAAGAAACATTAGAAATCACATAAAATTCAAAGCTCATTCAGTTAATCTGTTATTACTCTGTGCGGCTGTTTGATCACACTAACATACCATATAGACCATTATGTGCTCGATTGTTGACATTGGTAGTATGAACGTAAATGATGGATGTTTTATTTAATTTAATGTATTTGGAACACAAATACATTAAAAATTTTAGCTTTCTGCACTCCTACATAAAACTTTAACTATGTCAAATCTCACGCGCGCAATATGCTTAAAAAGAGGATTCGGTTTTTCGGCGAAATCTTGTTAATAATGTAGCAGGTAGAGCATACAACCGATCAGTTTCAT
Source organism: Parnassius apollo (assembly GCA_907164705.1). Classification (NCBI taxonomy): domain Eukaryota; kingdom Metazoa; phylum Arthropoda; class Insecta; order Lepidoptera; family Papilionidae; genus Parnassius; species Parnassius apollo. The sequence continues at coordinate 1,616,347 of CAJQZP010000333.1, read as the reverse complement.
TGCAGCTGAGTGGCGGATGGGTTTTGATTTTTGTAGTTTCGTATTATTTGCGTATTTATCCGCCCGCCGCCCGGCGGATACATTTATTTGCGCCACGGTTCCCCCTCCCACACCTCCAGCCTCCTCCCGCGTTCGATTGATCGCGATATCATTGCGATAATAGGAGTAGCAGGATCGACGCGTGGTTCCGTCGCGCGGGCCACGTTCAAATATGGAATGCTGATGTACCTTGTTGGATATGCTTGTGCATAAATGTACAGAGCCTGGGGACACCGATTAAATAATATACAATAATTATGACAACGGGAATTTAAGCAAGAGAAGCTTCTTATATACTAGTGATTCCCTCTAGTCCTCACCATAAAGAGTGTGTTGTTGTAATGTTTGGCACAATTAGTAATATTCTATATACTCTGTCTTATCTAAAAAGAGCTATTTAAGCTGCTTCAGGTGTTATTGTATTTTCTGCATAAGCTTAAAAACCCAGTGGTGTCAGATGTATTTTTGTTTTAAATCCTTTATGTCCAATGGAGATTGTTACTAGTAAGAGAAACTGTTAATATAAATCCATATCATAATATAATTTTTAATGAAAAATAATTAGTGTTGTTAAAATAGTGACGGTACTTGTCTCAGTCACTGTTATCATGTGTAATTACGTCTTTTACTAGTACTAGATCTCGCGGTTACATATTCCCATACTTAAATATTATATTTATTTTCTTTACTGTATGAAGATGCAAACGCGTTGTCACCCCTGATGACTAAAAGGATTCGTTACCAAAAAGTCTCACCGGTTTTTGTCACTAACTAAACAAAACATAGGAGAAAAGTTTTTATAAAATCGGTTTGAGCTACAAAATCGGGTTTTCAACTACTTATATAGCTAGAAATTAGAGTCCTATTTTCAACGGTTTTTACTGATTTTTCTTTGCTAACTTGATATAGCTAGTTTCTCCCCAGGTCGTAGCACCCCTTTGTGACTCATAGTACAGCTATAACGTGGCTCTCCAGAGCGATACTCATACATTATTCTCTTCTCACTGCCGTAACAATCTAGGTATATTCGCGTGTCTTGTTCTCTTGAAAAATCGAAATTTGTTGGTATTTTTACGGTGTTACGTCAGTTTATGTGGAGTATCGACCACAGAAGTTCCTTTAGAAGACTTGTACGTCGTTTGTCAGATTTTTAATGATTTTTACTATCGATGGATTCGAGTGATTTTTATGCAGTGCGTTAATATTAAGTTCTAACTTTACATGGGACTGACTTGAGTGATACTGTTAAGAATCTGTTTATTAATATTAACAGTCTAACGTTTTATCTTGAAATATATCTTTTTAAATAAAATATTTTTAAGATATAAATAAAAATATATTAACGAAATATGACATTCATAACCCTTTGAATATTTAAAAGATGGATAAATATTTATATAAACTTAACTCAGTTTAAATATACGCAAAAAGAAACCGACGCGACGTGACCCATAGAAACCGCATTTATTAAGTGTGGAATATCACACTTCGTTACCTATCAATCATAGTAAAACAACTTCTGGGTAAGGCAGTGGCACAAACAAACATTATCGTCACAAAACATGCAAATGATGCCCCAACACAATACCGCTCATAGACGCATGTAAATTAGCTACGAGCGACAGAAGCTTCGTCCTTAAACGGCGATACGGTTAAACTTTTAACCAAATATTCGTCAAACGTTTGATAAAGAATTGAAAAAAAAAAAAAGATTTGTCATGTGAGGCACACACGCTTTGAGTTGGTTATCAATTTAAAAGTCGGCATTATCCGAATAATACCAGGGGGCCGAATAAAACATTTCAATTTGGCGATCCGGTTACGACCCCCATTTCAAATCTGCATTGTGGGTCTGCGGGAGCTGCGGGACCCCATGTAGAAGTAGTTTTTAGTACAGTCGTGTGCTATTTGAGTAACTACGGTAGCATTACTTTAATATTAAGCGTTTCGTAAGATAGTTTTCCTTTCCGTATTCTTTAATTAGTTGTGTCCAGTAATCATTACTTTTTAAAGAAACGTACTGGGATATATATAGCCGTGTTAGCTCAGTGGCTGAGCGCTCGCTGTAAAATTCACAGTACGCGAGCAACCCGGGTTTGACTCCCGCCGGCACCAAGGAAATTGTTAATTGCAGTTTTAAGTACTAAACTATCACTTGCTCAGAGGTGGAAGAAAACACGTGTAGAAACCTGTATGTCTGAGAAATAAGAAAAGAAAATATTTCGAAAGACATGTGAAGCTCGCCAACAGGCATTAGGGCAGCGCGGCGAACATTTCCTTTTCCTAAAACCATAGAAATATAAATATCTATGCCTTGGCTTGTGCTCAGCTGTGGGTTGTAAATTTACTTACTTTAACTTTACATATGTATCGTGGAGGCATTTTACATAGTATTTAATTGCACAATGACAAATATCCAGACCCGAAATTATTATTTGTAGGCTATAAAAATTATTTTTTGTGCGGAATGACAAATTTATCAAAAAAGGACTTTTCGAAAAACTGATAAACGAAAAATTTCGTTATAAAAATATGGCATCAATATTTTAAAATCTTTAATTTAGCCTCCAAAACTAAGTTAAAGTTATGTATGTAGCTATGTCAGGATAATTTTCAAACTTCTGTGGCAGTTTTATTGTTGTATATTGATAAAATACATATAAACTAAGGGAAGTTTAATTGCCAATTAAAATATTACATATAAAATATTATCTTAAAAATAAAACGTCTTCATTATGCCCATTTAACTAAACAACATTTGGACGACTGAGCGTCGCTCGATGTTAGATTTTTTTGGGGGATGAAATCCTACTTAATACACAAACAGAATACAGCTTATGTACGTCCAACTGCTGATCAAACTCCTCGTGTAACTTCTGAGACAATTATAGGATAATTATTTCGCCACGTTATTTCAATGTTATGGAACTTTACATTCTTTTGTCACGTTGTTTTCCTTCACCGTCAAACACGTGGAAAATAAGCATACATATAAAATTGATATCATTTTGTTGGTTCCTCGTGTATTGTGAAATTCAAGATCACCGAGTATATATAGGCCACAGAGTAAACACTTTTTAAATAGGATATTTAATTTGAAATTACAATAAAATGTTAATTCACTTTTGTGCACGATTAACACCACAGTGGGTACCCAAAACGCAGTGTATGCTTGGTTAAGCCGCGCCTCCTCGCAGCCCGGTTTACAAGAAAGGGGTAGTTAGCCGCTATTGTCTCGCAGCCCTAACACTCTTGCATTGATACTACTTACACCGAAAACAAGGTAACTAGAAAAATCGTTTGTGTAATTATTAAACTACAATTATTAAATACTATGAAATTTTTTTTATAGAAGAGGAAACAAACGAGCACGCGGCTCACCTGATGGTAAGTGACTGCCGCCGCCCATGATCAACCGCAACACCAGAGGAATTGCAGATGCGTTGCCGGCCTTTTAGAAAGGAGTAAGCTCCTTTATTGAAGGTATCTAGATCGTATCGAAAATGAAAATTATACTACAATATATATATTCTATTGTGAAAAGTCAGAATCTGTCAATAAAGGCACGTATGGCAATTCACAATGCTGTATTAGTCCCTACTTTAACATATGGTAGTGAAAGTTGGGTGTGGCAGAAGAAGCACGAGACTAGAATAAATGCAGTAGAAACGCGGTCGCTAAGGAGTATGTTAGGGCTGAATCTGAGTGACAGGGTGAGAAACTGTGTGATAAAAGAAGAGTGGGGTTTGCAAGATGATGCAGTGACCAGGATTAAGAAAGGAATGCTTCGGTGGTTTGGTCATGTAGAAAAAATGAATGCGGAAAGACTGACAAAGCAAATATATGTTGCAGAAGTGAATGGAAGAGTCGGAAAAGGACGTCCTAAAGTCCGGAAGTTTGTCGATCGAATTGGCGATATAATAAAAATGGGCCAAATTAAGAGTGCCCTTAACCGACAAGCATGTATGCGTAGGTATATGCATGTGGAAGAGGCGAGAGAGGTATGTCAGGATCGTGCTAAATGGAAATCTGTAGTCTCTGCCTACCCCTCTAGGTGACAGACGTGAGTGTTTATGTTTATGTATATATATATATATTGCGATTCATGAAATTTTCGTTTTATATAGAAATATTTAAAATTAAACTAATCTTTTAACTAATTTAAGCTTTACTTTTAGCTAATCACAGTTAGAAGTAATTTTTGTTATTTAAGAATTTTTAGGCGGACTTAGGGTACCGCACCGATACAATCTATTAAACTCCACTGCTTAATATATGTCTGCCCCATAGATAGTCTCATAGAGATATTTGCCATAGTTGGCAAGCGGGTTGGCACCTGGTTACCGGACTTAGGTTATTCTCTGCCAATCGACTCTCAGAAATAAACAAATCTGTGGTGTTGGCAACTACCACCATATTACTACCATTACAGCCTAACCATATACTGCTGAACAAAAACTTCCCCCATAGACCGCCTCATACTTTTTTCCTTATAGTCACGCCTGGTAAACGGGCTTTCGACCGCAGTTTCCTTTTCTTTGAGTTGTTGTTAAGAAGATGCTACTGCCGATCTCCTGTTTCATTTTCTTTTCGCTTCTTAAGACTCTAATAATACTATACAATACACCACCTCTGCATGACAAGTTAGCAGCTTCTGTTATTGATACAATTTTTATTTTTTTATCTTTAAAAACCGTTACCAACACACTAGGATTTTCTCCTGTATCATGAAGGCAGTTTACGAACATAAACTGCACAAGAATAAACACCCAGACCCGGAAGAATTATTTGTAGGCCATAAGAATACTTGTTCCGTGCGGGATTTGAACCCACGGCCCCCAGCGCAGCCACTCATTGCCAAGTCACTGCGCCACGGAGTCGTCAAATAAAAAAGAATATACGTCGAAAAATTATATGTCTAACAGAAATAATATTCATAACGTTACTACAAAATATACTCAATGAAGTTGTTAAGTAGACAATAAAATAGTAAATAAGTACTTAAATAAATAAAGATATGAAGTCGAAATTATTGTTACTTCTTAATACATGTATCATTATAACCATAATTGCAAATTTACGAGTTTGTTTTACTTAATATTCATTAAAAAATTGTTTAGTAACTGACTATAATAAGTCCAAATTTTAGTAAAAAGCAGTAACCATATCGTATCAAAAATTAATTGTCAGATACCGTATTTCACTTTACGGTTATCGCTTCACCCATGCTTCGTTCCACGCTCAGTCCCCACAAAGACGCGGGACACGGAAAACACTTAGCTCTGTTGACACTACACTTTACCGCTGATTCTACTTCAGATTCACCCCGAACGGGACACTTTGGATGCAATTATTGTCGTTTCGGATGCGACGAGCTCATCCGAGGAAAGCCTCTTAACAGTTTTGTCCATTTTTTTAATTTTTCTTTTTACTGATTCAAAAGCTGTTTGAAAGGATTCTCTGGGCTTTAATAATAATGCAATATATTGTAATAGATTCTCTACTAGGAGCATAATCTTGCTTTAAAAATAATTTTATTTATTGTTTATTGATATCTTGAACGTTTGACATACTAATTTCAAAGTTGTTTGTTACTTTTTAATTTCAAAATCAAAACAAAAAACACACAAATCTTGCAACAAAACGCGGTTGGAAACTTATAAAGAATTGCCTTTACTATTAATAACAATGCTATTTAAAAGATAATATAAAATTTAAATTATGTTTGAAACAGTAGCGCTGACGTAATGAATGGCCGCCACCGTATTATAACCGGACTGCAAATCTAGTTTGGAAGGGGAGTGCGGCAAGTTCGGTGAGCCTCCATGGCCAGACGCTCACCACACTCCGGCGTGTACGTTGCCCTTAAATCAACCCCTGTAACGTCAAAAATCACTACAGTAACCTACACAAATTTATTTACTATGCTGCTTACAATTATAGCGATTTTCGGTAGTCAAAACGACCGACAATAAGTCTTTATAAAACTGAACTGCACTAGCAGATTGCTATAACGTGTTCTTTGTCGCTTTAGCCACGTCCCTCTCACACAATGGCATACTTATTAGGGATTTAGTCCAGATATTAGTTGGGGAAGGGTATTGTTTGGGTTTTAATAGAATTCAGCAGCGCCCCGGGAGGTTGGATACACATGCAGGCTTGAGCTTTACTCGTACAGCGCACGTGGTGCTGGGCCAATATGCTGCAAATTGCTTTTCGAGTCGTAGAGTGCGTCATTTTATCTTGCTTGACACATTACCATAGATCTTAATAACATATTCCTATGTCGACATGGGATATTATTTATTTGGACTATATAATTAACACATTACTTAAAGTTAGTAACTATGATTATCTCTATTAATTAAAAAATGCATTAAAGAACACAAAAATATTATTTTCTTCATTCGGCCTTAAATTAAGAAATCACGCTTAAACAAAATAACGTACACGTAACATATCATTATCATTTTTCAGCCTATCAAAATCCACTTCTGAACAAAGGCATCCTCCATAGATTGCCTCGTAGGACAGATATTTGCCATTGTTTTTTTTCCATTGTTGCCACGCTTCTGCCACGATTTCTGTGACAAAAAATATTGGATTTCAATGCCATCTTACACTCGTGCAATATTACGGCCGTCTCTACATTCAAATATTGAACATCTGTAGTAGGTACATTCTTATAGCATGAGGCAAAGAGCTTTGTGGAAAGCAGTATGGATGTTTGTTATAACCTCTATATATCAAAATAAATTTTTGTCCGTTCGTCTTGCACATACTCGAAAATAGCTTGACCGATTTTAATGATTTTTTTTGTGTATTTGAGTGATTCCCTGGATGGTGTAAAAACTAAATTGGTCCCGCTAGGTGGCTCTGTTGTCGAGATCGAGAATCACCCGTGCAAAGCCGGGAGTAATCATTAGTATGTTATAAAATAACAATATTATAACTTATAGACGATTCTAATATACAAGAAACAAATCGTTCTCTGAAACCGTTTTAAAAAACATCGCTTATGCAGCAACTACCTGTTAACCAAGCCTAGCTCACATTAGATCGCGCAATACCAACCTTACGCCCGCCAAGTAGTGATCGAATTAGATCAGAATTATGTAAACATGTCTACCTATGAAAAAACTATTTTTTCGTTTTAAACAAAACCAAAGACACTATGCAATAGATATTAGTATCAAAGACAAAGATATGCTCTTTTATTTTAAACCATAACCTGGCAATGTTTCTTAGAAAAAAAAAAAAAGAAATCACTCTGAACTTTCGGCGTTCCACGTGCCGTTTTGATAAAGGTGCTCCGTCTTTTTTTATAGAATTTTATATTCGTGTCTGGACTAAAAACGAAAGTATTATACTTTTTTATATTCCTTGTAATATAGTGAACATATATATATATAATTTGTGGTATAAAAAGTGAAAAGTAAATTGCCAAAAGTGCTTCAAAATCTGGAAGGCCAATTATGGCGGCTGGGTCATAAATGTGGTATTTTTCACATTCTCATTTATTTTTAGTGTAAAATGTAAGTAAAAATAGTTTTCTTACATATTTCAAATAACTTGACGTTGTATTTATTTCAAATTCACACAAAACTATTTTAGAAATATTGTTCTAAATGTCACACAGATAAAATATTAATATTTAATTTTTTTTAATTTCTTTATATTTTATATTTTGGTATGAGTAACGAATGGAAACACATAAAACATAAAAATATACATATTTCCAAACAATTTGATATAAATTTCTCCAAAAACAAAAGTGTAGAATTCAAATTAGTAGTAATTTTGTCACTAAAATTGAAGTACATACTACTACTGTGCTATACAGGGTAATTTACGTATTTTATTACAATTTCTAGCAACCAAAAATAATTTTATTCGATAGTTTATACATTCAACAAGAATTCCTGTAAGTTTTATCCATAAATATTGTCTCAAAGTGAAAATATAGCAAAATTTGCAATATAGCAAAAAATTTGCTAATTTTCAAATTTTGCCGCCATTACGGTCCCGAGCGAACGGGAGTATAACATGTCGCGCGCTGTCAGGGCTTACAGGAACTTAAGACGACATAAAATGTAACAACTTTTAGCTGCTCCTAAGTTGCATCAATGTTTTGTTTTAATTTTTTCTTACACGGAAACCGCGTATAAACATTAATGTTTTAGTATAATAACATGCTTTTTATCAGACATAGGACAGTGGTATATGATTTTTCAGTAATAAGTATAAACTAAAACATTATTTTTACTTTATTTGCTTACATGTTAGGGATAATAGTTTGTCTAACGGCGGCTATTTATAGTTGGATGCACACCACAGGGAGGAAGAGTAAAATGATGCATTCGGTGATGTGCCCCAAGTGCGTAGAAGTGGATCGATAGATGCCCCTCGATCGCGCCCCTTATTGAAAATTATAACAATGGGACACCGCGCGCTCTCTGCCGCCCTCTTAACACTCACTGATTTCGGCAACGTAATATGGATATGGCTGTAATAACTTATGGAAAACTTTTCTTGCCATTAAATACCAAAAGACAGAAGTAGATAAGAATGTTACTAACCAAAAAGACATAGAAGCTCTACTACTCGTACTTGAAATACGAACATGTAATTTCATAAAGCTAAGTCATCTTCTTGGAGGTCCAGGTTTTTTCTATAGAATAAGGGTAAAAACGAGCACACCGTCCACCTGATGGTAAGATAATGCCGATAGACATAGAGGATGTAGCCCACAGATATCTACATTTATCCTCGATTAAGAATGAATATGCAGATGCGTTGTCACCCCTGAGGACAAAGATGGAATGCCTCGTTTCCAGTAAAAAAGGGTCTCCTGATCTCTACACACACTGTAGGAAACACAGTAGTATTAAGCTGCTATATTACGCTAGTATTCTGTGAGAGCGTGGTCCTTCCCTGGTCGAACCGACCCATAACTTTGAAACGAACTTTGAAGCTGTAAGCGTACATTACTCTAAACGCCAATCTGTGTAACGACCGTGGTGATTACGTGGAGGCGGAACTCATAAAGATGAGAAGGATCAAAGAGAGAGAGAGAGAGAGAGAGAGAGAGAGTTTAGAGCAAAACCTCATTGACATATGTACTTCTAACGTTGAACTAGGTATAGGTAGTGCCTTATCACCAGCTTTGTTATCCTTTCGAATATTATAAGAGTCCTATCGTGTGTGATTTTAGGACAGTCACTTTACACTATTTTAATTATTTTAAATTAGTTCCTGTCATCATCATCATCATTACATCCCTTCACAAGTCCAGAATATAGGCCTAGTGACGCCATAAACACGATCCTCACTTCGTGCATGTCCTATTAGGTCTTCATTGCATCTAGTGGGTGGCTGACTTGCATTTCATGTCCTTCATCCTTGTCACTTCTTGATCTTTATGGTCATTTGGCCGTATAGTCCATTTTCACTTCATCTTATTAATAATTTGGCCTATGGTCGGTTACTCTGGTTTTACTGTAGATGTCATTCCGAACTTTATTACGCAAAGAAACTTTAGGCATTGCCCTCTCTAGATATAGCTTACTATGCGACCTTAGGCTTCTTTCCACGGTCAGCAGTGAAGGGCCACTGGCGTCTTTTTGAAGAAAACATGACGAAAAGATGTGTCGTAATCCGCCGAACACTGCTCACCCGAGTAGTATAGACTTAGACATGATATAGGATTTCCCCAAAGATTGCCTTATAGGTGGTATATTTGAGATAATTGCCAATGATTGCCATACATAGCAGGTGGATTAGGAATCGCAGGTTTTATTATTATAGGTACCTATTTTATGAGGTAGAAGATTCTTCTACGTCACCATTACAAGACATTAACTTATATGATATGTTAAGAAACGATAAATTAATGAAGAATGAGACACAGATACAATATGTGTTGCACTATGTTACACAAAAATACATGTCCACATACAGATATATATCATGCGAACGTGTTAATATATTGGTCGAATCGGCTCTGAAGGGCCGAGGGCGGGCGGTATGCAGGGATTATAATGAGGCGCAGCCCCACTAAGTATTTTCGACATGCGTCGCCGTCACCCGGCAAACATTCGGAAGGCCGTGGGGTAACGAGTGCAACGCACGCCTCGCAAATAACATCAACCGGCGTATTTAAACGTGCATATCGCGATGCGTCGATCGTAATAATACGATTTCGCGTCGACTTTTCGACTTGATTTTATACCTATACTAACTTGCCAGACAGACGTTGTTCTGCACTTTTCGATGACCGTTTGTCATGTCCTATTAAAAATCTTTAAATTCGCAACAAAAAATTTGTCGGCCACTCATGGGCAAAAGAACTATCCGATCTCTCAAGTTGGACCAATCTAAACAAGGTGTGCAAATTTAATTAAAATCGGTTAAGTAGTTTAGGAGTCCATCATCATCATCATCATCATTACAGCCCTTTACAAGTCCGCTGCTGAACATAGGCCTCCCCCAAGGTATGCCACAAAGCACGGTCCTGAGCCACCTGCATCCATCGACTTTCTGCATGTCTTACCAGGTCGTCACTCCATCTAGTGGGGGTCGCCCTACTCTTCTTCTACCGGTACGTCTAGGCTGCCACTTGAGAACCTTTTTTCCCCAACGGTTGTCGGTTCTTCGAGCTATATGGCCGGCCCATTGCCACTTCAGCTTACTAATCCGTCGGGCTATGTCGGTCACTCTGGTTCTACTGCGGATATCCTCATTTTTAAGTTTATCACGCAAAGAAACTCCGAGCATAGCCCTCTCCATAGTTCGCTGAGCGACTTTGAGCGACCTCAACGGCCAGCAGTGAAGGACCACGTCTCAGTTCCATATGTCATCACTGGCAACACGCAAGGAGTCCATCGCGGACAATCAACGTGACACGTAATTTATATACATTAAGATTTCTTTATTGGCCATATAGCTCGAAGAACCGACATTCAATGTTCTCGACAGCAGTCTAGGCAGCTTCGTATTGGAAAGCGCAGTGATAGGTGACCCCCCCCCCCCCACTAAATTCTTGAGGAAACACGCAGGCGGTTGATGGATGCAGGTGGCTCAGGACCGTGAAATGTGGTAATCTATAGGGGAAACGTATTTTAACCAGTGAAGTTGTGAATGATTGGGTGCAGTTACAGTATTAATGATAATAGTCCCTTTTTTACATGCACCTGTTTGATTTTACGCACACTCGTCTGCTTTTGAATGAATAGGCCGATGGCTTTGTATGAAAATAGCAAAAAGTACACAAAGGCTTTATTAGTCTTTACAGGTTATGTGCCAAAAATTTGCAACTTGTTCTCTTTATTGAATTTTTAAAAAGTCGTAACTAGATTACGTTTTTAATTATGAATGAGGTTATATATATGGGATACAATTGAGTACTTATTTTAACGTGTAAATAGATCATCTGTGATAGAAAAAACAACGTTTCCATAATATAGGTGCTAAAAATACGAGATACAGTATCCTATTTTTTTCAACGCTTAAACACTCTAAGGATTTCATAGTGATTACTATGAATCCTATCTTAGTAGGAAAGATATAGAAAATCGCCGCAAATGTTAGGTCGATTGGTGGTCGCAATTCTAAAGGTCTGATGTTCATCATCAAGATATGATGCATTTGACTTAATATTTTATATGACGATACCGCTATTTGTGGTATCTACAAACTCTTCACGATTTTGCACGTCGAGCACGTCTTCACTCGTCCCCCTTATATTCCCTCATAAAGCGCATATTTTCAATACTTACCACCCTAAGCAGGCAGGTTATCAACCACCGTTACTGTTATAGACTGTTAAAGTCTACTGGTGAACATAGGTCTCCCCATAAATTGCCTTATAGTGGTGATATTTGCTGTATCAACCCCGCTTGGCAAGCGGTGTTGACATGGGTTAGTGGCACTACACAGTAAGCAATCGGCTTAACAACCGCAGCAGTTTATAATTTGAGCTGTTATTGGGATGATAATATTAATATTTTTACGTGGTAAAGTCACGCTGCAGCTATATCATGGCTGTAGCACGAATGGGTCGATTTGACCGGGGAAGAACCACGCCCTCACAGAATACCAGCGTAAAATAACAGTTTCATGCTGCTGTGTTTCGTATAGTGAGCGTAGAGAACCGGAGACGCGTTTTACTGGAATCGAGGCATTCCATCTTAGCCCCTCGTTCAGGGGTGACAACGTGCGTTTTGATTCTTAATTGAAGAAAACGAGCCTCCAGTCCACTTACCATAAAGTGAACTAGGTGTTGTCTCTAAATAGGCTGCTGCTCATTTACTGTTTTATTTTCCCTTGTATTGCCTCTTACCATACCCACGGGACTATGTGGTATGCTGGATTCCACTCAGTGCCGTGGGTGTTCAACTTCAAATAAAGAAGTTTACAGGTGCGTTGTTATCACTGAGAACTAAGATGTAATTATAATGGCTTTCTGTGGTGTGTTTCCGGGTTAGGACTACGCTCTCATAGAAAATCATCGTAAATTAGCAGCTTATTGCCGCTGCATTTCGTATGACGAGTATAGAGAACCTGAGACCCTTTTTACTGGAAAGGAGGCATTCCATTTTATTACTCAGGGATGACAAAGCATCTGTGTTTTAATTATTTATCAAGGATAAATTTGGATGTTTACGGGCTACAGCATTCACTCCTATCAGGTGGACTGTGTACTCACTTGTCATCCAAACACATCAGTACCATAACCAAATCATTACGGCTTATTTAAATAACGGATCATCACTTTTCTCTATTAAAAAAGCCTTATTCTCTATCTTCAAGTAACTTGAATTAAATACAGTGAGCATTGGAAAAAATCCAAAGCACGCGCACATTTTTTTAGTACGACCCAGTTTCTCTCATCCACTTCGTAGAACTAAGACATGCAGTAGAAAACGTTGTTGGCAAAATACAGTGGAACTAATTCCATTATGGTGTCGCGTGGGTGCCATAAATGAGCCACAATGCGGCCAGTCTCGGATGTCATTAGTCAAAGAAATCTCTCATTGTAATATGTTACTAAGAATGTTAAGGGAATTCGTCTCTTTGTCACGCTTCAATATTGTATTGACTCTTTGTTTTTATCATTTTGTACTCTTTGTTCGATTGTTAAGAAGTTAAATGTTGTTAACTCTATTGTGTGCGTTTTTGTTGCGATTGTTTTGCGATTTTACGCAGCTACAGGGAGCTTTTACGTGTTTTCGTCGTTCAGAATTAACACGTTGATTGCTATCGACGGGGATCTGTCAGTTTCTTGAGAATGATTGAGGTATTTTTCGTCTGTACGGTGTTCTGTTACCTAATTGAGATGGCATTCTTTGGCATACATCATTAACACGATCATCACGTTATAGTAACTTACGTCATCGTCTTAAATTAAGAACTGTATTTTTGACGTTGTCTAATCGTTATATTTGGATACAGGACTTTGGTAATTTTGTGTTGTGTTTAAAGCAACTAAGGCAGTTTTTGTATGTAATAGCCATACAGCCTAGTGCCAGCACGAATTGGTGGGATTGACTGGGAAGCACCGAGCTCTCACAGAAAATCATAATCTCCAAACGAAAGAACTCATTATTATTTTGATTGCTAAGAAATATAGATGTTTATTTGTCAAACGAGCACCCACTGGTGAATAGTATAATCGTTTATGACTCTAAGTATATGAACTCAGTGATAAGCATGCAGCAGGGCGAAGATTTCGGATTCCATTACGAACGAAAGCTATTATATTAGAGTGTACTCTGTATACTAACGATTGATGAACAATGCTTGCCGCACGAGCCTACAAGCTGTACCTACTCCCAAATACTCTTCACACAGCCCTTTTGCTTTTTGAATTAAAAAAAAGTTGGGTACAAGCTCCTTGAACTTGAATAAAATAGTTCATTAAGTTTGCAATGGTTGCCTTAATTAAATTCTGGTAAGCGTGACAAGATATAGTAGCTATGGAGGGGGCTGGGCTTATAAAAAAAAGATATCCGCAGTAGAAACAGAGTAACTGACATAGCCCAACGGATTAGTAAGTAGAAGTGACTAGCCATATAGTTCGAAGAACTGACAACCGATGCGGAATAAAGTTTCTCGAGTGATAGCTTTGTACCGGTAAGAGAAGTGAAGGGTGGTCCGCTAGGTGGAGACGAACTTGTAAGATATGCAGGAAGTCGATGGATGCAGGTGGCTAAGGAGCGTACTTTGTACCATTTATGAGGGAGGCCTACATTCAGCAGTTGACATGAGAAGGGCTCACAATAAAGCGTGACAGGATTGGTTTTTGTGATCAAATTTTACAAATCAACAACAACATACTGCCCTGACTTAAATTTTGAATTCTCAATTATGTCGAAACGAAATTGAAATTTCGTTCGTATTCTTCAGTCGTGCTAGTAGAACTAATATGAAATGAACTATGTGTATTTCTAAACTGAAATAGAAATTTACTCTTTGTTAAGGTTTATTAAATTGTATATTTATAAAATATGACAACGGAATATAACATCTATACAATATGTAAATAAAATGGCCTAATGTTTCTGTTTGTAATATTGGTGTAACTGGCTCTTTTTAATGAGGATTATTTGCATGCTATGAAGATACAAATTACTATTTTTAATTTTAGTCTATCTGTTGTTATCAGTAGGTAAAAATAATAATTGTAATGCTACTTTATGAAAAATAATAGTGCATTATTCTAACACAATTTTTATTAAAATTTAAATTAGATTTATGTACATTAATCATTTAATGTTGTCTGAAGAATTTTAATGTTACAAGGTAATAATCAATGAACAACACGGTAATCGGACATGGTACTTGGGAATGTTTGCTCAAGGAGGATCACAGAATTTAGACTAAGCTTATGACACGTTCGGTTAAGGCAAACCCTTTAATAGTTTTGAATCAAATGTAATTAATATGTGAGTTTTAAGTGTGTAAGGAAGATTTTTCTCGAAATGACTCAAATTATATTTATTTTACGGATTGTCGGTTAAATCCAAATTGTTTAAAAGGCTTGGAAGAAAAGTTCCGATCTTTACCATTATAAAGGAAATCTATTTGCTTCGTCTACACAGTAAGGTAGTTTTGGTTTTTGTCAAAATTAAAATGAATTTGATAAATTGGTGGTATACGATAGGTACTTATGTCACCTAACGTTTTGCAAAACTGTCATGATACGATGTGATGTGTATATATTATATATGATGATGCGAATTATTTAACGTGGTAGAGTCACGCACGAACAGCTATACTCGTATTATGATTATAGTTAAAATGGGTCGGCGCGACCATGGAAGGACCACGTTCATTCAGACTACCAGCGTGCAATTAGAGCTTAATGGTGCTGTGCTTCATATGGTAAGTGCTTTACATAACCCCTTTAAATGAAAACGTGACATTCCATCTTAGTCCTCAGGGTGATTGGCTCTTGATTAAGGACATATGTAGATATATATGGGCCACATAATCTAATTACCTTAAAGTGGACTGTATGCTCGTTGGTAACCCTCTCTTTATGACACGTAAAGCGTTAAGTATCAATAAACGTCACGCTTTATTTTGCCATGTTTTTAATAATTATAATATCTCATAATTAATAATTTTATATAATATAATTAATATAAATATATTTTAGGTATGTACCTGAATT
Organism: Parnassius apollo; assembly: GCA_907164705.1. NCBI lineage: Eukaryota > Metazoa > Arthropoda > Insecta > Lepidoptera > Papilionidae > Parnassius > Parnassius apollo. The sequence goes on along the minus strand of CAJQZP010000333.1, from coordinate 1,600,632 downwards.
AATATATCATTGATATTAAAATCACTCTGTCACTTATATCACTTATATTGTCTAGTATAAGCTTTTTGAAATATAATGCCCAAATTTAATTTAATGGTCAAGGTCAAATACATTTTAAAAATTGGCTTTTACAAAGTACCTTTTGAAAGTCAAATACGAGTAAACATGTGAGAAGAAGCGACTTGAAACTCAAAGGATAACTGTATTTCTATCAATCAATCATAATAATATCTGATGATATCTGATGCAGTAATTTTTATAATCACAATCTATATTAAGTAAAAACCGGTAGCAATAATTTACAATAAGGTAAGTGATGGTAACATGGTCACCTTAGGCTTTGCTGCCTTATAAAACCAAAACTAGGAGGAGGATAGAGCCCAAAACAAACAGTCGTATACTATAACTAATATTTCAGAAAAAAAAGCAAACAAGCTTTGGCAATAATTAGGAACATTTCGAAAAATCAACCTGAATACGACTAACTAGACTACATAATAGTAAAATCGTATAAAATATGTACTATATATAATGCCAATTGTCAAAGTGGTGTCGATGAAGCAGCGCCCTTTTGACATCTTGACTATATATTTTGATCCTATAATATTTGATTGACTGATAAAGAGATATCGTATCACAGTGTCATCTACGCAAACAAGGCTGTAGTTTTTGTTGAGTTGTGTCGTTTTGGGTGTGGGGTGGGGGTTTGTTTGTTTTTTTTTTTTGATAAGAAAGTGACCATCGATAGAATCAGGCGTTACTTTGCGGAAATCCGGCTGACCGGTCAGCCGCCGTAGAGTCTACATCCCCTGAGGATGCCTCGTGTAGAGGCGAAACACGTGTCGTATTATCGTTGATGGTGTGTCTTTCCTGGAATATTGGTGTTGGGAGTAATGGTGCTGGGAGTAGTGGTGCTGGGATTAGTGGTGACGGGACTGGTGCACGCAATTGAGGGAGGGCGGGAGGTGCTCTTCAATCCAGGTAAGACACATCATTGTATTTAGTTAGCGGAAGGTTGCAAATTAACTAACATTTTTATTATGAAAGTGACCATATTAACCGGATGACCATATTACCCTCGCGTACTACAGCTTTATTTAATAAATAAAACTATTAACAACAAAAGTAGGCCAAAAATAATATACATTTAGCTACTTTAAAGCTCAATGTCTTTTTTCTTTAACATTACAAAGAAATAGAAACAATAGCAAGTAACACCAGTGGCAGAACAATATTATTTACGACGTCGGGAGCTGATTCACAATAACTGGCAAAAACTATGCAGCCATTTAGCATGCATATAAAGAAATACAGCCCAAAATTTATATTTATTAGGCGTAATATCGCTGCTTCTTTGATAACTTTTTCATGTAATTTTTATTAAAATTCAAACTGCTTATTGTATATAAAATGTATGTTATTGTTAATATTTTTGAAAAAAAAACGGATCTTTGTCGTGTTAAATTTAACTATTAATACGTATAAATGATGAAGTATTTTTTATATAGGGTAGGGTGACAAACGAGCACACAGTCCACCTGATGGTAAGTGGTTGCTGTGGCCCATAGACATCTACATCTATACTAGATTATGAATCACAATGCAGATGCGTTGTCACTCCTGAGGACTAAGATGGAATGCCTCGTTTCCAGTAAAAACGACGGTCTACGGTTCTTTACACTCACCATACGAAACACAGTAGCTTTAAGCTACTATTTTACGCTGGTATTCTGTGAGAGCGTGGTCCTTCCCCGGTCGAGCCGATCTATTCGTGCTACAACTATACTAGTAATATAACTGCTGCATGGCTCTACAAAAATATTTAACTAGTCTTGATTTATTGTGTTTATCCTAAATAAATGTAGACAATTTACGACTTGTATGTTTACCTTAGTCAAACCGTATTTAAAAATGAAAACAACACGAAATTAACGAACGCTTAAAATTTTCCCGCTTTACATTTCTAATGAACATTCTTCTAAAGAAAGACACCGTAGCATCGCTGCCCTACAATGTTTGTCAATACCGCCTTTCTTCCTTTCAATTATTGCTCAAAACTGTTGTTTTATAGCTCGAGTGATAGTTAACAGTACATGTATTAACGGAACAGATCTACGTCACGAGATGTCATCCCGCGGCGTCCCGTTATCGTCATAAACAAACGAATAACGGTCAGACTGAACCATTTTCGAGCAACCCTTCCAACAGTTATGAATACATTATTACACAAGATACCGTAATGTAATATAGCGTTACACAAAGAGAAATGTTACTCGGCCTTGAATAGAAAGAAAGTATACCACAAAAGGACTTTCTCCGGGAAAGGATTGTAACAGTCCTAACGCTTCCTGGTTGAATTCCGTGACTAATTGGTTATTAGGACGCCGTTGCTCCGAATTATTGCTTCAGTGGTTTGTTTTTAATGTAATATTTTCATTATAAAATGCCTTAAAGTAATACAAATTTATAAGAAAACTGGTTTTTGGAAAATAAAAAGAAAGAATAATTGTTATATAGTAAGTGAATACTCTGGTCTAGCATGCAAATTCTTAGTCACTCCTGTGGACTAAGATGGAATGCCTGCTAAAATAGTTATCAGTAAAAAAGGTTTCCGGTACTTTACACTTACCATACACGTGGATGCTGCAGCTATATTATTATGGTTGCAGCACGAATGGGTCGGCTCGATCGGGTTAGGACCACACTCTCACAGAATACCAGCGTAAAATAGCAACTTAATGCTCCTGTGTTTCGTGTGGTCAGTGTAGTGAACCGGAGACTCCTTTTACTGGATATCTATAATACATCTGCATTTTAATTCTTAATCGAGGATAGATCTAGGTGTTTATGGACCACAGCATCCACTTACCATCATACGAACTGTGTGCTGACTTGCCCCCCCTTTGTTCTATAAAAAAGATAACGCAGCATTATTCATCAGTTTCACGCTGGTGAAGGATGATTTATGCATCCAGAATATGAAACATATCCTTTTAAAGTTTAACATTTTTAGTCAACATTTTTAAGTAATTAATGTCATGATCTAAAGTTGACTTATTATGATTAAAACTACTTTTACGGATTTTATCGCGTTTATTTTTACTTTTTATTTACTTTTATTTTTAATTCCCGACGTTTCGGGCGCTTTCCAGCACCCATGGTCACGGGGGACTTGAGTGCTGGCCATGGCCATGGGTGCTGGAAAGCGCCCGAAACGTCGGGAATTAAAAATAAAAGTAAATAAAAAGTAAAAATAAACCATATCCCTAAAAGTAGTTTTAATCGTGTATGTGTTCGCGTAAATATAGACTTTTGATTTATTATGTAAATACATAGCTTAATAATCATTTGCATATATTACCAGATTATTTTTAACGTACCACTCTACTCGAAGTGGATGATATAACATAAATTAGAGACCCAGCGCCACCGCACACCGAGACACGCGTACTCAGTTTGACGCCCCGATTAGCAGGGATTAGAGCTGTTTGTCCGCCATGATGACATTACGGCTGAGACACCTCTGCGAGGGATGATCAAATATTGTTACAGGTAGACTGCTAGTTGACATTGGTGAATATAACTTAATAAAAGATAAACACAAGTACCTACAAATATTTTTAGTTTATAGCTGAGACTTAGTTCTGTCGTATCTATTGTACTAATGATCGTAGCAAGTAAGCTTGAGTAAAACGAAAAATATGGAACTAATATTTAAATCTTTACAACAAATACGAGATCCTTTCTCATGTGAAACAAACAAAACAAATAGCTACTCCTATTTAAACATAAATTCTAAGTTTTCTAAAGATGAAGTATCATTTGTGTCACTAGTTTTAATTAATTCTGCAATTTTCATAAAATTATTATAAATTATATATAGATAATCTGGGCAGGCAGACGTTGGGCTACCCTTTTCAATGACCCCTTGTCCTATAAAAATCTTTTAATAGGCAATAAAAAATAAAAATTGAGGGTCACTTATCAAGATAAAAACTATCCTATCTCTCAAGTTGGAGCAAGAAACACATATTTACAAAATTTCGTTAAAATCGCATAGTTACGGAATTTTTATATTTAAGATAAGGACATAACATAAATACAAAAGTTTCTAAAGTATAGTTTTGTAAAGGCCACTCTATGGACACATGAAAGCAAGAACCATTTTTGTTATATAATTATACAAATAAAAAAATGCCTTCGTAAATTAAATATGTACGAAAAATCCGTTGTTATAACTGTGTTTGTTTAACCCGATACAGTTTAGAGGAAAATATGTGTGATAACGGCAGACTGACTTGTTACCTAATAGTGTCTTAGCTGTTGAGTAAGACAAAGTCGCCTTAATCCGGGACGTCTTTATTCACCGACTGAGAATACGAGGCCCGAGCTATTTAGGGATGGATTTAGAAGATTAAATGATTCCTCCTCCTTAATGTTACTTGGCTTTTGCCGGTTGTGTAAAAGCTTTATGCAACAAGGTGGCATTAATAAATGCAACTGCGTTAAGTCGTTAGTCTTGTTATTTTTCTATTTTCAACCGACTTCAAAAGAGGAGTAGGTTCTCAATTCGTCATTCGTTACTCGTAGACGCCTGAAATGATTTTGATTTTTTTTGTTCCAAAGAGTTATACTTCAGGTGGTCCCATTTTAATTTTATCGAAATCGGTTGACTGATTTTAAAAAAATCAACAATATTTTTTTTAAATTGAAGTCGGTTCTACAAAATTTTTAATTTTACTATTTGTCTATTTGGCCTTACAGACGTTGTTATGCCCTTTTCGGTAGATGGCGCGATAAGTTTCACTCCGAAATATTCAAAATGCATACATGTACGTAAACATTCATTAAGAGACTGACAGAGAGGCCCGGCAAATATTATTCTACCCTTACTGGTTGGTGGCGCGATGAGTTTCATTCGCACACATACTTTTCAATAGATTTATTAAACGTATAGCTAAATTTTATTTGATGGCTAACAAGACCATCAGCAGTCATAATGACATCATACTTAAAAAAAGGAAAGTCATAAACCTTCTTTTTTACTCATCCGTAAGCGGAAAAGTTATACATATGTTGTGTTATACACGGTCATTTACTGCCTGTATACAATATTTCATGGAAATTCGTTCGGTAGTGTTTGTGTGAAACGTGAACACATACTTTTTCTACAGATTTATTATATGTATAGATTTTGTAATTTTCTTTTTGGCGCGAAACCAACATACATTGCGAATATGATACGAATAATATAAATAATTTTGCTCAGTAAAAATAAAATTTGTTAATAACTTGACTACAGCGCCACCTAACGGATCCTAGTATAATCAACCAGTGACAAATAAGTATAAGTAATAGTTTGGTAAATATTATTACAAATTTACACAATTAGGTAGGTAATATCTGACGCACCAATATAATATTAAAATTTAGTTCAGCTCTCTATAAAACTATGCTTATTGGAAGGTTCTATGGTATTTACTACTTATGTACCATTAGCTGGGTACGGAGATATTAAGGCGTCTTAGTTGTTGAGCCTGTATAAAATGTTACATCACATACTATCACACAATCTTTATAATAGACTTTATTTTGGTTAAGAAGTAGCTCCTCTATTTAATTTAAAGGAGGACGTCAAAACTTGGACCGTACTAACAGAAATGGGGTTTGTATATTCATAAATGGCGTGTACTCAACACGCCATTTAAGATTATACTTCATTTATTACTGTGTATACTATGGTCTACCTTATTGCAGAAATGCGTTATGCGTATATTTTAATATATATTAATTTAATATTATCATAACAAAAATAATATTAAATAATTGAATTATTAATGAATAAAAAGGTTTATAAATACCTAATAGTCATTTAATAATAATAAAACTGAACTAAAAACAATCAGTAACTTAGTAATAACATAAAAATAGTAATAAATACAGTCGAAATAATTATGCAGCTATGAAGGAAGGGACATCTTAAAATTGAATTCATTGTAGAATTATTGATAGGAGTGTTGTATTATTGTAAAATGAGCTGTTATATAATATAATAAACGTTATAAAACTTTTTTATTTTTAATAAATAAAAATACGCAATTCCTATTATTATAAAAAAGTGTATAACCTTATTTCTAGGGGACAATGATTATATTTATACTAATTTGAACTTTGTTGGTAAGTTGGACCACCTCTCATACAAAAAAGCCTTTGATATTGGATTATTCCTATTGTAAGTATGCGATATATGAAACAATCATAAAAAAATCGTACTCTTTGGTCGGGTCTGTTATATTATTTATATATTATATTTCACCATCAAGTGGGATAGTAGTCGAATATCGGCTTGTAATAGTTAAAAAAAACTGTGTTAATACATATATCAGTAAAAGTAACATACAATTAAAAATTGTACAAAGAAAAGCATAAAATATATGATTTTTGTATTTCGGCCATGACCTTGATCCAAAATTACAATGAGGGAAACCTTTATTTAGACAATTCTGTAAATGTAACCAATATAATCCTCACTCTGATTAGTCCGTAGACTATTCAGTGTTGGTTATAAACCTTTCCCATACTTAAAAGGATCGCAGCAAACTCGAAACTAAACAACTCGCACCTTCAGCACATGAGTAACGAAATCGTATCCTATGCGGGTGCTTCCAGCATTGTTATTCGCTAACTTCGTTGATATTAACATTAACACATACAAGTCCATTACGTCGTATATTATATGAGCTGTGGTAAAGAAAAACTATTTAGCACACGACGAAATTTACTACAGAGAGACATTTTGAAGTTAACGAAGTTAACGAATATGGATGCAGATTTTTCAGCTATTCCCGTTATTCGCCCCTTACTGTACCTATCTACAGCACGAATCGGAATGACCAGTACAACCATCACGACTAAACTCCATTCAGGCTATTTAAAGAGAAGAACTATATTCAAATGTATTACACCTCCCATACATAACTCTCTCCTCTTTTTCATTACCTTTATCTTCCATGCTCCACGACGGATTGGCAACCTAAAGAAAAGTTGCATATAGGTAAACGAGAATGTATCAGGTCACAGAGAAAGATTACCAGAGATGAAGGAATGAAGGGGATGCCTTTGCGCTGCAGTAAGTATTAGATTGAGTCTGATAATATAATAACTTATTAATGCGCTTAATGACGTAACTACGTTCAATAATTACCTGTTTGTTGTGACAGCTTGATGTACATTTCTAGAAGATTATCTCACCAAAACCATAAATTTGAAAAGGAGGCCAAGTTCGGTACACATAATGTTCGGGTTGTCGGCTTCGTCGATAATGAGATCTAAACGGGTGTCAAGATCCACGGTAGTTGCTTTTTGATAGGATCTATAGGAACATACAACGTTCTTGGTACTGTTATGGATCTTGGTGCCCGTTCAGACCTCAATTATTTTAATAGCGAAGCCGTTTGTCCCCCTTTTCACATTTATGTTCTTGGTGGTATATCATAAATATTAAATTAAAAAAAAAGATTTACTCTTATATTAACATCAATAAATAGATGACCTTCAATGTATATTTCTTGCATTTACATTGCTCTGTTTGCTTTTTTAAACGCTTTTATAAGCTTCAAGTCTATCTATTTACGTAACGGATTTTTTAATGTAATTTTCACCAGCTTGCAGAAGACCGATTGACTTGAAAATTAGAAAGACCGATGAAAATACAACAATTTGACAACTTTATCGTAGTATCCTAATCCGGATCACAGGGATAAAAATATATATCTATATTATTAAGATTATCATGGCTCATGATCAACACGTATTGATCGTTTAAGTTGTTTTTAAACTCTATATAATTTCAATTTAAGATATCCATAAATAATAAATGTCGACAAAATTATTGGTGCGGCTTGTTTCATGTACAGTACTTGGAATTAATCGCACCAATAACTTTCTAGACACTTTTACGACACTCGTCAAATCATAAAATTTAATAGTTTTTGCGTTTATATAATACGGTTTAAAAATAGCTCGAAATAGTTCGTGAAAATATACACACTGCTGAAGCGTCGCCTTTTCATCTTCGAATCTTTCTGACACACTGCCGAGTGTCTAGTTACTTCTACATTAGTACCTAAAAGCGGATTCCCGGCGTGTACGCTAAAAACAGAAATACATTTTGTATATTTAATGGCATAGAAGTAAATTTGTTTCAAAAAATTTACTAATTATTATTAAACGTCTCTGCTGACTATGTGGATTAAATTGACATAGTAAAATAGGATAGATATTACATGAAGTAATCTGTAAGATTATGATAGTTTGCAGTAGAATTTTAGTATATATTTTTAGTTTCAAATACCACAGTGTATTTACCACTTAAACAGCATACTTGTTTTTAACCGTCGATGCGTGCGAATGTGTGAAATACCTTTGCTATGCGTATTTTCGTTAAAAAAAGTGTCACGAATTGCTTGTTATCGATCGGCGTTTGTCTCGTTGGCCACTCGGGTCCGTGCGGCCCACACATGGCACGTCGGTGTTAACTCATATATATGCCTCGTTAATTTTCCTTAACGCCCGCGCCGATGGAACCGCGGCGCACTAATGAATTTCAATTTGTAGCGTGCTCGTAGACGTCGAAAAAATCATGCAAACTGCCGGTCTCCATACCCAGTTAGCTAAGCCGTTTAAAATTAGTAATAGTCATATTTGTGTCATTATAAAAAATGAGTATAGTCATAATTTATAAAGGTTATGTTATGAAAACATCTTATCTTATGGTTTACATAATAACTTCAAACAACTCTAGGATATATTTTATAGTTTAAAGCATTTGCTTTACTATTTTTAATAAAACAAATAAAGTTATCTATGAAGGAGAATGAGATTTTTGGGCCTGAAGTTAACAAATTGGTTAAATAATTTTTATAAAGTAAAATACAAAAAGTAGATTTTTTACAATCTAGAATTTAAAAAAAAACATTAAATGAAGAAATAATTTAGAAAATCAATTGCATTAAGCATCAAGTTAACAAACTGGTTATATTTATTCGGAAGTAAAACACAAAAAACTAGCTCATTTTACAACTTAGAATTCGAAAAAACATTAAATTAAGAAATAATTTAGAAAATCGATTGTATTAATACTATCGCTTTTGTAACTTATTTCTTATTTTATAATATTTTGGAATTCTAGATTGTAAAAAGATCTACTTTTTTGTATTTTACATTAGAAAAATATGGTCAATTTTTTAAAGTATAAACCAATTAGTTAACTTCAGGGCCAAAAATCCCATTCTCCTTTGAGTGCGATCAATGGAAATCGCGAATTTTATATATTGATATCTACGCCAAGTCTTAACACTGACCTCAGCAGCTGTACGTGGAAATAATTTTATTTATTTTTTGAAATCGGTTTTTAATTTCTTTTATTATGGTAATAAATATCTTAATCTTAGGTAAATAAATGCTGGTAACCATGTTATTTAATTTTAGTTTTCATGAAGCATCTCCAATACTTCATAATTCGGAGTGGGCTTAAATTAACAGATTTTAACCTTAGCCAATTGGTGCACTTGGTTCAATTGGCGAGGAACGTAATAAATTAATTGGAGATTGCGTTTGTAGTCTCAACTGCAAGGATTCGGTTAATTACGAGGTTCTTCGTAACAACATCAATTGTGGTAAAGGCAGTTTTGATCTAGCAATACATTTGCTTTAATTAACACAACGAAATACGTATTAATGTTGTGTGAGTGTAGCGTATAGCATATCATAAGAGACGTCTGTGGGAAAGGTTAGAAAGACAATTACATTACATGAGGTGAGGTGACACAGTACGCGAGGGTAATATGGTCATCCGGTTAATGTGGTCAGTTTCTTATAACTCAAAAAGCATAGTCATGTGCCTTAGCCTCGTTTGCATAGGTGGCTTTGTGTCAGTCTATTAAATAATAAAGGGTCAAAAGAGCGCTACTTTATCGACACCATTTTTACAGTTGACATTATAGTAAATATTTTAGTCAATATTAGTACAGTGTAGTGTAGTTTATTTTTAAAGTGTTTCTAATATTTTCAAAGCTTGTTTGCTATTTTTTTCATAATAAATTAGTTATAGTATACGACTTTATGTTTTTGTATTAGTCCTTCTCCTAGTTTTGGTTTTATAAGACGGCAAACTTATTTATATATTCATAACTGCTCCACGAATAGTTTGACTAAACTGGGGTAGGGCTACGCTTTCATTAAATACCAGAGTGAGCAGAATAATGGGGGGGGGTTGTGGGGAGGGGGGGGGGGGGTGGGGGGGGGGGTTTTTTTTTTGTGTTTTTTTATATAAAAAACCTTTTAAAAAAAAAGGGGGGTTTGGGGTGGGATGGTTGTTGTTTGCGACGCACCAAGTTGTTGTGTTTCGTATGATGAGTGCTGAGAACCCGAGAACCCTTTTACTGGTAACGAAGCATTCCATCTTAGTCCTTAATCGATGATAGATGTATTATCTATGGTCATATCATCCACTTACGATAAGGCAGACTATGTGCTAGTTTGTCATTCTTTATTCAAAAAAATGTTTCAGGCCTTTGAATAATGGCGTTGTACCACTGTGAAATGTGAAATTCTCAGTCTGGCGACGGAGAGCAGCGTTGAAGATGCAAGACATATATTACTGCGGTTGATAATCTATCTGTGCAAAGAAAAGGGTTGGAAAGGGAAGGCGAATTCTTCTTGCAGTGGGAGAGACCTACTCTTTTTTTAAAACCCGGCAACGCATTTGCAATTCCCCTGTGGCTGCAGTTTTTCACGGACGACGGTAGTCACTTACCTTCAGGTGAGCCGCATACTCGCCTTCTCTTATATAAAAAGTACGGTTAAGGCTGATAAAGAAGAAGCGTGGTAAAATATTTTTTTTAAATATGCGTGACAAACGAGCACATAGTCCACCTGATGGTAAGTGGATACTGTGGTCCATAGACATTTATATTTATACTCAATTAAGAATCAAAATGCAAACGCGTTGTTTGTTACTCCTCAGGACTAAACTCGAAACTCGTTTGTCACCTTTATTCTATATATATAAAAAAATAAGAACTATTTATGTAATCACTTGAAAGCAATTAAATGTCTGAGTTTGGGTTTGATTTTAGTTTGAAGAGTAGAGTAAGAGGTACGATTATCATAGTAATAGTCAGAGCGCTGCTTTATTTTAAGTGGTGCTCTTATTTCTTGCTCTATCAGCCCCTAAAAATGCACTGCTGGATACACATATATGCACCGAAAATCATGTTGTCGGTTGTAAATGATAAAAATCTATATGTGCATGGTTTGCGTCACATTAAAAGTAGGCAGCGCTTCGTTTTCCTCTCTTTGTTGAACTGTATACGTATAAAAGCTTAGAAGTCCCTAAAAGAACTAATTATTTCATTAGCGTGTACTGGAATTTAATATGTAAGTATAAAAGCGACTCGCCTTGGCTTCGAATAGATTAATTAGTGTGTCTGTTTATGACTTGATAACAAAACGCTCTCATTTAAAAAAAAATGAATTTGATACACAAGAAAAACCTCCCTCAATATTTTTTAATGAAATGCCACAGCAAAATTCATCGAGTCGATGGATAATCAACTTACGGGAATAAGCGACTTTGTTTCATACTTTTTTAACGTCTTGTAAAAACGTAAATAGTAGATTTTTAATAGTTTTGCATTACCAGCATTTTATTATAAGAACTAAAAGTTTTGGTATCCCTCGAATATTTCCTTCATGTTGTTTTCCTTCACCGTAGTGCCAAAGTACGGACAAAGATCGAATTTAGATTCATCATCATTATGATAATCACAGCCTTTCACAAATCTATTGCTAAATATAGGCCTCCTCCAAGCAATGCCACAAAGCACGGTCCTGAGTCACTTGTATGCAACGACTTTATGCATCTTTTACTGGGTCGTCGTACCATCTAGTGGCGTACTAATACTTCACTTACCGGTACGAGGGCACCACTCGGGAACCTTTATTCCTCGTCGGTTGTCGGTTCCTCGAGCTGTATAGCCAGCCTTTAGTCACTTCAGCTTACTCATCCCTTGGGACTATGTCTGTGCTATTGCATATATCCTCATTTTTGAGAGGGAGCAAAGACACTCCAAGTCCTCTCCACACGTCGCTGAACGACCTTGAGCTTCCTCATATGAGCAGCAGTGAAATATGACACGTCTCACACGTTGTAGAATCTTGTTTTAAGTTTTGAGGTAGCTTAGTAGAATCCGTTGGTTGATCTCTCGAAATTGGTTTTACCTACTTGAAATATTTATCCTAGGTCTGTCGGCATACGTGTGACATAGACGTTAAAAATGACTTTTGTTTCGTTTATGTTCATTTCAAGACCTATCCATTGGGAGACACTACTGAGGTCATTGAGCACAGTACGTTGAATGTCGTCTACAATGTCCTGTGGGACAATGCAGGTATCGGGCCTCGGGGTAACCCCCATTGCCCGGGTGTCTTCATATCCCATTACTATGGGACAGTCCTTTAGCCTATTTTAGGCTCGATAGCATAACACAGGTTTTTTCCGTAGTGACAGTAAATTGTTTTTCCGTAGTTATCCAACTATGGAAAAAGGTGGTTGTTTGGTAAGTCTGAGTTGGCCTTTCTGGGGCATTGTGGGTTGTTACTCAACTCTCTAATCACATATAGAGAGGAGTTCTCTTGGAAGAGGTCGCCCGTCCGGTGGCCGGATGTGTAACGGCGCAAAGCCGTTAAGGTGTTCGTGTGGCCCGTTATCGGCATGGTCAAACATGCCGCGCGCTAACCGGGCCACGAAGCCGGTGATGTTCTCGATCTTCAAGTCGGCCGCTATCACGTCGTTCCGGACGTAGCGACCTGCTCCGACGATCGTCCTTAATGTCAGATTCTGCTGGGCCTGCAGTCGCCGCCTCAGAGGGTCGCTCAGAAGTGCGTACCAGGCCGGTGCAGCGTAGGTGATGATGGTCCGGATATACATCTTGTATATCCGGAGCTTGGTTCGTATGGGCAGCTTGGATGCCAGGACCGGCAAGCGCGTCGCCCGCGCACATCGGACCCGGCGGACGACGAAGTCGACGTGCGCGGTCATGCGCAGCGTCCTGTCGATCCTGCACCCAAGGTAGGTTACAGCCCTCTGGTACGCAATCTTCTGGCCGTTGAGGGTCAGCGGAGGTGGAAACTTCCTGAGACGGCGAGTGAGCAGAGCGGTCGTCTTACCAACGTTGACGACCATCCTCCACTCATCCAGCCATGGTGGCAGCAGGTCCAGCAGACGCTGCATCTTGGCAGTAGCTATGTGGGCTCTTCTGGACGAGGTGAAATAGGCGCTATCGTCCGCAAATAGCGCCAGCTCAACGTCGTCCTCCCACTCTTGAAGCCTGCCTGCCAGTGTAGGTATATCATTGGTGTAAGCCGCGTACAGGACTGGAGACAAACAGCTGCCCTGTGGGACGCCGGCTTTAATGGTTCTCGTTGCGGATTCGGCGTCCTCTACGCAGACGTAGAACTTCCTGTCTTCCAGGAAAGACGCTATTAACCGCAATATAGCAAGAGGTACACTGGTCTGTTCTTTCAGCTTATATAATAGTCCTACGTGCCTCACCCGGTCGAACGCCTTCTCAATATCGAGAAAGACGCCCAACGATATGCGGCCACGATTGTACTCTGCCGCAAGCAGGTGCAGCACTCTAGTCAGTTGTGTAACTGTGGAGTGACCCCTCCTGAATCCGTGCTGCTCCGCCCGAAGTTGGATGCACGGACGGAGACGTCTTAGCAGCAATCTTTCAAACGGTTTAGCTATATGTGGTAATAGCGTGATCGGCCTGTAGTTGGCAGCTCTACGCCTGTCCTTCCCGGGTTTCGGCAAGACGATGATTTTGCCTTTTTTCCAGTCCTCCGGGAAGTGGGATGTCCGCAATATCCCATTGTAGAGTCGACCAAGCTCTACTATGACTCTATTGGGCAGCTGTCGGAGTGCAGCGTTGGTAATCCCGTCGTGCCCCGGCGCCTTCCTCGGTTGCAGGCAGGTTACTGTCCTCCGCAATTCTGCGGGGGAGATGAACCAATCTCCTGCAAGAGGCGGCGCGGGCGACGACAGGAACTCCTGTACGCGACTTTCCTTCCGGGCATGAAGCTCCATAAACTCCGCACTTGCTGTGTTCGGCATAAATTGCTCCTCGAAGTGCTCGACTAGGATATCCGCTCTGCCCTTGGCATCGTAGCATCGTTTGCCCGTATTGTCAGTCAACGGGCAAACGGGAGGTTTGGATTTGGTCAACTGCCGGTTCAGTTTATAGAGCGACGCATCATGCTCTTCAGCCTTCTGGATGCGCCGATCCCAGGCCTCTCCTCTGAAGGCCTGGACTGCAACCGACAGTTCCTCCGATAAGGTGTTGAGCTGTGTCTTAATTCTGGGACAGCGAGTACGCGCCCAGAGCTTTCTCAGCACTCTTTTGCGCTTGATCTGCACGCATATCTCACGCGGCAGATCGTCTCGCCTTGCTGTAATCGGGACGCCCGTAGAAGCCGCGTGGAGGGCTTCCTTGATGTTGTTGGTAATTCTGGTGGCAGCGGCCTCTACGTCATCCGCTGTGCTTATAGGTTGGTGTGCTGGAGGTCTCTGTTGAAGGTGTTGACAGTAGAGCCTCCAGTCGACACGGGTTTTAAAAGCTCTAGGCGGCGTAGTCACTGCCTTTAGGCCAAGGGTTATCAGTAACGGGAGGTGCTGTGAAGGAAGGTCGTACAGCACTTCTACCACTATCGGATAGTTGACGTTCCTAGTGAGCACGATGTCTAGTACATCCGGATGCCTCCGTGGGTCAGTAGGAACGTGTGTTGGTTCCTCGGGACCTAGAACGTCGTACTGGTTCTTTTCTGCGTCTTCGTATAGCTCAAGACCCGGCGGGGTGATCACTCTGGACCCCCACGCCGGGTGTTTGGCGTTCAGGTCCCCGGCGATGATTATAGGTGTATCGCCTTCCATCACCGTCCGGATGTCTGAGGAGCAGAATGGAGTCCCTGGCGGGCGGTATGCTGCATATATCCTTAGTTCCTCGCCCGCCGCCTCCATTCTTATGCCGATTGCACGCATTGTCTGGTAGGATGGTAATTCCAGCTCTTGGTGGACGATGTCCCTCCTCACTAGAACCGCCGTCCCTCTGTAGGCGGCTCCTTGAGAAGTAACCTCGTCCCTTCTGTAAATATGAAAGTTTGGCAGCTTTATGCGCGTCTTTGGATTCAATTTTGTTTCGCCCAGCAGTATGATATGTATGTCCTGTTGCTGGGCGACAGTGCGGAGTTCATGCAGCTTCTGCTGTATTCCGTCCGGGTTCCAGTACATTAGGCGCAGGTTATTCTCCTCCATAGTGTCTGGCCAGGAGGTTTGCCAGCGCCTTCACTCTACCCACGCCCTTTCTGGTGGTCTCCTGTGTAACCTGCGCCTGAGAGGCTGTTGGTCCTGGTGTCGGGGTAGAGGTAACAGCCCGAGGAGGCTGCGACTTCTTTCTGCTTCTCTCCCGCCTCCTCTTTTTTGAGGGTTGCCGTTCTGTGGCAGGGTTGGCGGGAGGTTGCAGAGTCGCCCCGGTGGTTGCCCTTTCCTCTACGGGTTCCACCGTTTCCTTGTGTGGTACGGGTGGAGGGGGGGGGGGCTGGTTGTCTGCCCTTCCCCGTGATGGTAGCCGACCCGTATTTCTGGATGGTGATGGCTTTAGGGCGACTCTGGGGGATCCTTTTCGGGTCCTCCGGGAGTAGCCCCGGTAAGGTAATCCCCTGCCTCCGTGCAGTCCTCCTCAGGACTGGACAGCGACGGTCATTGGCTGTATGGTTCTTGCCACAATTGGCACATGTGGGTTCCTCTTCCCTACCCCGAGGGCAAAGGCTCGCTATATGCTCCCCGGCCCAGCGTACGCACTTCACCGGCCTGAAGCAGTTAGCTGAGGCGTGTCCAAAGGCCTGGCAGCGGTGGCATTGGGCCGGTCCTGCTTTCCTTTGCCAGGCCTCAATAACTACTCCTCTCATATAGAGTAGTTCGTCAACTTCGTATAATCTCTTGAGCTGCTCCAGGCTCAGGTGGTCAAACTGGGCAAAGTAGACGCATCCTGGTCTGCCCCTTCGTGGTGGGATCGCTTTTACGTATTTCACCGGGAAGCCCTTTGCCTTTATAGCCTCCTCTATGGTACTGGTATCTGTACCCATTGGTAGGCCCCGGATGCCCACTTTGGTGGGCTTGTCTTCATCCGGGGTGTAGCAGTACCACGACATGTTTGGTGTTTCCTTGGAAAGTTCAACCACATAGCGTTGAACAGTCCTGAATTCAGTGGCACTCTGTGGCGTAAAACGAACTCCCTTCCCGAAAGGACGGGCATTCAATGGGTGGCCCAACAATCTGTTGAGCTCCTTGAAATGCCTCGTCCAATCCGGGAGGCATTCAGCCACTATGGGCGGGTATCTAGTTTTCTCCTCCTGGTCGGCAGGCTTGTCAGAAGTCGCTGCCGCCGGTTTGGGTCGCGGTACTGCTGGCGCAGCTACCATATGGGCGTAGCTAGTAGATGGCCGTTGGCCATCGTCCAGCGAACGCCCGGACGGATTTTCGGTTGTCTTCTTAGGCGACGTGGACGGCGAGTGTCCAACCGATGTATTAGGGGCTAAGGTCGCATAGGTTGTAGCACTCCACCCGTACGACCCTTCTCCTCCCTGCTCTAGATCCACAGCTTCCATGCTGGAGTGATGTTCCTCTGATCTAGGGGGGAGTGGGTTTATCCGGCGATGGCGACTTCGGTTGAGATCTCCTTATTGGTCGTTGGTCTTGTTCCTCCTCGGATGTCGAGTAATCCGAGGAGTTGGAGGATCCGAGGCATTGCCTCTTCTCCTGTAGTGATGCTGCAGTCTCAGGTGGAGTGTGCCTTCTCCACGACTTCTTAGCCCGCTGTTGTTGGGGACCCGGTTCTAGCCCAGTCGTACCTTCAGGTACGATGGGCGAGAGCGCGGTCCTCGGTGCAGGTCCTTTTCCTGGAGATAGGGGTTTCCTGGTCGGGATCTGCGAGTAGGAAGACACTACTCGAGTCCTTTCCGGATAGAAGATGTCCCGGTATGCTATCGGTCGATCCAGAATGCTTGTTCCGTCCGGTGGTTTCCTGGTTTTCGGTGGTGGCTCCCCCTTATCATTGTCCTTATCGGACATGGTGAACCTACCTAAGAGTCAGTAATCTAACTAACGGCCCTGTCTATATCCAGCCGATCGGCTGTAATGCGCGACGCGGATGGAGGTTGCAACTAGATTGGCGTAGTCACTTGGGGCACTGCCTACCCCTTTTGAACCAAAAGGGTTGGGGGAAGTGCGGAGGTGGCACTTTACGACGCGACTGGGCACAGGATGCACGGAGCGCATAAAGTGCCAAGAATCACCTAGGGGCCGGTGACCTCGACGCCTCACGGAATCACGGGACTCAACGATCGGCGGAGTTTGTCGAACCGGCGGTTATTTGCAGCCACTGCTAACTACGAAATAACGCACACCTAGGAGATCCTTCGGGCACAGTACTGAGGTCCTTCAGCGGTTCTGCCATACGGGCTATACCGTCGGGAAATTGAAGGTGAGTGATGTACCTGCATACTTTTCTCCTTTCCAGTCCAGTAGCATGAAAATGTCTTCCAATGCAGTGGTGAAGAGTTTCGGGGATTTATATCACTTCACCCTGTCTTACACCTCCCTGCATATCTGATATCTCGACAGGTTTCGTTCTTTGGTATGGCCTCTCATATTATAAAACCAGAATATCTAAAGAAAATAAAGTAAAAAAATTATTTCTCTAAATAAATGTTCATTATAATTTATGTAAATCCAAAATTATGAACTTTACATATAATTAAGTGGAAGAGGATAAAAACGGGGAGGGCCCCAGCAGCCACTTACCAGCAAATTGGCTGTATGTTCCTACGAAAGAGGTACAAACCCCTAAAATAAACTTAATTACAGCTTATAATATCCAGACTTGCAATAAACGAAAATAAATCAGTGGTTTTCTTAGAAGCCATTTGTATATATAAGGAGTTTTGAAGATATCTAAAACCACTCAATTCTGAAATATCCGCAGTTGGGTTAGTACCGCGCGTGTGCCTCATTCAAATTCGTAAGCTCACCTGTATCTAAATTGAATAATGTTGGAAGCGGGAGAAAAGTTATGAAAACATGAACAGGGAAATATGTGCGTCTAGTCTTGCTCTTTAAAAACACGTATCTTGACACTTGCAATACGTTTTACATAAAACAGTTGACTTATAAGTTTTCATCAAAATGTGCGACATGTAATTAAGACTTACAAGACGTACGTATGTAATTTTAGGAAGAATCGTAAAATAAGTTTTATTTAGTTTGATTTAAACTACTTTTAAGAATTTTATCACTGGGTGCTATACAGAGTCCTCCGTGACCATGGGTGCTGGAAAGCACCCGAAACGTCGGAATTAAAAATCATATATATTAATCGCGATAAAATCTGTAAAAGTAGTTTTAATCAATGTGTAGTGTACGTGTAAATATAAGAAATCTTTATTTAGTTTGTTTGCATTTTGTAATATTTACTCGAGGCTTGTTATGTATATCAGTTTTATACCATTAATGGACTAATAATTTTTTGTAGTTCTTGCACACATCGAGATCAAAGATCGTAATGTGATATTAATCGATTTTGACGAAAGATATCTTAAATTGACAACCAAATATTGAAGTCAATAAATATTTAATAAATCTCGATTTGTTGTAATATTTAGGATTAGAATGCCTTTATATTAGTGTAAATACTAATATAATTTACATGCAACACGTCGAATGAAATTATTTTTCGTATTTTATCGCGTTTAATTTTAATTGTTTTAATTCCCGACGTTTCATTATTGGTTCGTACCATAAAGTTGTGGTGTAAGAGAGAGAATCTATACCTAATATCTACTAAATAATAACCATACCAAATATCATTCCGTGGGTATTTAAAAGGAAAAATTACAGCAAAAAATCCAATATCCCATATCGTCCCCTGGATGTCGTAAGAGCCACAGAGGGAAACGGAAACAGAGGCAGCAGCATCTTCCTGATAACAACGCAAAATAGTAAAAAAAAATTCGGTTGACAACTCGCGATTGGATAAGGCGATCGATGGGGTGTGCTATGTTAAGCTGTGAACTTTAATAGGCTGTAATGGATGAATACTTTCCTATAAAATCTATTTATATTCACTAAATTTAAGGGAATAGTTATATATGTAACATAAAATGTTCATCGTCATCATTCATGATGATGATGAACATTGTATGTTACGACTCGTTGGTCTAGTGGTTGTAGTAGTGCGACTGCTGATCATGAGGTCCCAGGTTCGAATCCCGGGTCGGGCCAAAAAACAATTATTGAGTTTTCCGTCAAGAAATTCTCAATAGCTGTCCGGAGTTAGGAAGTTGGCGGTGGCCCCCGTGCCTCGGAAAGCACGTAAAGCCGTTATTCCTGCGCCTGAGCTCTCTCCAGTCGTGTCGGTTTACCGCCCCATCGGATTATGAGAGTGAGGAAATAGAGAGTGCACCTGTGCTTGCACTTGGGCACTATAATCCTGCCCTACGCCGATGGCTAGTCTCCGTTGAGGCAGGCCGCCGTGACCGAAATTCGGTCTGGAGGACATTATTATTATTACATAAGTGATATAGTTCGATGCGTGCACATCACAAGACTCAGCCCGTAAGACCAGAGGGTCGGTGAAGCCATGGAAGGTTATGGGTGCGTAATGATCCAAATAACTTAAACTTACCTTTCTGTTTGGATATATAATACAAAAAGAGTGATATTTATGTGTCGTTATTGACCACATAAAAACCAAATATAATATAATATACTACAATATTGATAGAGCTATGCTACTGCTATATTGGTAGTATAGTTGTAGCACGAATGGATTGGCTCGATCCGGGAAGGACCGCGCTCTCATAGAATACAAGCGTAAAAAAGTATCTCTACTCTGCTGTATTTCGTATGGTGAGTGTAGAAAACCGCAGACCCTTTTTACTGGAAACGAGGCATTCCATCTTAGTCATCACGGGTGACAACGCATCTCTATTTTGATTCGATATCAAGGATAGGTGTAAATATCTATAGTATACAGCAACCACTTACCATCAGGTGGACTATGTGCTCGTTCGTCACCCTCATTATAAGTATATCTAAAAAACTCAATGTAATGTAATATATTATAAATTAATGTTTTAATAATAGTAATATAATTTAATAATAATAAGTGGGCAAGCTCAAATGAATCGGCTAGAACCGGGATGGAAGTGAATGGTGACATAAAACGGCCTTATTCTTAATTTTATTCTTATAATCAGTGATAGTGTAGTGTATATTTATACTATACACTATCACTGCTTATAATTATATTTTCTTAATTCTAATCGGAGCCGTGGTAGCTCAGATGGTTAGCGCTCGCTGTAAATTTCACAGTACGCTAGCAAACCGGGTTCGATCCCCGCCGGCACCAATGAAATTGTTAATTTCAATTTTAAGTGCTGATTTACCACGTGCTCGGCGGTGAAGGAAAACATCGTGAGGAAACCTGCATGTCTGAGAAATAAGAAAAAAAATATTTCGAAGACATGTGAAGTTCGCCAACTCGCATTGGGGCAGCGCGGCGGACACTTCCTTGCCCTAAAATCCTCTCAGAAATGAGGGGAGTCCTGTGCCCAGCAGTGGGACGTATATAGGCTGTAACTTTAACTTTAACTTTAATTCTATTCAACTCGACCGGGGAAGGACCACGCTCTCACAGATTACTAGCGTAAAATAGCAGAAAACCGGAGACCCTTTTTACTGGAAACGAGGCATTTCACCCTAGTCATCACGGGAGACAACGCGTCTGCATTCTTATTCTTAATCGAGGATAAATAAATGTAGATGTTTATGCATCCCACTGCACTTACCACCAGACAGAACGGTGCTCGTATGTCACCCTTATCCAATAAAAATAAATGTCATATCTGATATTAAAGATGCTTGTCTCGTTTCCCTTAATTTTATTATTTATCATAATTATAACATTTGCATATTTTATTATTTTGAACCTTTGTGAGGTACTAAAAACCATTAAGCTTTAAAACGCTAATAGTAAGCACCGTTACAATTTTTTATCTGTGTAATTTCTAGTCGTAACGTTTGCACAATATTTAAATATCTAACTGTTAACTACAGCGAAAGCTTTTGTTAATGGCCGTAAAAAATGCTTTACTTTTGGGTTCTACTTTTTACCGATTTTGGAGCAATAGTTTTATGTCGACGGGACCGTACTTTTACCTAAGCAAATAAAGATATTTTTATATTGCTTGAAATTTCACAGCTTAAAAAACGATACAGTTAGTAGTTTTTTGCAAGAAGGTGTTTTACAGTGTTTACCGTAAAGTAAATTAGTTTAAAAATACTGGCAATTCTATTATCATTACTGATGTTCCCGTTAAGAACTTCAAGTACATTTGAAAGTTAAAAAGCTTGTTTGGGTGGTTCATGACAGTAGTCGAAATGTGGATTCGAACACATGAGCTTTTAAGCTTGCAGCCAGTACGTTTTCTGTTAGGCTTTAGTTTACTAGTTTTTATTAAATATAATATTAAAGCATATGTATACAACGATAGAGTATGGTTGCGTTATGTATAGGGGCCGTTGAATTAATAAAGTATATTTATTATTAAGTATATTAAAGATAATCAACCGTGTAGTGGCAGTGTACTAATATTCACTACGCCATATCATCCCGTGGCAACTATGGGAAATATTCCGCTATGAGGCCATCTATGTATAAGATTTTTGATAAGCTTTAAGGGTAAAATAAAATTAGGGATAAAAGCAAGCAACCTTTATTGTATTATAGAGTAGTTGTTCATAGGCGAAACCTTTAATTTAGAAAAAAACTTCGTGAAGGAATATGCTACAAATTAAAAATATTGAATGACATACGTGTACCTTGAGTCAATTTGCAATATGACGGCATAGCGGACAGGACCATAGAAATGAAAGGAAACTTTTGCTAAATATATTATCTGCCTTAAATCTTTATTTAGTGGTTCTATTTTTAGTTTATTTTTAGCAATAAATTGTCAACACTGTTACGAAACTCTTATAGGAAAACTGTTTTAATATTCGCGAACCTTTGCTGTAATAAAAACTGTACAGGGTTTTTAAAATCTTGATGCTTTGATTTAGGTACATGCCCAATCAATACGCAATTAAGTCCAAGAATTTTCGTTCGAAATACCAATGTAAATTCGTAAGACGTTGCATGGCCTGCCCCAGTCCTCTCGTAAATCATAACAAACATCTTACCCTAACCCTTTGGTTAGTGCCGGCTAGCGTCGCCCAAGTGCTGTTAATTGGCGACCGGCTGGGGAAATTGGGACGCTGTGCTTGCTTCCGTGAGTTAATGACTAGCGGGCCGGTGGATGGACGCTGAAACCCATTTAGGCGTGTGCAATTTGTGTATGCAACGAGGGTTAGCCGAGTCGATTTGGTGAGACTGATGTCAGCTACATAATATACACGTTTGTAAGGTGTTTATTTAACACGAAATTGGCTTTATTTTGGTGTATTATAATCTTATGTGAAATTCATGAAAATATTTTGTATAAAAAAAAAACTTATACAAGTTGTCATAATACTACTTACAATAAATAATTTTTTTATAGGATAGGGTGACAAACGAACACACAGTCCACCTGGTAAGTGGTTGCTGCGGCCCATATACATCTACATGTGTCCTCAATTATAAAACAAAATGTAGATGCGTTGTCACCCGTGAGGACTAAGATGGAATGCCTCGTTCCAGTAAAAAGTGTCTTCGGTTCTCTACATTCACCATACGAAATACAGTAGCATTAAACTACTAATTCACGCTGGTATTCTGTGAGAGCGTGGTCCCTCCCCGGTCGAGCCGACCCATTCGTGCTACAACTATGCTACTAATATAACTGCAGCATGAATCTACCACATATGTTTATTTATTACTTACACTGCCGTCAGCCATATTTTGAATGCTGATATAAAATATAAAGCGACTGACATGGGAGATAATGGGTTTAAAAATATGCGTATAGTTGTCAATTTAGAAACGAACATTACGAGTAGCAACTTTATACTTGATTACATTCATTCGATGATCTGATAATTTCTAGCACTTCATATTTAGTTGCTTTTTTTGTAGTTTTGTCTTTTATTGAGTCCAGAATATGATACCTTTAATTATAGACTTTGAATGATTTAATTATGTAATCAATGTGAAGAAATTTTTAAGTTTTTCTAACTTATTGATTTGAAACTTTACACAAATAATTAATTATGATTACATTGTAAAATCTATGAGGAGACCTATTTTAACAGTGGACTATAATAGGCTGTAAAGAAGATGATAATGATTAATTCAGAAAAATATGCTCAAACATATATGTGAAGGCGGAAAATAAGCCCAGTTTGGGCTGTTTTGACTATTATATACTTCGATCAACATTGATCGAAGATTCTATATGACATTATTGCATCAGACCCAGGTCTAATAATGCTGCCGGAAAATGGTAGGATGCGTATTTTTGATATTTATAAAAATTGAAAATGCTGTTTTATATTTTGTACTTATTTGTTATTTTGTTGCACTTTCAATTAGTAAATTTAATAATTGCAAAGCCAATTTTATTCTGTTCATGACTGTTTCATAATTAATATGGTCTCACGCTGAAATTGAATTTTTCAAAACAAAGAAACTTCTCAACAAGAGTCAATATCTGGAACAGGTAGAAATTTCTTATAGACTATAGCAACAGTAGCTTTCTTCCAGGCAACAAATTTTTATGACGCTAGCACTACTCTAACCTATTAAAGCCGAACAATATTTTCTGGGCATTTTATGTTTTTTTATTGCGGCCCCCTTTCATCCTGCCGCCTTAAAAGAAGTTTTCCTTTGTCCACTTTCTTTCCGACGTTTTTTTCTATAAACAAAATATTGTTGGGTCATAACATTTCTTGGTTTACCGTAAACTCTACAGATGTTTTATGATTTATTGAGTTTGAATAAATTTGTGTAATAAAGTGGAGCAACGCAAATTAGGCTTTCTCGAGTTTTTCTCAGTACTACGCACCTATTTATTCGTTTCATTAAGGGGTCGAGATATTTCGGACGGATTTTATTTTTTCTCTTGATTCGGTTCGGGCGGAAGGAATGGAATAAATATTAATAATAAAGGAGGGTTTGCCGTCCAAATTACGCAGTGGAGGCGTAGCGTGTTGACGACTCCTAATTTGACGTAATTTGCATAGATTATGCCGGTCCGCTGAGTGCCAATCTTTTTAAGTGGCTTCCTCCACTCATCTTGTGTTCCTATAGCGGACTTATAAGGAATTTATTATTTTTAAAAACGTTTCGTGCAAACATTTCAAAGACTATGAGGTATGACGAATTTACTTTTTTATGAGTGCATCTTTCTCAATGCAGTATTAACAATTAACTTTGTATACAATATATTCTTGTCGTTTGGCGACGTAAGACAGTCTAGCACCCTTTTTAGTCTCTCAGATGTCGTGAGAGGCAACTATGGGAGTACGAGAATAACTTAGCTTATTCCTTCCGATAGAATACCCAGACCGGCATCAGACAGCAGCTTCGAAGGTGCGAGATATCTGGTGCTCCGATCGTCAATCCATCAGCCAAGCGCGATAATTGACGTAAATTCTCCCTACAACGGGGGGAGGGGGAGAGGCTCATGTCCAGCCATGGACTTCTCTAAGCTGATGACAATGAAGAAAAAGAATAAGCTTTTATTGATTATCTAATTACGTCCTCAAATTTGTATTTATGTGACTACATCGACAATATTTAACATTTGTCAAGCGAAATGATTTCTTAAATTTACGCGAATCCTACACACTTAATAAAACTATACGGATATATATATATATATATATATATATATATATATATATATATATATATATATATATATCCGTATAGTAATATATGGATTACGCATTTTATCGCGTTTAATAAACTACTTTAATTTATTTTTCAATTCCCGATGTTTCGGGTGCTTTACATTTTACCCATTGTCACGGGGGACTGAGATGTTTGACGTCCCAATGTCATAGTTAGCCCGGCTACCTTCAGTTTTTTAATATTAATTTTCGATCCGATTCGACCGATCTACGCAGAACAAGCTTACAGCCTTATTATATTATAGTTTTATTCGATTTTGTAAAGCAGCAATTAACGGATTATTTTTGATTGATTTTCTGTTTTTTTTGCGCCCGAAGCAAATATGGGCAACCCTCCGGAAAGCGGGGGAGGGAGACGGTGAATGCTCATAGCATACCACGCAGCCGGCTGCGTGGTTATGTGGAGACTTTTACCCACTAAACACCGCCTTTTAGGGACTGACTTAACGGTCTAACTAGAGATCTCTAAGCCGTATAAGAACGCGACCCTCCTTGGCAGAAAGGAGGACGCAAGCGGCGAAAAGCCGCTTAGAAGTATGCCTAACTAAGACAGATTAAGGGATGTGTTATGTCGGCTCGGTCTGAGCCGCCAGGAGGCAGTTCAGGTCAGCCGAAAGCTTGTTGGGGGGGTCCGAGAGAGAGTTTCTCGGTCTGCGCACACTATAGCGAGTGTGGATAGGGGCTGCATAGGCAGCTGTCTCACGAATGAGATGATTTGGGTGGGACTCTGAGGCTTTGAAAAATCTCTCAGAGAGTGATTTAAGGAACTGCTGGATTGTTGGGAGCTCTAAGTCTCGGTGTAGGTCGGCATTACGGACATAATAGGACGAGTTAGTGGCCCTACGACAGAATAGATTTTGAACTATTTGAAGTTCATTTATAGCTTTGGGCTTAGCATGTGCGAAAATGGGGGCCGCGTAGGTCATGACAGGTCGTATGCAGACTTTATATAGGGTTCGCTTGTTGCGGAGTGACATTTTACTGTGCCTGCCCAACATGCTGTTGAGCCTACCCATGTAAAATCGTGAGGTGCGAGTAACCTTCTTGATATGGGGTTCGAAAGTGAGCCTAGCATCAAGGGTGACGCCTAAATATTTGGCTGTAGTTTGCCATGGGACAAGGGTTCCTAACATCCTGATTGGCGGAGTGGTGGTGAGACGGCGTCGTTTATATTCAAAGCAAACGGCGGAGCTCTTCTCCGGGTTTACGTCGATACGCCATTTTTGGAACCAAGCTTCTATGTCGCTTACTGACTTTTGGATCTTGTTCCGAACTTTTCTGTGGAACTTGTGGCAGTGAGTTGCCTTTAGAGTAAAGGGCTGTGTCATCTGTGAAGAGGGCTAGTTTAACACCGTTTGACGGGATAGGGATGTCGTTGGTGAATAGTATACATAGGAGGGGGGCAAGCACAGAGCCTTGAGGGACACCGGCTTTGATTTGACGAGTAGAGGATAGCGTGCTTTCGTGTCTAAAGCGAAAGGTAGGATCCTTCAGATAGGAGGCTACAAGTCGAACGATTGACTTTCTGTCTCGTTGGTTTAATGGTCGCAAGCAAGCAAGGCTACTGGTAATGTGGTACCAAGCTCGGATTCCAGGTTGGAACATGATTAATTTGTGGGTTTTTCTGTCAAGAAATTCTCAATAGCAACCTGAAGTGAAGAAGTTAGGCGATGTTTCAATTTGTTACCTCGGAAAGCACGTAAAGTCTTTTGTTCTGCAACTGATCTCTCTCCGGTCGTGTTAGATTGCCTTCTCAATGGATTATGTGAGTGAGAGAATGGAGGGAGTGAAATTGTTTGTGTACGATTTCACGCACTAAAATCATGTCCAGCTCAGCATACGTTGATACTGACCGCGGTGACTGAAATTCGTTGTGGAGGACATTATATCATTACTTCGATAACCTGGCTAGATTTATGGTATAAAGGATCCTTATCTGTCTTATAACCTATCTGAAGGTTAATCTAAACAGCACTACACCAACTGTTATATTATGTTATGAAAAGTAAAAGAGTTATTATACTTACTTGTAAACCAATCGTTCTCTTAAGATAACACACCTTTTTTATAGAGTAAGGGTAACAAACGAGCACATAGTCCACCTGATGTTAAGTGGACGATGTGGCTCATAGACATTTTATTTATCTTCAATTAAGAATACCAAAATGCAGATGCGTTGTCACCCCTGAGGCTATGATAAAATGCCTCCTTTCGAGTAAAGAGGTTCTTCGGTTCTCTACACTCACCGTACATAACACAGCAGTATTAAGCAGCTATTTTACGCTAATATTCTGTGAGAGCATAGTGCTATTCCGGTCGAGTCGACCTATTCGTGCTACAACCATAATGTGAATTGCACGCTGCAGCGTGTTTCTGTCAAATATATTTAAAAAAATATAAACGTATAAACCTTCATTATTCTTTGTTTGAAATAGGTTTCATGTGTTTACTTACTACAGGGGCCATAATACATTTTACAAATCAAAAGGACACGTAGCTCATTCCTTCCTATATCCGATGAATTGCGATATAATTAATTAAGAAATAGTTGAATTTAGATTCTGATATATGGATGATCAATTATAAAATGCAATACAATGATAAACAGGTAAAAGTAAAGTGTTAGACATTGACCTTTCCCATTGTAGTGTGATTTCGTCAAATTCGCCATGCTTAAAAATTTGATTGGCGATCGCATCAAATGAGATTGTGTTGTACAAATATTTACTTTTTTTCATAAATTATTGTATCATAATTTTAGGATTAGACAAAATACTTCACTTGGAAGAATATACGTCGATCAAAAGAAGGCAATCCACGAACCCAACATATGCTTGGGCACGGTAATATTAGCTTGGGTCAATTAGTGTTTTTTACACCAATAAACCGTCTTATGTCAAGGCTTTTTGCCTTTCCAACAACGTGCCAGCCGACATGAGTTCTTAGATAATACTTATCCCGAGCGGGAGTCAAACCCGCGACCCACAGCGCCGAAGGTGATCGCTTAGCCACTACACTACCTCCGTGTTTCATATGCATGGTTGATTGGGTTAGCATTAATAATTTATTGAGAAAACAGTATAAGCCGCATTCCATACCAAAAAGTGTTGGCAAAAATAAAAATAAAATGCTGTTATTAAGTATTATCTGTGCTTGAAAAACTTAACTACGGAACATTAAAGATTTACGGGATACTTATAAGAGTGCATAAGATTATTTGCTCTCTTTTTTGGAATATCTCGATCATACTAGAGCTACTTTTACGGGAACTTTATATACAGAACAAATAAATAACAAATAATAAAATTCGCGAGAAAAGGATAGGTAAACACATTGTTTTGTATCCTCAAGAGAAGGCCTTAAGTCACAAGTCTGGCGTTGCGATAGCCACAGTGAGTTTGAAATAATTGGACGAACTCCACATTCACCAGACCATGCACTTAATTTCTATTTCTGAGACTGAAGGAGTGTATGAGAGGACAGAGATTTGAAGATGGATTTGATATATTAAAGATATGGTTACATTTTATATTTTAAAAATAATACACAGCAAATTAATTGAAGGGAAAATTTGTCATGGATTATATATAAATACATTGCGAGCATTGTTGGCAACATGATTTGAAATATGTATATGTGCGCTTAATACAAATCCCTTTTTGGCAGCCCCATTTTGTAAGCCAACATCATCTAATGTTATTTTTCGATATTACCCCGTTTTACGGGGGCCAGGGGCGCGTAAATCAAATTTATAGCCTTTTTATATAGACATTAAAATTTTATCGGCGTGATTTTTCCGTGTCATTGTCCAGTCGAGTTTTGTCATCCCCTTTTCACTGTCGAGTAGTAAGAAGGCCTTTGTATTAATTCAGATAAAACTGGCGTAAATATGTACATTATCCAAAATATGTTTCAATAATATCATTAAAACAATATATCTGACTACAAATTTAAAGGTTCAGATAGACTGCAAAATTTTCAGCATTTAAAACGTATTATTGATAAACCAATGTTACCGTATTTTTTTTAAATTTCCTCCCGCAATTATGATTAGTATACAACAAACTAAATAGCAATGGACTTATACAGCTAAATAAAAGCTTGATATAGTATACAAGAAGATCCAGGTGGGAGACTGGTGCCCAAATTAGATTGCCCTGTGCTATGGGATAACCAGGCCAAGCTCCTTCAGCAGAAGTGATAATGCTGTGAAACATTTTATAAAAAGTTTGGACCGTTACTGTTCGCGCCTATCAAATATCCATTTCTAATATAGGCCTCAACTATATATTGCCTCATAAGGGGAATTTTTGCCATAGTTGCCACGCTTGGCGGTGGGTTTTTATTATTTTTATAAGTTATTATAAGGTATTATAAGGTAACTATAAACTTATTATATTAATATAAAATAAGTTTATAGTTGTTATAAGGAAGATGCTTCTCCTGTCTGCTCATCTCCTGTTTCAGTCGGCTGGTTAGGCGTCGTCAGAAGCGACAGAGGGTGTCGATTCTTACGAAACCCAAGAGATGGTATAGGGTAGTGATTGGATATTCTTGCACGTACTCAGCCACTATATGGTCAAACCAACGTTACAGCGTACCTATAATTTAACTCTTGGTATTATGGTGAGGATCCCAATGGGAAGTACCCCTATTCATTTGGGCACAGTTCTCAATTATAATATTATATATATATATATATATATATATATATATATATATATATATATATATATATATATATATATATAATTAATCTAAATTGTTTTCACAGACTTGATAGGAAAGTTGTGTCTACCATAATATATTAATCATTTTGATGATGATATAAAAGAGGTCATTGTTAAAATAATGGAAATAGGAGTCGAGAACGAAAAAGGAGCGACTCGCTCTGGCTTCATCTGGAACAATCAAAGACCATTTATTTTATAAATTTTTCAAGGTATTAAGAAAAAAATCTTTAAGTTTTTTGAATAAAATATATATTATTCCTGTTATTGCTATTTGTTTGTCAAATTTCATAGGAATCGGACAGAAAAATAACTACTAGTAAATAAAACCCCCTCAGCTCAATCACCATCGTCGTCGTTACAGCCCTCACAAGTCCACTACTGTACATAGGCCTGCCACATGCCACAAAGCACGGTCATTTTTTATAGAAGAAGGGGACGGGAATTTTACAGAGAGTATGGACTCCGATACAGTGGTGAAAGGGTAGAGCCACTTGCATCCGACATGTCTTACCAGGTCGTTACTCCAAAAAAAAAAGGAAATAAAAGGCTTTTATTTCTATATTACAGATACTTTTATTTTATTTACATATTCCTACAGATGTATAGATAAGTTTTTGCAAACAACTAAAAATAATGAAAAACTTTGGTTGCCAGCTAGCCCGCTATAATTATCCCTCTTATTCGATTATCTACGAGGGAGGCCTAGTAGACTTTGACAGGCAGACATCATGATGGTGATGATAGTGACTGTAATTAAACGTGGTACGTTTTACGTGTTAGAGCCGTGCTGCAGCTATAAATAACAATAATAACTAATAAATTATTTATTTCGTCAAACATTCATGTTACAAATGATCAGTGATCATTTGTAACATGAATGAAATGAAGTCACCTAGTAAGCAAAATAATGCCTGTAACAGGTGACTTCGCTCTTCCATAGCTAAGAATTACAATATTATTAACGAAATAAAATATCCTGAAGTAAATAATAAAGATAATAAAAACATGACTTTAGTATCCTACCATCAGTCTCAAAGCATTAATAATTCAATGATATAATATGTTAGGTTAGTATTTTACATATATAGAGTGTATGTGTATTTAGTAGTTAATATATTAGTAGTATAGCTGGAGCACGAATGGGTCAGCTCGACCGGGGACCACGCTCTCACAGAATGCCAGCGTAAAATAGGAGCTTAACGTTACTGTGTTTCGTATGGTGAGTGTATAGAACCGGATACCCTTTTTACTGGAAAAGAGGCATTCTATCGAAGTCCTCACCGGCGACAACGCATCTGCATTTTGATTATAGTTATCGAAGATTGATGTAGATGTCAATGGGCCGCAGCAACCACTTACCATCAGCGTGCTCGTTTGTCACTCTTATTCTATAAAAAAATTAACCGTTTTATTTCATTCTCTTTGCTTTTATGTAATAAAACCTAAATCATACACTAAACTAAATTAGTACACAGTACATTTTAATTAACCTCGTTACGAATACAGGGGTATTATGGATAAAGCACGTAGCAATATTTAGCAGGTTCACTTTAGCCTGCGTTCCCCTACACGGGGCATTAGAAGTGGATCCATTTAGATTTTTTTATATCGGCTGGTCTGCCCGGGGCAAGGCAAACGGGGGTGTCGGCCGGGTCTTCCGCTGAAACGGCTGAAACAATAAAAGCAAGCAACCGGGCCGGTCTTATCGATATGTGATGTCAGCGCCCGGGCCGCGGGCGAAACGGGCTTGGGCCGCGATTTCATGCGATTTTCACAATAAAATATGCATAGGATTCTGTTTTATTTAAAAATACTTACGTTAAACATTGTTCCTTTAAATTTATTTATTGCGGACCCAGTCAACCCGTTCAGTAGTGAGAAATTAACGTACCAATGTGTAGCAATACAGAATGTAAACATAAAATAAAATGTTTTAAAACAATTACAAAAAGTTATGTTATATAACTACATAATATATACATTTTAAAAATAAATATACTACACAAATATAACGTATGGGTACGATTTTTGTACAATTAACATAAAGAAATAAAGTATTGTAGACTTGATGTACAGGTACATTTACTGTGAAAAAGAATTAAAGAAAGTTTGAGCTAAGGTTTTGAAATTTATTTAGATTAAATTACCTATCCATATATAAAAATCAATTGCTGTTCGTTAGTCTCGTAAAAAATGGAAAATGGCTCCACCGGTTCTAACTTCTAACAATGTGAGTAAATATGCATGTTTTCATCTACTGCTGAACATAGAGCTCCCCCATGGCTTGCCTCATAGGTGATATTTGCCACAGTTGCTACGCTAAGCAAGCGGGTTGGCAATCGCAATTTTTTTTGTTTAGCTTATCAGGAAAATGCTACAACCCATCTCCTGTTGTATTTCCTTGTCGCCTCTTATGACAGCCACGGGATGTTATGCCTTATGCAGTCACTTCATTCAATTTGAAATTAAAATAATTATATATTATTTTAATATTAAAATAATAATTATATCATAGTCTGGGTAATTAAAATTTTAGAGGGTATGTTGCGAAGTTCGCCAACACGTTTTCTGTCTTATAACTTCCTCAGGAATGAAAAGACGTCCAAACCCAGCAGTGAGGTGTATGTAGACTGTTTCCTTATAGAATAGGGTGACAAACTAGCACACAGTCCACCTGGTGGTAAGTGGTTGCTGCGGCCTATAGACGTCTACATCTATCCTCGATTACAAATCAAAATGCAAATGCGTTATCACCCGTGAGGACTAAGTGAATGCCTCTTTTCCAGTAAAAGCGTCTCCGATTCTGCCTGCACTCACCATACGAAACACAGCAGCATCAAGCTACTATTTTACGCTGGTATTCTGTGAGAGCGTGGTCCTTCCCCGGTCGAGCCGATCCATTCTGTTATTTTACAAGTAGCATTTGGTAATCATGTTTAATTTATTGCAAGTAAAGTATCGGCCTAATTTCGTAATAATGTTTAATCACAGTGGATACTACCTCGATTGAGAGCAGTTTTTTTATTGCCAATTTTTTAGACTAGGACTCCACCGTGAGAACATTTAAAATATATATATTTTTTAGCAATTTTAACAATTATTTAACCAGATTAATTTTTATTAAAAAAAACTTAGTATTTACATATGTACAGGCCAGTAGCTTAACTAATCAAATCTTTTACCGCATTTACACAAGCGTGCTCGTGATTCGTCGGATCACGAGGGCTAGGCGAGTCGAGTCTATTTGGCGAGATATTCGTGTGGGTTTAGATTACACGAGTGACCGTTTATACATTCGCGTCTCTTCATATATATATCAGCTTGACGAAACGGACAACGTCATTATTCTAGCGGTTTTTGCATAGCATTTTCAAAATAAATATAATTATTTAGACCATGTCATCCTCTTCTGCACTGTATTTTATTGATGTCAGTTCCTTGCGTCGATGTGTATGAAAAGTTGACATCAAATAAATTTCCTTCAAATTTAAGTCGTTCACTGGTACTTCCATTCCTTCTGATATACTAGTCATAATATAGTTTCTGCTTACGCTTATGATGAGTATGCTTTGGATTCCACATGAGTGGCCGACTTTGGTCTAACTCCAAAAGCATCATAAGTTTATTGTTGGTCCAATTCATTTTTCTATGTGGTTTGATTGACCGTTTGGTATGAAATGAACTAGATAGCGAATGTGTAAACACTAGTTTGTCTGACCGCTCTTTTACCTTTGAATTGTGTCCAATATACCGCTCCTGAAGCGAACGTTACGAGTGGAGACGCGAAACGAATGACGAACCACCGTTCAAATATTCGTGCACGTACCTCGACTCGCCGCTCGCCTTGTCGCTCGCGCGACTGTGTAAATGCGGCTCTAAAATATTATTTTTATGTCGTAATTTAGTCATTTTTTACAGACTTCAAAAAGGAAGGGTTATTTAATTCAACTATATGTTATGTTTTTTTAGGTGTGTTACCTCATAACCTCCTTCATGGATTGCTTCATATATACGTGGTAGACCCATGCTGCAGTTATATTTAATAGTATAGTTGTAGCACGAATGGGTCGGCTCGACCGGGGAAGGACCACACTCTCACAAAATACCAGCGTCAAATAGTATCTTAATGCTGCTGTGTTTCGTATGGTGAGTGTAGAGAACCGGAGACCCATTTTACTGGAAAAGAGGCATTCACTTAGTCCTCACGGGTGACATCGCATCTACATTTTGATTCGTAATCGAGGATGGATGTAGATGTCTATGAGCCACAGCAACCACTTACCATCAGGTGGAGTGTGTGCTCGTTTGTCGCCCTACCCTATAAAAAAAACTTTTCTCTGGGTGAACCAATTGTGATAATTTTTTTTATCTGAAAGCTGGTACTTCTCGTGTGGTTCCATATAAATTTAAAAAAATCTGACCTGTTTTTGAGCTATGTTTAGTAATGCGTATTTAATTGACTCCGAATACATTCATTCGGTCGTATTGAATTCGGTTGTATAAAAGTTTTAGTTTTACCACTTATGTATTACTGCAACTCTACTTATAGTAATGAAAACAATTTGAATTATTTATGCTGTTTTACATGTACGACACGGCTTTGAATATCTTGATTTTTCCGGAAAACCTGTGTAGTATTTTTTTTATAGGATATGGTGACAAACAAGCACACACTCCTGATGGTAAGTGGTTGCTGTGGCCCATAGACATCTACATCCTCGATTACGAATCAAAATGCAGATGCGTTATCACCCAAGAGGACTAAGATGGAATGCCTCGTTTCCAGTAAAAAGGGTCTCCGGTTCTCTACACTTACCATACGAAACACTACAGTATTAAGCTGCTGTTTTATGCTGGTATTCTGGGAGAGTGTGGTTATTCCCCGGTTGAGCCGTACCATTCGTGCTACAACCATAATATAGCTCCAGCATGGCTCTACCACGTACAAAAAGCAAAGTAATTTTAAATGTAAAAATATTGTATTTTTATTAAATATCTCCTAAAAATAATATACATTTATATCCTACGACTACATATTTTAAAGACCATGCAGTGAAGCTGCATTTTGGGTTGTATTAAAATATGAACCATTTTGACCTGACAAATAAGCGACTCAGCTGAAGTTACGTGTATAACTTTGTATGCTTCATTAAACGAATGCAGTCTCCATAAGTAATCACTCGCCCATTGAGTCACTAAAACAAAATTTCAAATTCAAAATTCACTCACTGAGGCTACGCTGTCTGGCCACATGTTTTTAATACGTCCAAATAGGATGGCCGGGTGGAGAACACGTAATGCATGGAGTCGTTTTCACCAAAAAGCGAATCATAAACTCGACGCCTGTGAGATGCGAATCAAAGCTCGACATAATGAGGAACCTCTATTCACTGTATGCCGTCAATGTTGGGCTACTGGATAGGGCTATATTTTTTAATATGAATATTTCCTTAAAGTATATTATGTTACTATTATTAGCTATTGTAATAAATAATTTAAAGTTTTTATATTAGTGAAAGGCATATAAATTATAATTCTTAAGTTTATTAGATATTTTATTTAATACTACCAATATTTAAAGACAGATAATTTCTTTTCTTGTTTAAGACAAATTTTGATATAGGTGATCTTTAACTCCTAGTATAGTCTAATTAATGAAGTTCAAAATACGATAGAACAAATAACATATTTTAATTTCATATATTATGTCCAGGATAAATGGTGACCTAAGTGACCCAGGCTTAGCCTGACACAACTAAGTGCAATCGATTGCTATGGTTAAACTTAGGTCACGACTGGCTATGGCCGATTGTTTTCTAGTGAAACTAGGCCTAGTAGAGTTCAAATAAGAGTTAAAATGACAATTTTTGTCAATTTAGTTAAAGATTCAAATGCACCTTTCAAGTAATTAGGCCGCAGTCAACTAAAGTGCGGTGGAGCGAAAGCTGCGAATATTTATCCAATTCTTATTTAAAATTTCATTTATAAAGAAATAAATGATCCTTGAACGCTAGTTTTTTCACTTTGTTTCGGTATTTACAATCATTTTCCTTATTAAATCTAAGTAGCATTAATTTATACTACGAAAGGATTGCTAGAAGTTTTTACTGCTGTGAGCAACAAGCGACCGAGCACGTGTCTCTGCGGGCTACTGCTTTACCATGACGCTCTCAGCGCTCAACATGAGGGATTTCTTGAACAGCACACTGGTTGGATTTTGGGTTACCTTCCTAGCCTAGCCCTGATTTGGTACCGTATGACTGCATTTTATTCCAAAAAATTATAAATCAGCTAAGAGGGATACCGTTTTTTTTTCATCGGAAGATATGGTAGCAGAGTTCAAGCAGACCATAAATGAGGTATCTAAAGCGGACTGCAAAAAGTATTTTGAAAGTTGGTTCAGCATGAAACTTTGTATGGATCCTACGCTTAGATAGTTCTTTGAAACTTTCTTTCAACTTCAACCATAAAACTTTTTTTAGTTTTGCAAAACTTTTTATGTAACGTAGTATATTTTTTAAGCCACTTTCAGTATTTCAACGTGCGTGATTTGGTCTGGCTTGTTTGAGGAGCGGGCGGCTGACCGCGGGGACGCGAGGCGAGGGCGTCGGGACGCTGCAATCAGCTAACCGGATCAGCCCGGGCGCAAACACAATTGATAGCATGGCATCACCACGCTGACGGTTCAAAGACTATGATACGCTAATATGCTTCCTAAAAACGATCTAGGTACTAATATTCTTGATTTTTAAAAATATTCTGAATACACCTGCGTGACACCTCTAAAAAAATTACTGAGAATTTTTTCACCAAAAATTGCTTTATTCAGCATCAAAATCAATAGAGATATTTTACTAAAATAATAATATTATTTGCAAGCTTTATTCACACTGAAAAAGTTTTCGTTTCCACTTAATTGTACTCCTTCAGAGAAGGATTTTTATTTGTAATGAATTATGCAATTTATTATTAAATCTATTCGACCTACTCACCATGACAATTGCGGCTAAAACTAAAGACCTTTTCTACTGGTAAATAGGTATTTTATTTTAGTTCAAATAGTTACAAGGCGTCTGAACATTTATTCTTAATCGAGGATAAATGTAGGTGGAATGTGTGCTCGTTTGTAACTTTCTCTAAAAATATCATTCATAACATGAAACAGAAGAAGGAAAGGGAACATTAAATAAATTTCTGCTCACGTACGTTATGTTGGCTATTTTATAAAGTAAGGATGACAAACGTGTACACAGTTCACCTGATTGTAAGTGGATGTTATGGCCCATAAACATCTACAGCTAACTGAGTATCAAAATGCAAACGCGTTGTTACCCTTGAGGACTAAGACGTAATGCCTCGTTTTCAGTAAAGATGGTACATAATTATTGCCCTTTCGTATACTTAAATACGAATGTATGCTTATGTCTTTTATAAATAAATATATATATTTTATAAACTGGCATGTGGCTCATCTGGCAGGCTTATTTATGGCGTTTAGGGCATTTTGTATGAATAATAATAAAGTACTTTGACAAAAACTTTCGCAATGACCACAAGTACATCAGCATAATCCAGCGTGTCAATGCGAAGGTCTGCCAACTTATGCAATAATTTGTCAACTACAAGACTCCAAAGAGGGATGACTCTCTACTTGTAGGCAGCCTCTTGTAGTTGCAACGTGAATCGAAGTTTGAAACTTCACCTGTCTGTTTGAAATGACTGATGGTAAGTGACTACCGCCGCCCATTAACAACTTCAATACCGAGGAATT
Source organism: Parnassius apollo (assembly GCA_907164705.1). Classification (NCBI taxonomy): domain Eukaryota; kingdom Metazoa; phylum Arthropoda; class Insecta; order Lepidoptera; family Papilionidae; genus Parnassius; species Parnassius apollo. The sequence continues at coordinate 1,563,116 of CAJQZP010000333.1, read as the reverse complement.
GAAAGTGTTGTGGACAGCTGTTGTGTGCTATAGAATTTGTAATAAAATATCATGCTTTAAAATATAACCAAGCCCTTTACTACGAGTAGGTACATGTTTAGATAACATTGAGACCAGAATTACTTAAGTAGTACGAGATTTCATTAAAACTCCCATTATGAATGTCTAATAATTTTCATTGCCTAAAGAATTATGTGACGTTTATGTTAAATAACTCACGTGAATAACTTAATAAATGCCTCTTTAATTTTAATTTTTTTGCAGTGTTGCATGATATTAATCATTTCTGTTATAAGAGCTACAATTATATAATCTCAGATGTAATTTAAACGTCGAATCTCATTTCATTTTCTATATTTTTAGTTCCTAACATAGACGCAAAAAATCTACACTTTATGTTTAGTATATACAACAGCAAAAATCCCATAGATTACTATAATACACAAAAGATTGGCTGTCAAACTTATTTTGTACGAGATTCGGCGTCGTCGGGAGCACACATACAAGCAATTACGTCGTATTATCACTACTACAAATCCGATTCGCTGTTTTGACAGACTGAGTAAATTTACACATTTTAGACCTTTGATTAATGTTCAAGATCATCATTATAAAAAGCGTTTAAATATTAATACATATTTATGTGTAAATAGTGTGCAATTTGGTATTTTCTAAATAATTTGCATGCGAAATTTGGAAACGATTGTTACGGCAAAACACATCTCGTGTTGACATTTATACGTGTGAATTATTGACGTGTTAGTGACATTTTAGTGGCTACGCGGGCTCCGCCCAATCCCCCGTTCTATTATATATGTATTATAGTATTCTATGAAAAACCCTGTGGTTCCCGTAGAGTGCGTTCACAGAATCAGCATTCAAGCGTTCAGAAATAACTTTTTTTCAGACAACTCGACCATTAAAAATATAATTTAAATAAAAAAAAAGTTTATTGGCAAATTGTATGTATTTTTATTACCTCTGTATTGTCCGGGGAGTAAGAGAATTGTCAAAGACGGTGGTTTATCGATGATCGTGGTAGTAGAGGTAATAAATCCACATAAAATTTGCAAATAAAAATTTATTTTAATTAAATTAAATTATTTAATGGTCGAGTTTTCCGAACTTTAAAATTAAAATTATTTCTATGCGTTTGAATGCATATAGATATATGATTCTGGTAATGCACTTAACGAGAACCACAGGGTATTTACATAATGATTTCTTATATTTACGCGAACACTACACATTGAAATAATACTTGTTTTTACGGAATTTATCGCGTATATTTAACTTTTTAAATACCCGACGTTTCGAACGCTTTACAGCACTCATGGTCACGGGCAGGACTGAGATGTTCAACGTCCATATGTCATAGTTAACCGCGGTTACCATAGATTAAAATTTAACTTTTGTTCCGATCTATGCAGTATGAACTTATGGTATCTTGAAGTCTTGCAGTTGTATGCTTGCTTGTACGCGGTTAACTATGACATATGGACGTTGAACATCTCAGTCCTGCCCGTGACCATGAGTGCTGTAAAGCGTTCGAAACGTCGGGTATTTAAAAAGTTAAATATACGCGATAAATTCCGTAAAAACAAGTATTATTTCACAGGGTATTTGTTAGATGCATGTTGTATAATATATACTACTATTCTTTTAAGAAGTTTCCTAAAACTTAAAATTAAATTTTTTCGTTGTGTAAAATTATAAATTATTACTTAAGTTTAAATAATCTTGATTTTTTTAGTATAAAAGCAAATAGTACGAGCATAATTTGTGTTTGATTTGTTGATTAATGAGAAACCCATTTTAAAAACATCTGGTTTGCACGTTGTAGTTAAAATGTAAACATTACCATAGATTATGTAGAATCACACGTTATTAGGTTTGTTTTGATAGTTCGTTTTAATCGCTTATAATTGTTAGGGTTGTAACATTGTCTGAGTTGAAATAAAATGCTGTTTAATTCTCAGATTCATCTTTTTATCTTTTGAATACTTTACACTATTTACAATTTTACAACATTAATTGCTAAAACATGTATTGTACATTGATTTATCAATAAATACAGTTAACATTATTTACAGCTTTACACAAATAAATGTAAAAAATTATTTTACAATAATCAGTCATTTTCGAGTTCAATTTTTACATTCATATTTTACAATGCTGCTATCGTACATATCAAACTCTGCAAAGAAAATATTTTAAACTTTAATAATATTTAGTTATCTCTATACTGAAAAGCTTTAACAACATGCATAACAATTCATCTATTTTATTACATACAGTTCATTTTATTTAATAATGACTTCATAGCTTTCTGAGTGGAAATAAAAATAAAATACGCTAAAATCACTACATCTAATAATAAATATATGTATCTCTATTATTTACGAGCTCATTTGTATCACATTTCAACAACACCTCTATTTCGGAGGTTGTAATTTAAATAAATTTTCACAGAAAATTCAATATGGTCGCCATACTGATTTGTGGGTTGATATTGTTCCATTCGTAATTTTGGTGGATGTAGGACTGGAGGAAATAACCCTTGTCACTCTCGTGGAAGGCGCCTTCAGTTCATTACGTAAGCGTGGTCTGTCAGAAACAGTCGAGTCAGCTGCTTGTACTTGTTTCATTTCCTGAAGCTCCAGGTTCGCTGGTCTAGTTGGATGGAAAGCTGATTTCACGACTTCGATCGGCTCTTCATCAGACTCGTCTGAAATCGTAGCATCATGTGTTGAGTTTACTTCTGACTTTGAATCTGCTTTCGATCTTGGACTAGCGTTTTGAATACTTCGTGGACTTCCACTTTGTCTGCTGCTTGTGGGTGATAAACGAGCACTTGACGTATCCATCGATGATACATTGCTTTGTAAGTTTCTCAAGGCATCGTAGGGACTTACACCGTTCTTAAGTGTCAACTCTGGTGGTAAAGATTTCAATGCCAGCTCAGCAGGATGTGGCGCGAAGGGCAGAAGTCCATTCGGTGGCAAAAACGCACCCGGCGGTGGCAGCAGTCCACCCGGTGGCAAGTTAGTCATTGCCGGCGGGAATGAAAATATTTCTGATCCAGGCAGTGTCACTGGTGGTGTGACTATTGGAGCTGCTCCTAAGACATAAAAAAAGAAATTGTTAGTATTATTCAGATGTATGTACAATTGGTAATGCATTATAGAACATGCTCTTTGGTCGTCTTACAGTTGCCTGATTTGCTAACATGACGTAATATGAGCTACTAGCCCCTTGGGATAGCCTAGAGCCCGCAGGCACTCTGTCGATTCCCTGAACAACGAGGGTGCATAATCGTACTAAGGATAATGTACAATCTGTAGGCGTTTAAAGGCAGCTTCGACGAAAGGGATGTTTTTTTAGTGCAATATCGGGAGGGTGAGGGTGCAATATTTATTTATCCGAATGCGACATCGTTCTTTACAACCCGGACACGACATACCGCTGTAATTCAGGCCGATACGTCTCCTTTCTGTTTCACTGCAAAGAGAATGCACATTAGTAATGCCAGGCACGAGGTGAGGTGTCGCAATGGGCACATGTGCTAGACACAAAGCGAGTTTCTTTGCGATAAGGAGCGCCGCTATCTCGACACCGAGTGGACAAAGCGAGCTCGAAACGTGAAATTTTCATTAGCAGTGTTCAAAAAGTTCTTGTTGTTGTGCAAGCTTTGATTCTCGAGAGCGTGTAAGAGAGGCTTGCACATAAAAAGGACACGATGGAGGCGCAGATTGGGCCACAAAGAGCTCGGAGGTGGTGCTACGTTCGTTTACGTTTTACACTTTTTATATTTGCAGCAGTGGCAGTGGTGCAGACCACTTTAAAAGGCGTCGAGGGTGGGTGGGGACGTAATAGGGGGTAATTTGGTGAGGCGGGGGCCAATATCGGCGTTGTGCCTGATTGAGGTGATCCCGGCCGTTGCATTTGATTCTGTTTTACTTTGCCCATTATTTTTATTCAATTTTAAATGTTATCTATAACATTTTTTCAAAAATACCTAATTTGTTAAAGTTACTACTGCGATGTATGCAAAATATAAAACATACTTAATACACAGTGTTAATGATAAATCAGTGCATAAAATTTAGTTTTCAGCGTATGTATGGAACATAATTAAAATTCGGAACTGACAGGTTGATGTGCGAGAACGAGCCTAACGTAGGTTTAATAAAAGTCGGGTAGGTGTTTGAGTACAGCGATCCTCGCGTTTCAGCGACGGAAACAAAAAGTGGCTGGTGGCGCGGTCGCCTACATTGGAATAAAATTGACTCCACACTCTCTCGAACGTGAAGGCGGTGCTTTTTTAGCCGTTTTCTGTTCGTTGCCCCCACTTCCCCCGGCGCGGACTTCAGCGGGTGGTTGCTTCGGTCGGAGCAAGCGTTGTTTTGCAATGCTCAAGAGTCGTTTCTTTTATTTGAGCCGCTTTGCGTTGTACGGCCTTGAGGGGTGGTGCTGCGAGCAACATGGTTTCGAGTGTTGTTTGCTAAATCGGGAATTTTTAAATTAACAAATGCCAAATAATCCGTCGATTGGAAGTTTCGGAGGACCGGATAATATTAGTAAACATTTACTGTGCATTCAATGCGATTTTCTATTATCTTATTTACCATATCCGTAACCTAATTTTACAGGCCGTACGATACATAATTTTGTGTATTGTAATTTAAAAACATTATTTCAATTATATGTCCGATACTGTTGTTGATTTATAAATATTCATAAGTCGCAGAAATAAAAATGTTCGAATGCTTTAATTTCTTTTTGTTGATTAGTTATTACTTATTACTTTGTCATAGTCGTGTAGAGGCATAGTTTAGAAAAGTTTACTAACTAACAAAGATAAAAGAAGGATGCAAGAAAAAAACGGTTTCATAATTGGACGTGACATCATTTTTACGTGGCATTATTTTCTTTTGATTTTCATGCTTTTTGCTGCTTGTACGTAAGAATAGTAAACGCATCAGAAGTAAAATTGGAACCGCTTAGAATACCTCACCTTCGTTTTTACATATTTATGTTGTATCATTATCATCACAACAGCCTATTACAAGTCCACTACTGGCCATCCTAAGTAGCACACAAACGTTATGAACATCAATATACCAGCCCACACAGAACTTAGAGCTTTTTTAAAAGCGTATATGAGTGTAGAAAAAATGTTGTATTCTTTTATCAGTTATTATACAGCTCAGGCTGTTTAAAGTCTGTATTACGAAATCTAAGTAACCTTCGGGTTCTCAAAATATGAAAACTCTAGTTTATAACTTCAAGTATTTTGTAACACTTGAATCTGATTTTATCATTAAATCTCGAAGCTGTTTTCTTGCATGCTGTTACTTGCTTATTACAGCTCTAAGTGTTATTATAGTATCACTCAAATCTTATTTCTGAACAATGGTGTATGTATGCAAACTGCCTTCTCAAACTTATTTTTATGGCGTATTTGTACACTTTTATAAATACAGTAGTTTTGTTAGTTCTGTTTACGAGAATGATAAACACCAAAGAAATGAATAACATCCATAATACAGTTGAAAGCTGTATAAGTGATAGAATATCGCGATTTTGCACGGGTTTCGTGTTTATATTATAGGTACTAACCAACGATATTACTTTGTTATCAATGTGTTTAAAAAAAGACTTGTTGCAGTGAGACGAATATGTTAAATCTAAATAAAAGTTATCCAACACTGTTTCCAAGGCAAGGCTTTTCATCTTTTATACCTATCGCTAAATATATTTTGTTAAAAAACTGCTATACAGCGTAAGTAATAAAAATATTTTGTCACACAACTGATTAAAAACTAATGGCTTTATGTTAGTATCCATAAAATACATAGTACAGCTACTAAGATTGTAAGACCCTCGAAATACCGTTTGGGCTGTTTAGCAAATTGTCGCCATTTTAGGACCTATACAAATAAAATTTAAAATATAATATTTGGAAAATTGGACATTATTTTTAGCCTATAACATTATTTTTGGTTTGACTAATGATCACTGTGCCCCAATGTGCCTCCATATCCATTAATTTAATTTTTTTATTCCAACCTATATAACTGATATTTAGTTACCGTATTTAGTGTTTTGTTCTTATATTTATTGGTTATTTGGCTGGGATGGCAATTTTTTGATTGAAAACATATACAAGTTGACCATAAATCTGATTTTGCATTATCAATTCACCAACTATCACCGTGACAACTCCAATTCCACTATAATATTTATACATTAAATATATTTTTTATTCTCACATTAAATGTGGCCATAAAAGTTCTTTTATATTCATTTTTAATTCCGTTCAAAACCTAATTTAGAATGCTTATCTTTAAAAGTCACTTATAATACAATACTTGTAGTGTAATAGTTTCCTTGCGCACCAAACAACAGCTGTAATGCAGCTTAACCGTAAACCGTAAACCGTATAAGCGCTTATACAGCCTTTATATAGCCAGAAAATACGCTTTTAGTAAAAGAAGAACTTCAATACAGCGTATACAGCTTGCATGCTGCTTGGGATAGACCTTTCCCAAGGAATTCCACAAAGCACGGTACTAAGCCACCTGCACTTGTCGACTTCCTGCATCTGATTTACTTTTATAAGTCACTAGCGATCCGATTTCTGGATCTCGACAACAGCGCCACCTACCGGGTCCAAATGAGTTTTAAACCATCCAGGAACCCACGCAAATACACACAAAAATTCATCAAAATCGTTCGAGTCGTTTTCGAGTTTTAGCGAGACTAATGGAAAACAATTGATTTTTATATATAGAGATTAATTTATTAATACAAAGTAAAATTAAAATGTTTTTAATTACTATTGATATATTACCTTTTATGAGCGTGGCAGTCTGCTCTCTCATCGGCGGTCTGAAATAATCCGCCCAAGCGTAGTTAAGGTAGGCAGCGTCAAACCACCCAGGGTTAAGCAAGAACGGATTGAATGCGCCAGGATGTCCGTAACCATAGTCTAAAACAAGGAGGCAAAATTAATAATTAGTAAAGAAGCATATATGTATGTATATTTAAATGATTCAGTAATTATTTATTAAATAAGACATAGTTTTTTTTTAATAAAGAATATTAGCAATGCTAATAAACATTACTAATATTCCTCTTAACCACTCGTGGTAAGCTTAAATTGCTTGTGTTACGAGTGGTTCACGCCAGTAGTCGAATGGCGGATTCGAACCCACGACCTTTTTGAGTTCGCGGTCCGCGCCCTGCTATTAGGCTACTGTTGCTTCGTAGTTTAGTAGACAAAGGTATTACTAAAATAGATTTATGATATGATTGATAGTTTGATAGTAACCCCTGGGAATGAGCCGTGGTAGCTCAGATGGTTAACGCTTGCTGTAAATATAACAGAACGTGAGTAACCCGGGTTCGATCCCCGCCGGCACCAATGAAATTGTTAATTGCAATTTTAAGTGCTGATTTACCACGTGCTCGGCAGTGAAGGAAAACATCGTGAGGAAACCCGAATGCCTGAGGAATAAGAAAAATATATTTCGAAGACATGTGAAGTTCGCAAAACGCACTGGGGCAGCGCGGCGGACACTTCCTTGCCCTAAAACCCTCTCAGAAATGAGGGGAGGCTTGCACCCAGCAGTGGGACGTATATAGGCTGTAACTTTAACCCCTGGAAATGTAGCTTACAGTACCATAATTGTTCGCCCATTCATTTAATTAATGTATTCGTTTATATATTTAATTGTATAATATTTTAAATTATTATTAAAAGAGAGTCCCGCTTGGTATTTTGTTCGTTTGTGCATAGTTTTCCCGAGCCGGTTTTTATAAGCAGGCACTACTTGTAACTTAAAGTTAATAAAAGTATTCTATTGTATTGTATTATATTCTAATCTATTATATGATTAGTGCAATATCAATTCATCTGACAAGTTCTGGGGTCATTAGATATTTATATGAAGATATAAAACGAAATTATTATTTTTAAAGTGGTACAGCCATGGTGCAGCTATATTAGAAGTATAGTTGTAGCACGAATGGGTCAGAACGATCGAGGAAGCACCATGCTCTCACAGATCACGTTTCGTATGATAAGTGTAGAGAACTAGAGACCCTTTTTACTGGAAACGAGGCATTCCATCTTAGTCTTCTATTCTATCTGCATTTTGTTTCGTAATCGAAAATAGATGTAGATGTCTATGGGCCACAGCAACCACTTACCACCGGGTGAAATGTGTGCTCCCTTGTCACCCTTAACTTATAAAAAAACATAAAATAAATTCTCTTCTATGTCATTTATTGCATAGTTGTGTAAGTCTTTACAAAAATAAATATAATTATATAATATAATATATATATATATATTTTTTTTTTTTATATTATATATATATATATATATATAGTATTTGGTTTTATAATAGAGTATTAATTAACTGACGATAAAAATATCATCGATGTAGAGTCATTACCTATAAGCCTATAACTCACAAATAAATGGCTGGAAGAAGTAATATTTGGGTCGATCCCGCTATCACCCCATGATCGAGCACGTGGTAAGTCGCAAGACATTAATTTTTTTATTCAAACTCGAAGTTTTAAAATGAGACTGTTTGAGAAGTGTGAGAAGTTCTTGAAGGAATAATTTGTACAAAAGTTTAAGTGTCCAATAACCCTATAAATATTTAGCAGTGGGCGATACAAAGTTAAGGCTACTAATAATTTTACCTTAAAATCATTTGTTGAAATCAATTTCACAAATATAAGTAACGTTTTTAGGTTAATGATATACTACTCGCTAAAGTTTTAGTTTAGATGAAACTGCCATTAGAAACGCGACGGAAAAATAATCTGAAGTTGGTTCTTTTTTATAAGCTTCTTAAAAAAATTATATAATATAATTATATAACGTACTAAAACATGTTCTTCAGGACCTCATTTTGCTAACAATTTCGTTGATAAATACACTAGTTTATAGAAGTAGTTTATAGAACTGGTAGTACACATGTTGATCCGTGGATGCTGTGGCTCATGGACATCTACATTTATCCTGAATTGAGTATCAAAATGCAGCTGCGTTGTCATCCCTGAGGACGAAGACGAAATTACTCGTTACTAATAAAATGAGTGTCCGGCTCTCTACACACACCACACGAAACACAGCAGTATTTAGCTGGAATACCAGTGAAGTGAATTTTTTATTGTAATAAAGTTATGTAATGTTAAAAAATGTCTGTATCAAGCTGATAGTATATATAAACTGACGGAGTTTTATAACATAATAAATCAATTTTTGAGAATAAGCAAATTTAAAGGTGATTTCTCAAAAAGCGTATACCTAATTCTAAAAACCAATTCGAAATTATGCGGCGCTACTCGCGTATGTATGCCTAGAGTAAAAGATTGAATTACTATTCGTACTTTGTAAGTAAAAGTAAAAAAGTAAAGTTACAGCCTATATACGTCCCACTGCTGGGATCAGGCCTCCCCTCATTTCTGAGAGGGTTTAGGGCAAGGAAGTGTCCGCCGCGCTGCCCAAATGCGTGTTGACGAACTTCACATGTCTTCGAAATATTTTTTTTCTTATTCCTCAGACATGCAGGTTTCCTCACGATGTTTTCCTTTACCGCCGAGCACGTGGTAAATCAGCACTTAAAATTGCAATTAACAATTTCATTGGTGCCGGCGGGGATCGAACCCGGGTTACTCGCGTTCTGTTATATTTACAGCGAGCGTTAACCACTGAGCTACGCGGCTACTTTGTAAGCAATAAGCAGTAATATGCCCAGGTCTCGGACCACGTCCACAAGTCGCAATCACATCTCACAAAGGACGGCAGTAAAGTCGGCGACGTACCCGCTCACTGTTTACCGCTCCCGTCGACTATAACAAGGGGCCTGTATACAAAATGAGCCGGTTTACTGCTAGTTAGACGGCTTCTCTGTGCCATACGTTTTTACGACCATCGAACGTCACATTGCCTTTCGCCTTTCAGCTAGCGAAACGCCTTTTTTATTTGTTTAATCGATAACCTACTGAAGACGCCACTGCCGACGTCTATTCTTGTTTTACAGCATTTTTAATCCGGTCCCGTCCATCACAATGCGATCAGGTGTATCGATGTTTTATGACTGGATTGACTCTTTTACGAGCACTCCCAAATACTTCATACCATGCGTTGCTGCTTCGTAGCTCTTTGTCAGAAGTTTATTGCACAAGATCGAAGAGTCCTGAACTAGTACACTATTAAAGTGTTCATTTGTAAATAATTAGCTATTTCGAAGTTTTATTAGACACTAAGAATGTGAATCGTTTTATTTTCGTAAACACAAGCCGTTGGACGATTAGCGATTGTTCGGAACGAGCGCTTCCCAAATCGCGGGCATTTTAAATTAAGAGCGTGATGGATGGCATGTCGCGCTGTCACGCGGCACTCCGAGGAGAACACTCCGACGTCATGGAACAATAATAAGTTAAATGTGGAACTCGGAAATGGCCTGCTACATTTGTTAATACCGGTATTCAATTAAATTCAGTTCCCCGGCCCTATAAATGTAGGGGTTCCAGTATTAACGTTGTAACGGGTGCGTTTCTAAACGATATTGCCGCAATCGTTTAGGGCACGATAGTTGAAAAATAAATCGTTTGACTTATTTGTACAGTATTGAGTACTTTGTTTTCGATTCTGAATGATCGAACTTTAATTTATTGAGTGTTTGTGCTACTATTATAATCATATTCATGTTATTCTAAAACAGAAAGCCAATAGAAATTGAAAAGACAAAATTTTTAGAACAGTTTGAGCGTTAGTGTGAAACATCAACAACCGACAACGACGTCTTAAAACCAACAAATTCGGTTCCACGATGTCAACAAACGGGCGAAAGATCCAACATGAGTGTCAAAATAGGCATTAAATAACTGGAATGAGATGTAAGCGCTTGTCAGTCGTAAATTACATGATGGAGACGTTCTAGGCGCGTTGAATAATATATTTATATCAGAGTTATTGATCATAATTTCGGGTAGCATTGGTGATGTTTGTAAAAATAAACTAGTAATCCTTTATAAATACAGTAAAGCAGTATATTTTTTATAATATTGGAGTAAAAGAGCTATAATTCCAACAAATTATTTTAATACGAAATTATTCTTAATAAATGAACAGTTTACCTGATGGATGTAGTCCATGAACCTCGAAATGATAAATTGGTGAAAGCTAACAATTTCCAACAAAAGAAATTTCTATTTCTGCGTTGTCACCTCTGAAAACTAAAAGGAAATCCTTCGCAGCCTAAATAATTAATAATACTGTTTCTGTTAAACATCAAACTTTTACAGAAAAGTGGTTAAGTGGCATTAACCTAATGAAGAAATAATGTATGCATCACAAACTTAAAAGTCGTGGGTCGGAATTCGCCTACTGGCGTGAACCACTCCTAAGCCTAACAAGCATTTTAAACTTAGTCGGAGTTGTAGTTAATACTAGTTATATCAATAGCGTTTCTAGTATTCTCTTTTTAAGTTATTAGCTATTAAGTTAATTGCTAGTAGAGAATAGCTTTAAAAAAATTGTCGGGGAGAGAAAAAGAACCGTAACCTACCAATGACTTTAACATGAGAAGAACTTAAAAAAGCTGTCGTAGTTAATTAAAACTGCGAATAACGTTAAGACAAACTTTAATACAGTGATGTAAAAAATTAGTATCTCAATTTAGTCGTTCATGTTTTTATATAATTATATAATTCTTCTGTCCGTGGGTGTGTGTGACTGAACTTCTAAGCGGCTGGACAAAAATAAATCACCTGTGAGAATCCTGCAAGTCGCTAGTAACATATAATAAATAAATAAAAAAGTATGGATAAACTTTAACTTTTAACCAATGGTTTCTTGTAATTTATAAATTGCATCTGTGGGTACGTTCTATTTAAAATATTAAAAAAGTAGTAAATAGTGACATCAAGCAACTAAAAGCGTTATAAAACATATTATTGTATTTTATATAATTTTTTATGTCAAGTTAAGTTAGCTTTAAGACATTTTTAAATCGACTTTATTTCAGCCAGTTTTATATACTAAACTATATTATATCGGGAGGGGGGGTTACAAACAGTTATTTCTCTAGTTAACTCCTTCGTATGTCAGTTATGAGGGTCGCCGGTTCTGGATGTGGTATTTTAGCAGCTAACAGCGACATAAAATCCATATTTTAGAGGCGGCCGCCTCCGGGGCGGGTGCTGGCGGGGAGATCAAACGGCGCTTTACGACGCGGGCCCGAGATTGTTTACATCTGTTACGCGACCGTGGCCGCACCATGAAACTTGCTAACCGCTGAGACTGAAAGTACCGCGTATTAAATACTGACGATTGTAGAGCAGCGTGGCCCAATTTTTTGACCTTATAAGAGATGCGAACTTCCTTATGCGAATTATCATTTCACATATTTCTGAAAAACTATTACCTTTAATTAATTAACATTTGGCACGATCCTGACACACCTCTCTCGCCTCCTTCAAATCCATATACCTACGCATACATGCTCGTCGGTTAAGGGTACTCCTAATTTCGCCCGTTTTCAATAAATCGCCAATTTGGTCGACAAATTTTCGCCTAGGACGTCCGTTTTCGACTATGCCATTCACTTCTGCAACATAAATTTTCTTTGTCACTCTTTTCTCATTCATTAGTTCTGTTTAGACATTCTTTTTTTTTTTTCATCTTCTTGCAATTTGCCCTTTTTTCTTATCACAATTTTCTCTTCATGATCGCCCTATTCTGCTTTTTTTTTTCTCTTCCTCTGACACCCAACTTTCCTACTCGTTAACAGGACAACCAGCATTGTCAATTACCATACGTTCCTTTTTCGACACATTTTGACTCTTCACAATAGAGTGCAGGGCCCCATTTACTATATTTATATATTTCTCTGGTGTCTTCTATTGAATCATTTAGTTCGTAAAAAGTAGGAAGTAAGTGGTTTCTACACGCTTAGCACCATTGACAAATCGTACATTCATTTGATAAGATTAATGACTAGCCGACGCGTACGTCTATCCATCTAGAAGCACCCGGTGTGTGTATAAGATTTATGTTTGAGGAGAGAATGTGAGGCTCTGTGTACATGATATAATTTGATACGCTTATATTCTATACTGCAAACTTAGTATTCGTACATGGAGACGTATAAGCATTTTCGAAAAGCGGTGCATTTGAAAATTTTTTTTGTGTGTCGTGAAAAAATAAAACTCGTATTTTTTTAGTTATTATAAGCCAGCGTTTAACTACAATCCCATTCCCACCTGATCGTGTTGATAAATCTCTAGACGATTATTCGCATTATATTAGCGTATCAAAAGTATATTCACTTTTGCCTTGTTACCCATATTGTATTCGGGCGGAAAGGCCAATCATTTCACTCCCTTGCTGTACGCATCACGAATAGCAAAGCTAACGGCTTGATTCAAATGCGTGGAATAATGACAACGAGGGTGTGGAGACACCAATATGATTAGAAGAAAAAGAAGAAGATGTACAGTACACTGATACCTGTAAGCCTGTAACTTGTTTATTGTTTTTAATCAGAGATTTAATTTTCGTGAGTATTTATCGTGACAAAGATAAAGATAGAGTTATTTATTTTTAATTTCTTTTGCATTTTCTCATTATTTAAAATACTTATCTATCTCTATCTGTTCACGTAAATGTTATCTTATATTTTATATATATTCAGTATCCGTGTGCCCTAACTCTTATGTTAACGTAGCGTATGGCGATGGTATGGCGAGACTAAGGGTCAGCGTACACCGAGACGTGACGCGACGCGACGCAGAGCGCAATTTTTAGGATAATTTATTAAGTACACATAAAGATACCCATTTTATTGAGATAATTCTAAAATGAACAGCCGCGCTGCACTTCGTGATGCCTCGCGGCCTAGCGCAGCGCATCACGATGCAGCGGTGCTTCTTCGGTAAACGTAGCGTGCAAGAACGCTGCGCTGCCAGCGACTTCACGATGCGCCTCGCGACGTAGCGATGCGTTTCGCGGTGTGCAGCGCGCGAAATCACTAGCCTTTTCAGGCCTCGTCGCGTTCCGTCGCGTCTCGTCTCGATGTGAACTGATCCTAAGTCGACGAGTTTTATTCCCTACATTAATAAGTGCACCGTAACACCGTCATTAGAGCGGTGTGTAGCGCGGGAAACCACTGGCCTCTTCAAGCATCGTCGCGTTGCGTCGCGTCGCGTCTCGATGTGAACTGATCCTAAGTCGACGAGTTTTATTCCCTACATTAATAAGTGCACCGTAACACCGTCATTAGAGCGGTGTGTAGCGCGGGAAACCACTGGCCTCTTCAAGCATCGTCGCGTTGCGTCGCGTCGCGTCTCGATGTGAACTGATCCTAAGTCGACGAGTTTTATTCCCTACATTAATAAGTGCACCGTAACACCGTCATTAGAGCGGTGTGTAGCGCGGGAAACCACTGGCCTCTTCAAGCATCGTCGCGTTGCGTCGCGTCGCGTCTCGATGTGAACTGAACTTGAGTCGACGAGTTTTATTCCCTACATTAATAAGTGCACCGTAACACCGTCATTAGAGCGGTGTGTAGCGCGGGAAACCACTGGCCTCTTCAAGCATCGTCGCGTTGCGTCGCGTCTCGTCTCGATGTGAACTGAACCTAAGTCGACGAGTTTTATTCCCTACATTAATAAGTGCAGCGTAACACCGACATTAGAGCGGTGTGTAGCGCGGGAAACCACTGGCCTCTTTAAGCATCGTCGCGTTGCGTCGCGTCGCGTCTCGATGTGAACTGAACCTAAGTCGAAGAGTTTTATTCCCTACATTAATAAGTGCACCGTAACACCGTCATTAGAGCGGTGTGTAGCGCGGGAAACCACTGGCCTCTTCAAGCATCGTCGCGTTGCGTCGCGTCGCGTCTCGATGTGAACTGAACCTAAGTCGAAGAGTTTTATTCCCTACATTAATAAGTGCACCGTAACACCGTCATTAGAGCGGTGTGTAGCGCGGGAAACCACTGGCCTCTTCAAGCATTGTCGCGTTGCGTCGCGTCGCGTCTCGATGTGAACTGAACCTAAGTCGACGAGTTTTATTCCCTACATTAATAAGTGCACCGTAACACCGTCATTAGAGCGGTGTGTAGCGCGGGAAACCACTGGCCTCTTCAAGCATCGTCGCGTTGCGTCGCGTCGCGTCGCGTCTCGATGTGAACCGAACCTAAGTCGACGAGTTTTATTCCCTACATTAATTAGTGCGCCGTAACACCGCCATTAGAGCGCCGATTGATCGCTATATTAACTGGGAACCTTTGATGTTTATCGCTCGAGGATGTTAGTTTTTCCGCATACTGTCTTTTTATTATTGACCGAAGTTTGGGCGCAACGGTTTGTTTATACAGACGGTCTCTGTGAACGTTGTTGCAACTGAAATAGATTTGTGGTGTCAAAACGTTATGATTCCTGTCTGATTCGTCAATCATTCGACGTGTTGAATTAACATTTTTGTTGCTATACGCAATTTATAAGGTTTTATTTATTAATTTAATTGGATGTTTTAAGTCTGTATTTAAAACCTATTTTATTCAAGAATAACGTTTATACACTATGATTAGAAACTTTATTTTAATCATAACTCACATTTTTAAACACGCACGCTAAGCACCAATAACCATTTATAAGCCCAATGTCAAAACACATTATTTTGAGTTTCCAGTCCCGTAAAGGCGGGAAACAATCGGAGCTATTTTCGGAGTGAGCCATCCTCCATCTTCACAATAACTCTCCGAGTTGTTCGGAGATGAAACGGAGTACACAATTAATGTCTTAGTGATTGACTGATTCTCACTCCTTTTGTACGATCGCACACATGTTGTTTCCCGATGAAATATTTTTGTATTACGATATACCGGTTTACAACAGCGAAAATATGTTCGCATGCAATTAATGTAATTTATTATGTGTATCAAGGTTCTCAGTTTCACATTGGGGGTGCATTGCGATTATTACTAAAGATTATTTTTATTTCCTGCGTCATGCTAGTATGTAAATCTAGGTAACATAGTACAATATTTTAAAATAGTAAGAGCAATATATAATTTAACAAAATTATTTGAAAACTAATCAAATTTAGGTGGATGTACTGGTAAAGTTGAGAAACGTGTGATATTAGTATAATGATAATGCAAAAATAAAATATTTATTTATTTATTTTCATTTCTTGAGACATCTATACTTATATGTCGAATCCAATGCGATAGAATCCTCATTTTTATTAGAAACTTATTCTTACACTAATAATATTAAAATAAATGTAGCTAAACAAAAAAATAAAAATAAAAAAACAACTAAAAAGAAAAAAAAACACATAGATAAAATAACAAAAATACAAATATTTAACCGTAAAAAAGTAAAGTAAAAAGTTTCAATTGGTGTAATCATATAAATATTAAATTTTCTTACACTTCCCTAGCATTTTTATCGGAGACGGGATAAACGAGCATGAGTTTCTCCTTCACTACGAATATTTCCTTCCCTACGAATGTTTTGCCGGAGTAATTAGCAGAACATTCTCTTTATTATAAGAGAGGTGCTTGTTCAGCAGTAGAGTGCTTAAAGATGTTATCTTTGTTTCCTTTATCAGCTTACAATCCGATTGAAAGAAAAATTTGCAATATCTAGGTTCTAGGCTGAGTCAGATACTGCTTATTAGACGTTCCAAGTGTGGTTAATTTACTTACGCTATACACGAGAGAATTTTTCCGCCTGATGTCGTAATGATCTCGTGTACCGACTCCATAGTCTCCGATAGATATCGAATATTATGAAGTCTTCTAGCAGTTTCCATAATTATTTCACCAACGTTTAGTTTCTGGACAAAAAAAAATATCGCTAGAATTTGTTAAACGATCCAGTGAGGAATGACTATAGGGGATTATTATGCTGCGTCTAAACCACTAGTTTTAATTATTTTTATAGTTGTTAATGCTTCCATGAATGTCTTTTATTCAACTTTTAAAGTGAAATAGAAAAAGCCTCTTCGAAAAAATCTGACCGCAATTTTTATTTTATTTTAAATCATTGATCCTCATAAAGTACTCGTATCTTCATAAAATTTCTATACTTATTTACCAATGATCCTAAAATTTTCATAACACATGTTGTGGTAATGAAATGCAAGTAATAAAGATGTACTAAATAATATTAAATCTAGTAGGCACTTAGGGAATAAATTACTTTGAATTGATTTACTTTCTTATATATTGCTTAAAAAATGGTTTTGACTTAAAATTGCTCTGCAATGATTTTTAAGTACCTATTTAAGTCAATATTTTAAAACATATGTGTTTGACTAACGGGCACATATTCTATCTGATGGCATGTGGATGCTGAATGTATCATCGATTAAAATCTAGGTGTGTTGTAACTTTTGAAAACTAAGGAAGAATACTTCGTTACCAGTTGCGGGGTCTCCGGTCATCATAATAAGCACAACAGCATTAACCTACTATTGTACGCTGGTATTATGTGACAGCGTATTTCGCTGCAGCATGACTCTACCACAAATAATGATTCTGAATCTTTTCAAATTTAAGCAAACACTATAAGCTGTTTCACCATAGTTTGAATATGCGTCGTTCTGGGAGCAAAATGCTCAATTTTTATGACTAAATCAAAAATAAAACGGATTTAAATGCGGTTAACAGTTGGCGCCACAAAATTGGCCTCGGAGCTGTGGACTGGCGGTGCGCCAAAAACAGCGCGCGCGCATTGTATGAAAATACGTGGTTTATTTTTTTTTAAATCGATCTCTATGACATTTTTGTCTGACATTTTTTTGTGATATACTATGTCGCGTTTCGCCAAGATAAAAAAAACTATATATGAAGAGTAAATTAAGTGAAACGATTTATTTTCAGTTTAGAATGAGGATTTGTGATATAGAAAAGAGTAATTTATTTGTGAATTTCTTTTACAAAATTTGATGAAGAATATTTATTAGATATATACTATAAATTATAATATTAATTATAATATAATATTATAATATAAAATAAATATTTAATTTTCTTTAATAAAATAAAATAAAATGGCATAAATCAAAATTAGTATTTGAAGAAAAAATATAGGTCCGATACTTACTTTGTTTTGTTCTTGGTTCTCTTGGACCATCGACGGTAACTTTGATTGCCTTGCAGTAAGTAGCCACTTGGCTTGGGAATGTGCTGATGGTGATTGTCAATGAGAATGACTTCCCACGTCCGCTGCGCCCCACAAACCTCAAATCATTGAATTTTGCCACTTGATTCTTCATCACAGCCGTGCAGTTTCTTAATTCAGCCATGACGTTTTCATCATTTCCAGCTTTTATAGTCACTAGAGTCCCATCTTGAACGTCGTCTAAAGCGACCACTTTGAAGGCCACTGGTAGAGATTTATTCGAGCGCCAATGTCCAGGTAAAGCAGAGCACAACACTGCCGGGGACCCAGTCTGCACCAGCTCCCCGTGACTCTGCCGGTAGTACTCGTGGATATGCGAGTATACATCAGCCATGCTAAGGGCCGGTGGGCTTGCGTGCGGGAGGTGCATCGACTCCAGAACTACCCTCAAACTTGAAACATGCCACAGAAGTACGACACGCAACACGTATACAAACGGCTAAAAAGTTTTAAACACGCGATCGAATTTCAAACTCGCGGCGAAGCGCGCGTAGCGCCGCGTAAAGTTGTGCGAAGTATGAACGCGAGACGACGTGCCAACGACGACAGAGCGAGAGTTAGACACGCCACTTGTTGGGTACGGACAAGACGCCGGGCGGGGGATCCGGGAAAAATAAATGGGCCCGTTGAGACCGCAAGCCGAAGACTCACGACGCGTACCGAAGTAGCGGCGAAGGGACGCGTGCTCGCGAGGACCCGGTTTCGACTGATGACTGCGATACGACACGACTTTTTCCGATGGTCAATATTTTGCGTTCGCGCGGTCGCCGCCCCCACCCGGGTGGCGGCCCCTACGTCTCGTAAAAAGCGGGAAGGAGACGAAGGGTGTGGGCAGCGTGACGCCGCGGCGGGAACGAGCGGGACGGTCGCGGTTGGTCTCTGCGTTTTTATAAAAATGCCCGTTGAAGCGGGACACCGTCGCGGATTTTCGCCTTGTGGGAAAGGGACGGGTGGATTTTTTTGAATCACCGCGGTGACGTATTGCAAAGCGGCAGTAATTAGGCCATGGGCGGTGGGAAACCACGGCCGGTGCGAAAACCTATCACCGAGCTCATGAAAAATTATGATTTTCGCGTTGAAGTTGGTGGAGGTTCGCGGCTCACGGGGTGGTAGATACTTAATATCGTTGGTGTATGTGAGGAATGCCGAAAATCGAGTTCTACAAATAACATGTATTACCTAATGGTTGAAGATTCAATCATTTAAAAAAATTAACAAAAATAGTTAGTTTCGGAGTTTGTCGTATTAGAGATTCTTGCACTGTTATCGTGTTAAACAAAAAAACAAAAAATACGTCGATATTTTAAGTTACATGCGTAAATGTATGTTACTTCAAATATTGTCATACAAGGATAAACAGCCTTACCTGTACGATAAATAAATTAGGTAATTTCCATTTTACTTCAAAATTAACAACTATACCAATCATAACTATCAATAAGCACCAATAAGCATCGGTAAAGAATTCGCGAGCCGTCCGATTGTGGTTAGCCACCGCGGCGCGGTATAAGTGAGTGAGCCGACGTGCGAGCGAGATAGAAGATGTGGGAGGCGGGTCGACAGGCGGGCCGGAAAACTTGTCTAGAACTTCTCTAGACTTTCCCGCGCTTTGAGATGTTCATAAGTTTTATTTTTACGTTGAAGTTTCTTACTTTTGCACAGCGTCAGTTTCGTGTTTTAAGTTTTGCACGAAATATGCGTTAGTTTGTTTTACACTTTTATTCAATTAAAATTTCTTACTCTATGGTCGATTATACTCATAATATGTTTTAAGAATTGTCAAATATAACATTTTTATAGAAATTGTACGATATTGCAGTGTTATGCCCAGCTCGTAACAGATGAGGATGAGGTGACGACCTGGTAAGAGACGGAGAAAGTCGACGGGGACAAATGGCTCAGGACTGTGCTTTGTGGCATTCCTTGGGGAAGGCAGTAGACTTTCACGGGATTTAATGATAATGATTATGATAATGATGTAATGGCGGGGTAAAATGTTTTTTTTTATAGGATAGGATGACAAACGAGCACACAGTCCACCTGATGGTAAGTGGTTGCTGTGGCCCATAGACAGCTACATCTCTCCTCGATTAACATTTACAAAATGCAGATGTGTTGTCATCCTTGATAACTTAGGTGGAATGCCTCACTTCCAGTAAAAAAGGGTCTCCGGTTCTCTACACTCACCATACGAAACACAGCAGCATTAAGCTACTATTTGACGCTGGTATTCTGTGAGAGCGTGGTCCTTCCCCGGTCGAGCCGACCCATTCGTGCTACAACTATACTAAATGACTGCCTTGTTGGTCTAGAGGTTGTAGTGTGACTGCTGATCATGAGGTCCTGGGTTCGATTTCCGGGTCGGGCCAAAAAAATCAATTATTGAGTTTTTCTATCAAGAAATTCTCAGTAGCTGTCCGAAGTCAGGAAGTTGGTGGTGTCTCACCCCCGTGCCTCGGTAAGCACGTAAAGCCGTTGGTCCTGCGCCTGATCTCTCTCCAGGTCGTGTCGGTTTACCGTCCCATCGGATTATGAGAGTGAGGGAATTGAGAGTGCACCTGTGCTTGCGCATACACTTGGGCACTATAATCCTGTCCTGCGCCGATGGCTAGCCTCCGTTGAGGCTGGCCGCCGTGACCGAAATTCGGTCTGGAGGACATTATTATTATTATTATACTACAAATATAACTGCAGCATGGCTCTACCACGTAAAATATACTGTAATTTGCGCGGGTAATATGGTGTCAGAAATAACACCGTAAATTTCACCGTATGCGTTCAACCAGCAATAGGTATTTAATATTCTATTTTATTATAATTTACTCATAAATTTTGCATTAAGGTTTTTTTAAGTTAAGGCTAGAGCCGTACTAGGCGGCGGAGGAAAATATAGTGAGAAATTCTGCTAAATTTATTACTTTAGCATTAAAATGTAACAGAAAATTGAACACATCTGCTAATAGCTGTATGGTAATTTTAGTTAAAGCAAACGAGCACACAGTCTACCTAGTAAGTGGATGTTGTGCCTTATAGACATCTACATTTATCCTCGATTAAGAATCAAAACGCAGATGCTTTTTCACCCCTGAGGACTAAGTTGGGATGCCTCGTTTCCAGTATTAAAGGGTCTCCGGTTCTCTACACTCACCACACGAAACACAACTTAACAAAACAAATAACAAATAAATTGGAGGTGGAAGCTCTGTTTTAAGATGATATGAATACACTAAAATAATACAGTAAAGTAAATTTCTCTGTTTATTCCATATACGACAAGATTCCTGTATTCATCCGATTAAAATGAATCTGCGGTAAGTTGTTGTGCGCACACCTGCGAATGTTTCTGACCAAATGCATTGCATTGCATACATGGAGCGGCTAGTATAATATAAATATAACTAATTTCTGGAAACAGTCATTTGGCATCTTATCTGTTTAAGGAACTAAAACAATAAGCCGCGGGTAATAAGGTCATAGGCCTTATAAAACAATCTAACCTAACAAAAACAGGTAGCGGACCTAACCAGCAAATCCTTGCTTTATTACTCATTGTTTCCAAGTCGGTTGCTTTTAACTTACCTCATTGGAACACCATTATACTTGCCTACATAACCCCGAGTATGCTTTGTCGGTAATGGGTTTAAGGCTTTACAGATAATGCCGACAGTTAACAATGCGTTTTTATAACACGAATTTTTGCGAATTTTTGCTTGGCCAGGTCGTAAAATACATTTGTTGGTTATTTGGTTGCCATTGATCAGATCGGGTTGAATTCGTTTTTAAGGTTATAATAAAGTTAAAGAGGGCCTATCTTCTTGTTAACACTAAATTGCCGTTATTTGGCCAATAAATTTTATTGGTAAAATATAAAACTAAATACTAGCAACGGTATGCAAATAAAATATGGCTTTATACCTTAGGTTAAAGAACAAGGAAAAGTTTTGTATCTGTAAACTATATTAAAACTATATAACCACAAATTTATTACTCCAATAAATGACATATTTTAGTTACTTTCTTTGGATTCCCCTAATATTTTATGCTACGTTAGTATAGCAGGTAATTAACCTAGTTTGAGGGTGTTCACATCAGTGATGTGAAGCACCGACGCTCCGGGAAGTCTGCAGTCTGCGAACATGTTCAAGATCGTCCCCACCATTACATTAGATTTTATAAACCACAAATTCTCGCAAAAGAACACCGATTCCTACCAAGGATGATACGCGAGGCTATTGAAATTAAAAAACATCCAAATTTCAATAGAGAAAATGGTTGGGTGCTACCATCTGCTTGGGATCCTATAATTAACAAAATTAAACCCAAATCCAAGCATACCACTGCAAGACTTCATGATACTATAAGCTCGTTTTGCGTAAATCGGACCAAAAATTAATATTAAAAAACTGAAGGTAGCCGGACTAACTATGACATTGGGACGTCAAACATCTCAGTCCACCTCGTGACCATGGGCGCTGTAAAGCACCCGAAACGTCGGGATAATAATAAAAATAAATTAAAGTAATTAAACGCGATAAAATCCGTAAATCAATAGTTTTATTCAATGATAATGATTTCTTAAATTTACGCGAACACTATGTTCGCGTAAATATAAGAAATCATTAAATTGTTATTGTTTTTGTACTAAAAATTAAATCAAATTGTTATTTTTCTGTACTTAAAATTACAATAAATTGTTTTTTTTCTTGTAATGTTATTAAATAAAGAATTTATAATCATCTAATAATTTGTTAAAAAGAAATACTCAATTTGAAAAGGTATTGAAGGCTTTTTAGAAAATATTTAATTTATTTGTTATTTTTAACCAGTGGCAAATTGTGATGCGAAAAAGGCAAAAATCTCAGCCTTTTCTGGTTGAAGTCAATTTATTTTTATTTCGTAAATACTAGATATTCCCTGCCTCAGAAAAAAAATCTCTCACTATACACAGAGCTGGCGGGGCAGCAAAGGAAAACTTCGGCTAAACGGGACATTTCTGGATATATGGAAGAATTTTTGTTCCACCATTTGAATTTATCATCGGATAGGGATTGGGTGGGCCGATTAATCGGCTAATCGGCCAATCGGCCAAAGTACTAATCGGCCCAACTCTAATATATTTATGAAGCATTTGTCAGTCTGTAATTCCGAAATAAGGTTAAATCAAAAAAACTGATAAAACAAATGGTTTTTGATAATTATCTCATAAACTGTACCTACTAAGAAAAATGAAAAAGTTTTAAAAACAAAACTTTTTTGGTTGATGATGAATTGTACGATGAATTTTATATAAAAATGGTTCTCATACTTTTCACTTTATTTTTAGCACAAAAAAAATGCTTTTTTTTGATTTCGCAGTATGTAACAATTTTTACTTTAATCCCTTTTTTGTATAAAACTATATCTACAAATTTTTAAACATGAAACAACGCTTAGAGTCATTGAAAAAATGGAAGAAATTGGAGCGAATAGTAACACCTTAACACCGCCTTTTTAAAGGAGAATAAAAAATAAGTTATAAATTATTATATTGAATTACGAAGAGCGTACCTATATACGACAAGAAATATTTTCTAACCAGTGACACACCCGGTATTTACCATAGGTATCTATATAAATAGGTACGCATTATTCAATAAATATTAATAAAACTTTTTAGTAACAGTATCCAATCTGCCGCCAATGCACTGTTGAGATCTCTTATTGTCTTTCCAAATTATCCCAAATATAATCCATCGGGTAAACGCCAATCGGGTGACCTTTAAAACTTCGGTTTCAAGCTCGTTAAGATATTCCATAACTATAGATGTATTGGAAGACCATTGCATTAAAATCAGTTAATACCTTCAAATACCGGGGCAAAAGTCATGATATAGATTTTTTTTAAAAGTCGGTACTATGTCGCTGTCAGGCACCTGTTTTGACCATTCGCATAGGAGCTCATGCGAATACCGCCTCATACTCGTACGTTGACCCCAGCGTATGGTGGTCTTATCTGCCTTAGTTAGGTATCTGCCTTAGTTAGGTATCTGCCTTAGTTAGGTATCTGCCTTAGTTAGGTATCTGCTTAGTTAGATTAGTTAAGTAATACTAGGTATTTTTATCTGTTGTTAGGTATCTGCCTTAGTAGGTTCTGCCTTGTTAGGTTTGCCTTAGGGTTTGCCTTAGTTAGGCACTCGTCTAAGTGGCTCTTCGCCGCTTGCGCCCTCCTTTTTGCCAAGGAGGGTCGCGTTCGTATACGGCATAGATATCTCTAGTTAGACCGTTAAGCCAGTCCCTAAAAGGTGGGGTTTAGTGGGTAAAAGTCTCCACATAACCACGCAGCCGGCTGCGTGGTATGCCATGAGCATTAACCACCTCCCTCCCCCCGTTTTCCGGAGGGTTGCCCATATTTGCTTCGGGCGCAAAAAAAAATGGTGGTCTTCCAGAAATTTCTCACTGATTGTATTTTTCTGTCAAGTCATGTTCACCTTTTGATTCTTTCACAAATTGGCTTATTATAGAAATCAGTCAGTGTACATTATTTTTCCCCATGCTTCGTCAACCTAGTTTTGGAGTAAGCTAACAAGGATTGACAACATGGATGATCTGTAAGTTAAGGGCTTCTGGCAAATAACTATGTATCTAATCCAAAAATTTTAAATCTTCTTGCGGTTTTGGTATTAACTGTCACTCGTCAAATTTCTGAGAGTACCTACCTAATTTGTTTCTCACACTTTTATAAAACTTTTTAAAAGTTGCAAAGCTTTAAATTACGTTTGTCTTAAAATTGGGCTTCTGAGATATAAATTAAACTATCAAAAATCTAAATTACAGTTCTATCCTTTATAGAACACATAGCATAGAACTGTAATTTAAATTTATATGTATATGTACTCCTTATATAATTTAGATCTTTACTAATAGGAATGGGCCCCTCCCTTTCTCCCTCACATTTTTGTAATGTTCTGTACATGTACCCGTAACATTTTTCCGCATACATGCATTGATATATTAAAAATTAAATATATCAATGCATATATGCAGGTATCCTCGTGGTTTCTTTACCGCTGAGCATGTGTTAAATCAGCACTATGATATCCAATTCTATACGTCGTAGAGCCACGCTGCAGCTATATTATGGTTGTAGCATGAATGGGTCGGGTCGACCGGGGAAGGACAACGCTCTCACAGAAGTCCAGCGTAAAATAGCAGCTTAATGCTGCTGTGTTTCGTATGGTGAGTGTAGAGATCCGGAGACCCTTTTTTCTGGAAACGAGGCATTCCATCTTAGTCCTCAGGGGTGACAACGCATCTGCGTGTTGATTCTTAATCGAGGACAAATGTAGATGCCTATGGGCCACAGAATCCAATTACCATCAGGTAGACTGTGTGCTCGTTTGTCACCCTCATTCTATAAAAAAATCAATTCATTGATGCCGGTGGGGCTCGAAGTAGGGCTGCGTGCGTACTATAAAATTTACTATCGCTATACCTCAATATGATATTCATGTAAAATAGCAGACCAGTGTTAGGCAGCAGAGTAGAATGTGCAAGAATTCGCCGGCATCGCCAATTTTTATGCCAAGCGCAGCTATTAAGGAAAACCTTTACTGTTTAATGGTCATTGGTCAGCCGTAGATTGTTTGAGGATTGATGATGATAATGATACTAAAAATGAAAACTGGAATATGAGGCCCACATCCAGCATTGTAACGAGTTTAGGGTGTATTTTTTTACGAGTACCTATAATAGCCGAGGTAGCTCAGGAGTAGCTCACTGTAAATTTCACAGTACGCGAGCAACTTCGGTTCGACCCCCGCCGGTGCCAGTGAAATGCTATTTAAAGTGCTGACTTACCAAATGGTCGGCGTTGAAGGAAAACGTCGTGAGGAAAGCTGAATGTTTGAGGAATAAGAAAAAGAATATTTTAAAGACTGTGAAGTTCATCAACACGAATTGGGGCAACGCGGCGGACATTTCCTTCCCCTAAAACCGTCACAGAAATTAGAGGAGGCTTGTACCCAGCAGCGGGACGTATATAGGTGGTAAATTTAACTTAAGCCTATTAGTAGACAGTGTGTAATTAGTTTTTGAAATCCTAGAACCAGAAACATCTTTTAAGATTTTTGTTAGTTCGTGTTTATAACTCACTGATTGAACTACTTTGGAAGTTGAAAAAAAAAGTAATTTAGTATCTTAGCTAATGAGCAACCTACATAAAGACCACAGGACAGAGAAACAAGCAATCAGAGTAATAAAATTAGAAAGTTCAAATTTAGCGATGGTTGATGACGCCGGCCGGCTCACAGGAAAACAATAAAAGGAACTCTCAATTACGGCAATAAAAATAATATTGTCTGTAAACATGAACGCTTTGAAGCCGAGACCGACAGCTACCGAGCGGTTTTGTGCAACCCTCCCCGTAAAATGGCTGTACGGTGGAACAATGCGTCTGCGCACAATACAGCGTACACTTTCAAAGATATTTCTTTATTTCGGCCCAAACATTGGCATTGGAGTATTGTGGGGCCTTTTGTTGACTATTTACCGACTTTTGGGTTGTTACACTGAAGGGGATGTCAGAAAGCCGCTCGGTAATGTCTCGAAAAAAAATGCGGGTTTCAATCCTGCTCCTTGAATATGTTCATTGACGTGACTGGGATGACTTAATTTTGTATCTCGTTATTGCTACATTAAAAGTTCTAATATTTTTTTTAAACTTATACTAACACTTGAATACTTTCCTGTATTCCTATTTTACCCGCGTTGTACATCCATAACTGTGCTTGGACGAACTTCCAGGATAATTGACTGTAGGCGATACATACCATCACTTACTCAGTGCAAGATTCGAATCGTGGTTTTATCACCTTAGCAAAACATTTATTTATTTTCTTTAAAATCATATTCTTAACTGAATGTATACATGTATGTATTCAGTTGATATGATGGAAGCATAATGGTGCTGTTTTTTATTGGTGGTAACAAGGCACGCAATCTTAGTCCTCAGGGGTGACAACGAATCTACATTTTAATTCTTAACTGAGTATTGATGTAGGTGTCTATAGGTGTCAGCACCCATCTACCCGTGCCGGTTTGTCATCCTTATATTATTAAAAAAAAAGCACTAGAAACTTATTTCCATGCCACCATTATAATAATAATAATAATAATCATCTTTATTCAGGCAAATTACACCCATATCCAGTAAAATCAAAGAATTTAAAATCAGTCTCCAAAATTAAGCAATAAGTAAATCAATGTCAATACAAAATAACAATGTTAAAATAATAGATCTAGTCAACGTAAATAGGCAGTAATGTCAGTATATAAAATATATTGAAATAAAATTAAAATTAAAATTAATAAATAAATAACAGAATTAAACACATTTATCAGTCAGGAGACGAGATCAATAATTAAAACTTTCTCTGAGGCAACTGTGCTGCAGTAAATGAATTTAAAATTAAATTTAAAATTAAATTTAAATTTAAAATTAAATAGAATTATACTTTGACAAATGTTTGACAACGAAAGAAAATACATCACCGCATATCGTTCCGTGAGTGTTGTAAGTCCTATAGGAAATACTAGACGGTTCTTGTTGCTTCCGGCAGATGCTTATATAACCATCCTTTAATACCTAATTTTTTAAACAATTAGATTCTGTCTTTTAAATAAATAAAAATCGAACTAACTACACGCCAATTAGCCATATGGTGGCTTATTGGCGTGTAGTTAGTTCGAGGTTTAAAGAATCTGTCACCTCATTTCGGGTAAGAGGTGACTATGGGAGACCACAGAAAGGTCACATAGCTTCCGCCATCTACCTAGTTGGAGAGTAGTCTGGTGCGAGACATTTGGTGTTGCGATGGAAAATCCGCTTGGCGTGGCGAATAAAACAAATGCTCTCAACGAGAGAGACCGCGCCCTCCTTTCTGCCAAGGAGGGTCGCGTCCGTTTACAGCTTAAAGATCTCTCGTCAGATCGGTAAGCCAATCCCAAAAGGTGGAGTTTAGTGGGTAAAAGTCTCCACATAACCACGCATCCGGCTGCGTGGTATGCTATGAGCATTCTCCACCTCCCTCCCCCGTTACCGGAGGGTTGCCCTTATTTGCTTCGGGCGCAAAAAAAACGAGAGAGACCTATGTATAGCAGTGGACTTCTGTGGGTTGATAAAAGAGAAGAATAGGTACACAAAATCGGACACGAATTGTGATGGTAGACCGCATCGAACACCCATATTCATTTTTTATTAATAATTTTAGAGCTAGATTGATTATCAATATTCTTTTCTAGTAGGTACTATTAGCATTACAGTTAAAATACAAATTATTGGTGTTATCACAATGTTTGTGGCACTGACTTTTTATCTTCTCTCTGAATTTATTACACTATAGTTATTATGTGTAGGTGTTGAAAGTCCAAATATATAAGAGATCAACCCTGAAGTGCGTATAACATAATCGATTTAATAAACAAAAAATTATTTGAATCCGTTCTCAATTGGCTCAATTTTTATACGTACGTATACGTATTAATAGTATAGTTGTAGCACGAATGGGTCGGCTCGACCGGGGAAGGACCACCCTCTCACAGAATACCAGCGTGAAATAGTAGCTTAAAAGCTACTGTGTTTCGTATGGGGAGTGTAGAGAACCGGAGAACCTTTTTACTGGAAATAATACATTCCATCTTAGTCCTCACGGGTGACAACGTATCTGCACATTGATTTGTAATGGAGGATACATATAGGTGCCTATGGGCCACAGCAACCACTTACCATCAGGTGGACTGTGTGCTCGTTTGTCAGCCTAACTTATAAAAAGAAATAACGAATATAACATACATACAAAAAAAGAATACAGACGAAGTGAGAAACTTCCCCTTTTTTAAGTCGGCTAAAATCAGCAACATCAATTAAGTTATAGGGAATGTCAGGTAATAAATATGTTAGAGATATCACTTTATAATGAAATATCTATATAGTTGTAACTTTTTGAAGTTGTTTGAAAACTTTTATCTTTCCTTAAGCTTATGTGTTTAAAATGATTCAAACTAATCGACATACCCACCATGTGGCCCATGCGGTGTCCGACATAATCGTCGGGCGGAAACGCACGCACTTTCAACCCGTTGCTGTCAGTACATAAAACGTTTACCGTCAAATAGTACCTTAATTGCACCCAAATGTCGGCTTAATTGCAACTATTGTATATGATAATGGAACGATTAATGTTCACGAGAAATAACATTTAAATTTTTATTTGTTCAGAGATTTTTTAGAATAAGTCTGACAAACGAGCACACAGTCCACCTGATGGTAAGTGGATGCTGTGGGGTTTGCTTGCGTATTGTGAAATTTACAGCGAGCGCTAACCATCTGAGCTACCACGACTCTAAGTGTGGAAAGTGTGGCACACATTTATACCTACTCGATTAAGAATTAAAATTTTTACTTTATTTGGCCCAAACACTTTAGAAGTTAAGATTCTGTGACGCATTAGAACCGATGGATAGACAGAATTTATGAGTTCCTTGTAATACGACAGAACCTTTCCTAAGTATTTATAAGTACCAGATAATGTTATTAAGGAGTGTGAAACGATAAACGTTACCGACAAACTGGCTTACATTTTGGCAAAATTTAAATTGTAAATAATGTACACTCTTTCTAAGAATAAATAAAAAAAAATCTTGTGACAAACAGTTGACAGAATAACGTATAAAAGTAACTCTTATTTTGACCCCTTATCAGCTTAAATAATCGCAGTTGAAGAAAATCCTCCCTAAAAGCTACTCGCGTCATCATCTTGTGTCAAGTATCACACATCTCATATTGAGTTTTTGGAACTTTTATAATTCTTATAGAATTCCTATGACTGCATGGTTGGCCTAGTGGTCGTAAACTGATTGTTAATCACGAGGTCTTGGGTCAGGCCAAAATCAGTGATAGGGTTTTTCTGTCAAAAAATTGCTATTAGCCTGGAGTCGTCAACCTGCGCTTCGGAAAGAACGTAAAACTGTTAATCTTGTGCCTGATCTCTCTCCGATCTTGTCAGATTACTATGATTGCAATGGACGACACACCCGGTCAGTTCAACTGATCATTTCAACTGATCAGTTCAAACTAGGAGTGTTGATATTTTTTAAAATATCGGATTTTCGGTATATCTATAAATAAACTTATATATAAAACTCCGATATTGATATATTTATAATTATGGATACATCGAAAATCCGATATTTTAAAAAATATCAACAGTCCTAGTTCGAACTGATCAGTTGAAATGATCAGTTGAACTAACCGTGTGTGGCGACCGTTAGTGTGATGGATTAGATAGAGCACTTGTGCTTGCACATATATTCAAGCACTATTATCCTCTCATGCGCAAATGGCTGGTCTCCGTTGAGACTGACCACGGTGACCGTAGTTCGATCTCGGATTATTAGTATTCCTAAATAGTGCTTTAAATATGTATTCAAATTAATAAGTTCTAGTGTCTACGGTGCGAGACATCTGGTAGGTACTAAGGTATATCGCCATTTTTTCTGTAAGTTTGGCGATTGCGGAAAATGTTCCTTACTTGGGAAAGATGCAATGTCCAAGTAAAACACTGTTTTAGATAATGACGAACGATGACGATAAATTTGTCCTGGCTGTTTTGCACTAAAATTAGAAGTTGTCAACTACATAGGATATATTAAAATAGGACATGTTGTGGTAAAACACGAAAACAGTCATCGCAAAAAGTTGTGCAATAAGCTCGAAAGTGGACTTGAATGAAAGTTATCTGGGCAATCATAACTCGCGTAGCTTAAAACCAAAAAAAAAAAATGATCAAATGCAGGCATAGATTGGGAATTTGAATTCCGAACTCAGACTTTGCTCAAACCACGCGATTTTTAT
The DNA here is from genome assembly GCA_907164705.1 of Parnassius apollo. Lineage (NCBI taxonomy): Eukaryota > Metazoa > Arthropoda > Insecta > Lepidoptera > Papilionidae > Parnassius > Parnassius apollo. The sequence continues at coordinate 1,532,002 of CAJQZP010000333.1, read as the reverse complement.
CAATGTGTGTTCGGAGAAAAAAGGCAGAAGGCTTGTAAGAAAAGATTAGGGTAGGTATTTGAGGGTTTATATGTTTGTAAAGTAATATATTCAATCATGAGTTTTTAATAGCATGTATATGTTTATTCATGTCATTATTCTTATTATGAAACTTATCTCTACTTCAACAAACAATTTGATTGTTTCAAAAAGCAGGCTTTTAATTGCAGTAGCTTTTCTTTTGTTAACATGTTAACTATAAACAACACTTCATAATATGATTAAATTATATTGAGCTGCATTCAACCGTCAATAAGATTTATCACGTAAAATACGTTACAATCGATGATGTGTAATAGAAATGCGTTCAATACATGAATCGGTCCCCCGTTGTTCTTTAGAACACTTGAACCTCAATGTTTTTAAATGTTGGGCCTACACAAAACGGGTGAAGTGCCCTCTACAAAAGTTGGCAAGAGGTAAAAACCGTATGTAACTTCGTAATTGGTCACTTGAATTTAAAGGAACCTTTCCGTTCATGCCATAGAGTGATAAATCTTCATAGTAGCAATAAAATATAAAATTATAACGTTGCTCGCTTTTTCCTAGCTTTGCTTATATAAACTTCGCTTTGCCACGACTATCAGTATACCTGTCTATCATAAATGATATTTTCAGAGACTTGATAATATCCCCTCAATCCCAACAAAAATCCCATGCAGTCGCATGCGACCGCACCCACCGGCAGCGCTTAAACCATTAAAACTTATATTTAGAGGCTACTTTTCTATGAAAAAGTTTGGCATTATAAAATTTATACAAAATTCTCTATATAAAAGTCAGGTTTTACTTCATTACAAAAAGACTATTGTACTTTGATAACAAAAACAAAACATACCAAGCGAATGTCGGCAGCGTGATAATCACAATTATTTCAATATATACTTATTACTCGAAATTATTTACGTAAAAAGATAAATTATATTCCCACAAAAACTTTCATTACAATTTTATAATAAAACACTATACTAAAACACTAATAAAATACTAGAAAAATCCAAAAATCAACACTATAACATTTACGCGAAAATGGTGTACGAAATGAACGTAGATTATAAATAAAGATCCATAGGATAACTTGACTTATTATCGCACTAGAGGATAGATAATTATATATTGATTCTATAATGCCAAACTTTTTCAAAGAAAAGTAATCTCTAAATATAACTCTTAATTCGTAAAATTTTTGTAGCGGAAATATAAATTAATTATTAACTAGAAAATAGTACCACCTATCAGGTCCAAATTTGGTGATTTTCTTTTATGGCCCGAAAGAAACATATATTGTGAATAATATAACGATTACTGACAAACGCACCTATATTACGCGATATATAGAGGTTGATATTGTAGCATTACTTGGGCGAAGTCTATGTTCGGCAAAGGATTAATAATATAATTGTAATTAAAGGAAATAAGTTAATGTACTTTAAAAACTGTAAATTATAATGCGTACAGTTAATGTGGGAGCAATAATTTGCCGGAGTCGGCTTGTAGAGTATTGGTTTGTAAAAAGAAAAAAACTTTTTTTTTATCAAATTAAAACGAAATTAGCATTTTATGGGAACGTTATTTTCGTATATAGTTACTGTTACAGCATATTAAGTCTTCTGCTAACCATAAACTTCCCCATAGGTGCATCATGGGGGGGACGGGGAGGGGGGATATCTGCCATAGCTGCTACGCTTGCCAGGAGCAGTTTTTATTTTTTAGTTGTTATAAGGAAAATGCTGTTTCCCATCTTCTGGTTAGTTTTACTTTGTCGTCTCTTACGACAGTCACGGGACGATATGGGGTACTGGATAATCTCATACCTCCACTACACAGTTACATCGTTACATCGTCGTATAATCACAAGTTATGCAAAATATATGCTTACACATAATACGAATATTAAAAAATTTAAAGGAAAAACACGTTGTACATAATATGTACGGATAAGAAACTGAATTACGAAATATTTTCTCATGGAAACATGGTAAAATAAAATTTAAATGGTAAGTTTTTACAACAAAAATGTAACATTCAGAACAATAGGTACTCGTGTTATTTAAAAACCATTTAAAAAACCATACTTCGTGATTATAAGTACTGAAGATATACATTTAGTTAAAATTGAAAGTAATTAGGAATTCTATTTATATAAGATATAAAATAGAGCAGAAAAATCGTGATATAACGGTTTGATGATACCATTCCATGTTAATAATACATGTTTGTAAATATCAAATTATGAATATGAGAAGATCAACTAGAAAATACTTATAAACAGGTACAAATAAAATGTAGCATGTATGTAAAATACAGGATTTATTCTCATGCCATCTCTAATATAGTTATAGCTCTATCCAAATTCGGCCTCGAGCAGTAAGTATTGTGCAAATAGAGTAAATCCGGTAAGCGCCCGCGGCACCACGTATTAAAGGTTTCATACGCGTATTACAGGTGAAGTGCTGCCTATTGTGAAACAGGAAGTGAATTTTAGCCTTAATACGAAGTGAGTTAAGTATATCTGGAAGTAATTGAGAGTTCTTTTCATAACAAATGAAGCGTCATGATGATGTAATGTAAGCGTCTCAAACGCCTAAAAGAATTTCGGATAAGTTCTTTTTTGTAATTAGAGCTGCCGTTTAATGTATAGTTTTACAAAAAATGATGTCGTCATCCATAGTATTTAACACTTAGTTTAAGGTAAATCATGATTACAGAAAGTATTTTTTATAGTAAAGTTAAGTAAAGTTACAGCCTATATACGTCCCACTGCTGGGCTCAGGCCTCACGCTCATTTCTGAGAGGGTTTTAGGGCAAGGAATTGTCCGCCGCGCTGCCCCAATGCGTGTTGACGAACTTCACATGTCTTCGAAATATTTTTTTCTTATTTCTCTGACATGCAGGTTTTCTCACGATGTTTTCCTTCATCGCCGAGCACGTGGTAAATCAGCACTTAAAATTGCAATTAGCAATTTCATTGGTGCCGGCGGGGATCGAACCCGGGTTGCTCGCGTACTGTGAAATTTACAGCGAGCGCTAACCATCTGAGCTACCACGGCTCATTTTTTTTAATAATATACCTAGTATTTTTCACGCGGTAGACCGGGGAAAGAACACGCTCTCACCGAACAACAGCTTAAAATAGCAGTTTATTGCTGTTGTGCTTCGTTTTTAGAAATGTTAGTCCTCAGGGGTGAGACTGAGTGTATATTTTGATTCTGAGGATATTTTGATTAGGATATTTGAACAGAACGTGTCCGTGCGACAGAGTCTCCACGTGCTCGGGCGCCGTCAAGATGGCCAGAGGACAGGAAGGCAGGGCTCCAATTAACGTATTCTCCAGCCCACATATCCTGGAGAAACAAACCAAAACTACTTTATGATTTAATTAAAGCAGTCGCGGAAAGCATATATAAAGCCGTTTTTTTCGTGCGACGGATCACTATCCGGTTGTGTCGAATTACCGTCCCATCACACTATGAGAGTGAGGGAATAGTGAGTGCACCTGTGCTTGCGCATACACTTAGGCACTATAATCCTAATTTGCGCAGATGGCTATTCTCTTTGCAAAACTGGCCGCCGTGAACGACAATCGGGATTATTATAAAGTCAGATATCTATGGGCTACAGCATTCAATTACCAACAGCTAGACTGCGTGCTCGTTTGTCACCCTTATTCTTTAAAAACAGGTCTGTCACACAGTGGGCTACACTGCAGTCTATAAATAGGCACGATTTTCCTACTGGCTTTCTAAGTCAAGATCCGGAATTACGGAGTCGGATGGTCAGATCATTAAGTGTTATTATCAAAATAATAAAATTATTTGTTACGACAGTACCTATTTTAACCTATTAAAAAACAGTCTAAATCAAAATGATCAGAAACGTTCGGTGTATGTGTGAAATTCCATACGTGGCGGGGTGAGTGGGGGCGAGTGGAACTCATTACTGGCACGTGACACGGGCCCGCCGCGCCGCTCCCCTCCACGATGCTACATTTCGCCAATGAGTTATTGAGTGCGCTGAAGGTTCATGAGTTCGAGCTTTGGTATTAATGTCTGGGATATGTGAGAAAAATCTTTATTTAAAAATATAGATGAAAAAACTAGGTATTTTCCACGACGTTTTTGAAACGAATTTAGAGTTTTATGAAATTAAATTCAGTTCAATTCCATATACCTACTCATTACTTACTTATACGATGTCCTCCCATAAAATTTTAAGTTTATAGGAGAAAATCGGAAAAGTGCATAGTAGGTATCACAGATATCAGGAAAACAATAATTTCTGTGCAAAGATTTGTAATATTACTAATATATTTTGTAATTGAACAATATGTTTCAAAATTTAGCTAATGCTATTGTTTTTTAATGACTTTCGGAATATTGTACAACAAGAACTAAGAAATGTCATAATGCCGTCGACCATAATATATACCGTCAAGGTTAAAATATGTACATAACTGTAAACAAGGGTCTGAATCATAGTCAATGAGAAGATTAACAGTTAGTTATGTGTGAAACTTTACAGTGCGCTAATGTACTACTCTATCACGACCAGAGATTTAGAATTAGAATTTTACATACATATTAAGTCTATGGCCGCGACGGCCATTGTTAATTGCATTTGATTGATGACGAATACAAAATACAAAATGTCAAATTATTCACCAAACGCGTTCCGATTCTGCGAGAGGCGTCAGAATCCCACCGTTTTGCGCCGAAACGCCCGCCGTATTTTTCTAATTGAATCATGTGTGATTTATTATTGGTCTGATGATGTATCATTCTTTCAACAGCAGCCGCGGCACCCCACGGGCTTGCGGCGCAAATTATCGCTACAAATGTTCACATCCGTGCTTTTTAACTGTTGTAGGTACCCTTCGTCCCATTTCCCCTCTGCACTTTTTTATTGAACAAAGCAATCGATTTTTTAAGATGAATTACAACTCGGTAAAAATACTTTTAGATTTATAATTTTATTACAATTTCGCTATCATTCTTATTAAAAAGATTGTAAGCGCGTAGAATGTTCTAAAATTGTCCAAAATTTTCTAAATTTTTAATTCTAAATGTCAGACCCTTTCTACTGGAAACGAGGCATTCCATCTTAGTCTTCAAGCGTGACAACGCGTTTGCATTTTGATTCGTAATCGAGGATAGATGTAGATGTCTATGGGCCACAGCAACTACTTACCATAGGGTGGATTGTGTGCTAGTTTTCAGCCTATCCTAAAAAAATTGTAGTAATAAAAGTAGAAAGGGACAGATATCTAATTGTATTCTTATGTGATGATAATGGCGATAATGGTAATAAATTCGTATATAGATGATAAAAAGATAACTCATTCTATCATAGCTTTACTTCAAAACTTGTTGATAGATATTAAAGGTCTTCATATGTTAGTACACGCCTGCACATAAGCATTAAATTGCATTAATAATTTATTGGTGCCGGCGGCAATCGGATTAGGGTAGCTAGTGTATAGTAAAATTTAAAGCGGGCGATAGCCCCTGAGCTACCACAGCTCTAATGATTAAAGCCTTACTTCTACGATTTAAAATATATTCAGATGCAAAGTCACAAATAACAGGTTTTTACATCAATCTTTTTACAATAAAAACGTAGTATAAAAAACAAAAACATACATTACATCTTTCTATACATGCGTATACCCATGCATACATGTTGTTATTTTAACTTAGAAAAATTATTGTGATTTTCCAAACAAATTCATTGTTTGTATTTCGCTCGCTGTAGTGGTGCTGACGCTTTTAGAGTATCTTCATCAGCTAAAAGTGATGGAACTTCCGCCCGTTGGACACATTATGTTGCCAGCCATTGTTTAACGCCCAGTTTACACGTGTGAGGAATTCAGAGATGAGATTTTGTCAAAGATTTTTCTAGTAATAAGAACTTTGTTGTTTTATTAGCACTCTTTGTTATAAAAATAAGTTTCATATTAAATGTTCACGTAATGTTAAATTTGTACTTAAAATGTGTAAATTCAAAAATAATCTTCTTATTTAAAATCTCTTTATTTAAAATCATTTTTTCAATCAACAATATGGTTTTAGGTGCATATGGGTGCGTCTAGTACCGATGAAGAAAAAAGAAGTAAGATGTGTGTGTCAGTGCGTCAAGAAGTAAGATCTGTGCGTGAGCGTGTCAAGAAGTAAGATGTGTGCGTGAGTGCGTCAGGAAGTAAGATCTGTGCGTGAGCGTGTCAAGAAGTAAGATGTGTGCGTGAGGACACAAGAAGTAAGATGTGTGCGTGAGCGTGTCAAAAAGTAAGATGTGTGCGTGAGTGCGTCAGGAAGTAAGATCTGTGCGTGAGCGTGTCAAGAAGTAAGATGTGTGCGTGAGGACACAAGAAGTAAGATCTGTGCGTGAGCGTGTCAAGAAGTAAGATGTGTGCGTGAGGTCACGAAAGTAAGATCTGTGCGTGACTGTCAAGTAAGATGTGTGCGTGAGGACACAGAAGTAAGATGTGTGTGGTGAGCATGTCAAGAAGTAAGATGTGTGCGTGAGGACACAAGAAGTAAGATCTGTGCGTGAGCGTGTCAAGAAGTAAGATGTGTGCGTGAGGACACAAGAAGTAAGATCTGTGCGTGAGCGTGTCAAGAAGTAAGATGTGTGCGTGAGGACACAAGAAGTAAGATGTGTGCGTGAGCGCAAGAAGTAAGATGTGTGCGTGAGGACACAAGAAGTAAGATGTGTGCGTGAGCGTGTCAAGAAGTAAGATGTGTGCGTGAGGACACAAGAAGTAAGATGTGTGCGTGAGTTTGTCGAGAAGTAAGGTGTGTGCGTGAGTGTGTCAAGAGGCTAACCATGGTATTGCCATCACTTGAAATGTATAAGAAGTGCTCCGTCTTTCTTTTTTTGATCAATTGTATGATTAATATTTGAATAGTTATATCGTGCTAGACACCCGCTGCAACTGTATTATGACTGTAGAATGAATGGGTTGGCTGGACCAAAAGAATATTCTTAAAGCTCAAACAGAACGCCAACTTGAAATAGCAGCAGATTACAGCTATGTTTCGTACGGTGAGTGTAGACAACCATTTTATTTCATTTCATTAATACTCTTTTTGATTCACATTCGTGGATAAATGTAGGTATCTATGGGCCCATAAAAATTACATACATACATGGCGCCACGCCTGTAATCTCCGAAGGAGTTGGCAGATTTCAAACAACAGCGACTTACTCGTCAACGTTAAGCCAATTAATGTGAATTAGATGGTAAATTACAAAGGATATATGTGGCTAACCCACTGCCTACATAATTACACACATAATATAATACCATTAGTGACCTTTTACGATGTGCTAGGAAGTAAAACAGTTGGCACATTCTTTTTTTTTTGTAATCCCATATGAGACCTAAGGTTTCAGACTAACATGAGACTCACAAAGATTTCTAATGACTAATTTTTGTTTATTGAATATCATGTCATATGTTTATTAAAAGCCAGCACTAAAATCTCTAAGTATAGAGAGACAGGCGGGTGGCTCACCCGCGAGGGCTGGCACAATGGTCTCGTGATTTCCGCACCGCTGGGCGGTTACAATCCGCGCGGGCGCCTCGTCTGCGAACGCGGCCTCTGAGCTTTGAGCTCCCTCGCGTATTTCTAATGTGAACTTCCACACGTAGGGTTGAGACACCTGTAAAATTTTAAGAAATTAGTAACTCTGGGAATTCTAAAGCATTAATAAAAATTAAGAAGGTAGTTTGGTATTTCTTCTTCTTTTACTCAGTCCGACCAATATAGCCCTTTAAGGTAACGTACCAGAAAATAAAGGTGGCTAAAATATGTAAATAATAACACATTTATTTAATTAATATATTCACTTCACGAACCCATAAGAGCCCTATATTGGATACAGACTTTTTATATAGTAGGGATTATAAAATGTAGCAAGTTGGCAGGTTGAAGAGCTACCAGACACTTGAGGCTCCTATCATTACGGGCCTCGGCATTTTATTTTACATCCTATTTATAAAAGCAAATTTAATTTATTATACACAATTCTGTAAATAGAACACTGCTTGATAACTAACTAACTAACTGCTCCGTTTTCAATATTTTCTCCTAATCCTATCCCGGTTGTTATTAGGTAAGGCAAAAACGAAGCAACCACAAACAAAACATGAGCGATTGCGCTACATATATGTAATATTACTGTTACTACTGCTGCTGTCTGTACTGTCTAAAGTTAGTTACAGTCTATATACGTCTCACTGCTGGGCACAGGTCTCCCTTCATTCTTAAGAGGGTTTTGGGTAAGGAAGTGTCCGCCGCGCAGCCCAATGGCGAACTTCACGTGTATTCGAAATATTTTTTTTCTTATTCCTCAGACATGCAGGTTTCCTCCCAATGTTTTCCTTCACCGCCGAGCAAGTGGTAAATCAGCACTTAAAATTGCAATTAACAATTTCATTGGTGCCGGTAGAAATCGAACCCGGGTTACTTGCGTTCTGTTATATTTACAGCGAGCGTCTGGTTGTCTTAATTCCGAAATTGATCACAAGATAACATAATAAATAAAAAATTACATACTAATATGCACTTTACTCAATATGCGTAAAATTTTAACGATACATAAAATAATATTTTAATTTAATTGGCAACCCTATTGTAGGTAATGTGGACAAGCGCGCCACGGCTCCCTGCCGCGTCATTGTGCGTTCACGCCGTGTGACACGACGACGCCTTTCAATAAAATTTTTGTTTTGCACACTCCTTAATTATCTTGATTAGGAGTGTTGGATTCATTTACCAACATGGTTTTAGGTGTTTTTGCTACACGTGGAAAATAAGTTAGATAACAGTACCCGGATGACCGAGCCTTGCTCGGTTTTTTTGAAATTACATTTAGATACAAATTACATACTGATGAAACGTGAATAATATTTTTTGATCTTATTGACATACTAGAAAAAACTGAACTGGTTATTTCAATAAAAAAATCATGAGTGCAATTAGTTAAATTAAAATATTTGTATTTTTAAAAAATACTAAAAAAGGGCTCGAAATAATAGATTTTCTCACAATAGAAGGGAACTTGAAAAAAGCCGGACCGCAGACAGGACGCGAACCAAGACATTACGATTTCGCGACCGCTCGATATCCACTTGAGCTATTACGTGTACGTGGTACACAGTGTCAAAATTTATCTTTTTATATTGTATCAGTTTTTCATTGCCTGAAAACACGGACAAAAAAAAAACATTTTATAAAAATAAATCCTAGCTAGATCGATTAATTGCCCTTGAAACTCCCTGGACACCAAATTTTATGAAAATCGTTGCGCCGTTTCCGAGATTCTGATTATATATATAAAGAATTGCTCGTTTCAAGGTATAGGATTTTAGGTGCATACCCCTCGATTTTTCTGCACACCTGTTAAAAGAAGAATTTGCTGAGGTGTAATGCCGAATAACCTATATATTCATTAAAATACGCGGCATTTCCAGCACTAAATTCTCTACTTTCTACCTTAATTTGTTTTCCATGAAAGATTATAACAAAAACGAACTTAAGAACTAGCTGACAAGTGAATACCACACTCGACAGTGCAGTGATGTAAAACATTATTACTATTAGGCTTTACACAAAGGGGGATTTTCACTTTTTACAAATAACTTGACTACAGGAGAAATAACTGAATTTGCATTTCACGTTCTAAGCTTCTAACAATAAAATTTGTATTACTGCTCACTTCACGAAAATTATAGGTAACTTTTTCTCGACTTGTTTAGAGCATCTGGCCCGATAATATCAGGAAAACACCCAAAAGGTATGCTTTTAAGAAGTTGGTTCGTAGAGATAACGCTTGTTACATGTAGCGCATGACTTAAAAATACTTGAGTCATCCGACATGAAGGCAACGTGACATATTATTCCCAGATCCTAAGCTTCAGCAAAAATGAGAGTAAGCCTGTATTTATTAACTCACGTAAGCTTTTTTTTACCTTGTAATTTGGTATTAAAAAGCCCGTTTGTAATGTTTAATAATGACCAAGTCGTGACATTTTAAACCTTAAACCCAGATGTAAATAGGTTTATTGAAAGAGTTATTAGAGACCTTAGAGTTCTTGAAATAAAACTGGTATAGTTCAAAAAAGAAATAAACAGGGTCCTGAAATGATGTTCAGGTCTCTGATCTGTCCTGAATTTCATAATTTTTTACACTTAACTTCACGAAATTTATGTCAACAAACTAAAATTTTCTTCTGTATGGTGAAGGCGTTTCACAAGTAAGTTTTACACATATTCTGAGTCAAGAAAATGTTTGTAGATTATACAAATATTTGTTTCATGCGGATTTCGAGCCCACGGGCCCGCAGCGCTTTAACCGAATGCTTAGGACTGCGCTACAAATCCGTTAAATCTCTTATTCAGTGGATAAAGGTACAATTGTTGATCGAAGGGTATAAATGAATGCAAAATATAAGGCAAGTTTTATTAGACATAGACACTAAACAGCGTGTAGCACAATTTTCAAAGTCTATTCCCAGATTTAGAAAAAATTTTAGAAAGATCTTAAACAATTTTTATCTTGTTGTTATACGTTGTAGAGCCACCCTGCAGCTATATTATGGCTGTAGCACGAATGGGTCGGCTCGACCGGGGAAGGACCACGCTCTCATAGAATACCAGCGTAAAATAGCAACCTAATGCTGCTGTGTTTCGTATGGTGAGTGTAGAGAACCGGAGACCCGTTTAACTGGAGTCGAGGCATTCCATCTTAGTTTTCAGGGGTGACAACGCATGCATTTTGATTATTAATCAAGGTTAAATGTAGATGTGTCTATGAACCACAGCATCTCCTTCCCATCAGGTGGACTGTGTGCTCGTTTATTCTATTAAAAAAAAGTAAATATGTATTTGCATTTTGATATCGATACAAATTTCTATCATCATCATCATCATCATCATTACAGCCCTTCACAAGTCCACTGCTGAACATAGGCCTCCCCCAAGCAACGCCACAAAGCACGGTCCTGAGCCACCTGCATCCATCGACTTCCTGCATGTCTTACCAGGTCGTCACTCCATCTAGTGGGGGATCGCCCTACACTACGCCCACCGGTACGAGGCTGCCACTCGAGAACCTTTCTTCCCCATCGGTTATCGGTTCTTCGAGCTATATGGCCGTCCCATTGCCACTTCAGCTTATTAATCCGTTGGGCTATGTCGGTCACTCTGGTTTTACTGCGGATATCCTCATTTCTGAGTCTATCACGCAGAGAAACTCCGAGCATAGCCCTCTCCATAGCTCGCTGAGCGACCTTGAGCGTCCTCATACGGCCAGCAGTGAAGAACCACGTCTCTGATCCGTAAGTCATCACTGGCAACACGCACTGGTTGTACACTTTAGTTTTCAGAGATTGAGGTATACCTGACGAGAAGATGTGTCGTAATTTCCCGAACGCTGCCCAGCCGAGTTGAATCCGTCGATTGACCTCTCGGTCGAAGTTGGACTTACCTAGTCGGACTATTTGTCCCAGGTAAACGTACTCGTCAACAACTTCGAGCATAATTTATATACAGTTACGTTATATATACCCGTTGTTAAATACTATTCTAGTGTTAACAATTGAAGTCAATAACAATGAATGGTTGAATTAACAACAGAAACATACATACAATATTATGACAGATATCTAGTAAAACTAACAAAACAAAAAGAATTTCCCTACTATATTATTCTTTGTGTTTCAATTATCGTTAAATACAAGTATATATTACATGCAAAATATATAATATACATTATGTACGAGTAATTCTTATGTGGGAACGATTAACTGCCCCATAACCGACCGACCGTGGCGTCGGCCGGTCACGATACATTGCTTCCCACCGTCTACCATTCCGCGTCGGTTAAAACATAATTGCCACTGAAACACTCCAATTGGTGCCGATTTTATGCATTGTTATAGAATCTAACGTAATTTTTCTCTATAGGGTTTAGAACTTCATTACGCCACACACAGTTTTAATAAGCTAAAATATAAGATATCTACCTTTCCTCCATCTTTTTCTTCATCAGATAATAAAAGTATTTCACTGTACATAGGCTCCTGTTATAGGGAGGATAATCATTAACTGCCACGCTTGACAGACGGATTGGTAATCGGTAACAGTGACCGTATCGCAACTTTGGAGCTGCACAATGTCCTTGATGAAAACAATCATTGAGACTTAATCGATGGTTCCCATAATCGAATGACGAAAAGGGATGATGTATTTGCATGTATATATACTTACTTATTATTTTACAACTATCGCTAAGCTAAGTAGCGGCGTAGGAGAATCTGTTATTCATCACAACCAATTTCATTCTGTGGGAGTCATTCATAGGAGGCAGAGGGAGACTGAAATACCTATGAGCAATGGATAAGAAACTGCGGCTACCAATGAGGCAATCTACGGGGGAGAGATGTAAAAAAGATGATTGTAACTTTTATTTGTTTTAAGATGTAGAGTTAAATCTAGGTTACATTTTGTAATTACAAGCAAGTTAACGTTCATACACTTATCTGTAAGTTATTTAAAAGCGACAGCTTTAAAACATTAGGGTACAGTTACACGTCTCATTTTATAACCGTCACTATAAAAAGGGCAATAAAGACATAAACCGCGTATCTCCTGTGGCTAACCTAATGATGGCATTTACTTTGATATCACTCTAAACAAATAAAATATAAAACGCAGGCGGTCGATTATATTCAGATCTGTGAAATACAATCGTAACAGGTGGATTTCCGATTTTTTGTAGAGTATGTGTCAGCTGTCTGAGTTTTCTTTAGGCAATTAACATCTTTTAATATTTAACCTGCTGTTACTTTGGTTCATTCATTAATAATAAAGTTATACATTACCTGTTTGTAAAAAAATGAGATAGTCTAATTAGTTTTTTCATTTTTAGAATGTAGATGTAATTTTTAATAATTGCTTTTGATGTCAGGCAAATGTAAGCACATTTTTACAGATCACATTATTTACCTTGACCTTATTCACAGATTTTTACGTAACCAAACAAGGATAATAATTCATTCTTTATTATTATTTATTCTTTATTAGTTCTACCAAACCTATTGCTGGATGTACGTTGTTTGATAGCTTCGTCAACTGCCATACGGCAACACGGTTATTAGCTAGCCATATTAGTAAGCGCAAAACCAATAGATACCTAGCATTTAGCGAGGAACAGACAGATTTGTTCGTAATCAATCCCGTGGCAATCAATCTTACCATACACTTCCTGGCATTTGCACTGGAGAGTTTTTATGAGAGTGCATAAACAGCTGAATTCAGCATTCCTCATAAGTACGCCACTTAGTCAGATCTGTGGCTTTACGCATCGAATTGTTGTTAACTGCCTTCACAGATTAGCGTTTCATCTTGCATATCATGTTACTTTATTCTAAGAGAGATTATTATGACTAAAGTATAAATAATGTAGGATGTGAAATTAAGAATAGCTACGTATTTAAAATGAGGGGAACTGAATCTGTTTACAACGATAGGTTTCCCTTAAATTATTAGAAATATTACTGAAGCCTCTACATAATAACTCTACTCTAAATCTACTTGTATTAATGCTTAAAATAAATGGTTCTAAAATTGGCACCACATTCCGAGGTATTTGGAAAAACTGAGAGTATTTTTTTTCCGTGTCTCGCAATACTTCATCATCACCATGACAGCCTTTCATAAGTCCACTGCTGAACACAGGCCTCCTTCAAGGAATACCACAAAGCACGGTCCTAAGCCACCTGCATCCATCGACTTCCTGCATGTCTTACCAGTTCGTCACTCCATCCAGTGGGGGGTCGTCCTACACTAGGCCGTACGGTACGAAGCTGCCACTCGAGAGCCCTTATTCCCCATCGGTTGTCGGTTCTTCGAGCTATATGGCCGTATATAAAATTTTGTTTTTGTGTCCACCAGTAAATACATGGGGGAAATATGGGTATATATTTCAATAAAAGAGTATATATAATTTTAAAATGAAATATCAAATAAATATTTTACCATATCCTATTCAAGTTAATTCTTAATATAGGTGTAAGAAAGGTGTCTATAGGCCTCAGATTCCACTTACCGTCAGGTGCATCGTTACTGAATCTTTTATTAATTAGTTTATTCATTTCACAGTAATGTATATTGGCGGATTTAACGCAAGATACATTCTCTGCCAATCAACCTTACAGTAGTGCAGAGGTATAAGAGGTAAGTGTCAAAAATAGAGCATTACACAGAGATAAATATAAAATTAATTCTTTCATTACATCCTATCGAAAATCCAGTACTGAACTTGGACTACCCCTGCTGATTGCTTTATAGGGGGTGCTGCTCGTTGATCTTGTGGTCGTATCGCGACTGCCGATAGTGAGATTTCGGGTTAATATTATTCTGTATAGAAATTCTTAGTAACAGCCTGTAGTCAGGAAGTTGGAGGTGTTACATCCCGTGCCTCGGAAAGCAGGCAAAAGCCCTTGGTCCTGCGCCTGGTCTCTCACTGGTCGTGTTAAATTACCGTCCTATAGGACTATGAAGGTTAGGGGATAGAGAGTGCAAATGTAGTTACGCATAAACCCCGGTACTTTAATCCTGTCCTACTCAAATGGCTAGTCTACATTGTAACTAGTCGCCGTGACCGAATTTAGTCTGGAAGAACATATAGAGCATACCTATGGGATGTATACCGTAGTTACCAAGCTTGGAAGGTGACTTGGCAACAGCATTTTTACCGTTGTTTTGGCAGTGTAAAATAATCCTTATATAATATCGTAGGTGTCGAAAGAGACGTGGTGACAAACGGGAAATGAACTAGGAGCTGGGCAGCAGCATGTTTTTGATATCAACCCAAATATACATACATATACATACATATAGGTACTAAAAAATATACGTACATATTATTGGGTCCTTACATACGAAATTAGCGTTTTGTCGTATTGACCACTTTGATCTGAAATATATTCTCTTTGGTTAAGAATTCCAAATTCAAATTTATAAATTCATTTAGCTGGTATATTTGAATTTTGAAAACAGTAATTCATTTGTTTTTTCCTCATTATTTTTTTCTTTGGCGTCGCTTGTTACCGCACAATGGAAAACATGAAATATCGGTATATTTACGAGTACGAGTTCCGCCGTGGCACCAGTGCTGAAGAAACAGCTCGAAGGATTGATGATGTGTACGGCGCTGGTGTCGCAAAAGAAAGCAAGGTACTTTTTTGGTTTCAACGTTTTCGTTCTGCAAATTTCGACCTTCAGAACCAACCACGTGAACGGCCGGAGACCAAAGTGGAAAATGAAGAATTAAAAGCTATCGTGGAAGCGGAACCATCACAAAGCACTTCAGGGATAACTGCAGGCTTCGGGGTAAGTGATAAAACTGTATTAATCCACTTGGAGCAAATAAAGAAAGAAGTACAAAACCTGAACGATGGACACCTCATTGAGTGAATCAAACTTGCAAACACGAATCGACTATTGTGTTACTTTGCTCAACTGACACAAAATTAAAGGGATATTAAATCGAATCATTACTTATGATGAAAAGTGGATACTGTACCATAATCAGAAGCGCTTATCGCAATGGCTGAACCCTGGAGACCCAGCTAAATCCTGCCCTAAACGAAAATTGACTAAGAAAAAGTTACTTGTGAGTGTTTGGACTAGCGCCGGTATCGTTCACTACAGCTTTCTAAAATCTAGCTAAACGATTACGGCAGATATCTATTGTCAGCAACTACAAACCATGAAGGAAGAACTAGCTGCTAAACAACCAAGATTGGTCAATCGCTCTAGGCCACTGCTGCTTCACGACAACGCAAGACCACACACTGCACAACAAACAACCACTAAGTTAGATGAGCTACAATTGTAATGTCTGCGACATCCACCGTACTCCCCGGACCTTGTCCCAACAGATTACTATTTTTCCGGAATTTGGACAACTTCTTACAACGTAAAAAATTCAACTCCGATGCGGCCGTCCAATTGAGTGAATCAAACTTTTTTAGTAAAGGGATCAATGAACTACCTATGAGATGACAAAAGTGCATAGATAACAACGGTGCATACTTTGATTAATTAAATATATTTTACAAAAAAAAATTGACTTTATATTCCTCCCGTATAAAACGCCAATTTCATATGTAAGGACCTATTATACAAAACATATAAATTAAGCATAATGATAAATAAAAAAAGTTAACTATAGACACTGAGATGATTCTGCCATTTTATTCAAAGAAGGTTTTCGAAATTTGAATTTTTAACTTCCGAAGGAGAATAGAAAAAGAAAGAAAAAAACACAAAGAAGGATGATTGAACAAAATTAGTGCTATAAGAGGGGCACTGAAGCAGAAGGTTATTATTTTAGAAGGAGGATAAGGAGATATCACGATAGAATAAAGAGTAAGTGTGCGCGTAGACTACGGCGCCGATGAATTAAAACTTTATTTGAGAGCGATTAGTAGAGTAAATACATGATCATGCTTACGAAGATTAAAAATTAAATTAATGCACTTATTAACATAACTTTCTTATTTTTTTTAAGAATTCTGCTGTTTTAACCCGAATTAAAATAACATAAGTCAGATAGAAAAATATTCTTAGACGAGAATGAGATTTCTTTTAAATATACGTATGTACACAGTATTATGAGTTATGAAAAATACGAATATTTTTAAAAAAATCTCTCAAAAATGCTTAATTTTTTTAAAAGTATCAAAAATATAAATTACACACATTTGATGATTTTTTCCATTAGTGGATTATGCATACGCAGTCGGCCTTCTACTGCGGGGAAGCTAGCTATCTATTTATTTATAATAATATTTTATTCTATTATCCATGATGTTGGTGCTGTTAGCCTATACGGCTCTTACAGTTTCACCTTACCGGACGCGAGCTGATTAAAAAGGTAAAGGCAATAGTGTTGAGTATCATGATGATGATGATGTATGATTTGGTACTGTTACCAATCATCATGTCCGCTCAGTGGGGAGGGAAGCCAACAGTACGCTTATCAAGGTTTTTTTAATTTTTATTATTTACTGATATCATAATCTGAATGACAGGGTGAGAAATTGCGTGATAAGAGATAAATGTGGTATGCAAGATGATGTTGTGACCAGGTTTAAGAAAGGAATGCTTCGGTGGTTTGGTCATGTAGAAAGAATGAATGAAGAAAGAGTGACAAAGCAAATTTATATGGCAGATGTGAACGGCCGAGTCGGGAAGGGACGCCCTAGAAAAAAGTTTATCGACCAAATTGGCGATATTTTGAAAAGGGGCCACGTTAGAAGTACCCTTAACCGACGAGCATGTATGCGTAGATATATGGATGTAAAGGAGGCGAAAGAGGTATGTCAGGATCGTGCCAAATGGAAGTCCGTAGTCTCTGCCTACCCCTCTGGGTGACAGGCGTGAGTGTTTATGTTATGTTATGTTATGATATCATAATGTGTACTGTAAATAAAGACGTTAAGTCGTATTTAATCCAAAATAATTAAGAAAAATGGACTAGAGAGTATTTTAGAGTAGTAAAACATTGTAAAAGTAACAATTGATTATATTACATTTTCTTGCTTTTCACTTTCACTCTAAATTTAAAGTAAAGTAAAGTAAAGTTACAGCCTATATATGTCCCACTGCTGGGCACAGGCCTCCTCTCGTTTCTGAGAGGGTTTTAGGGCAAGAAATATTCCGCCGCGCTGCCCCAATGCGTGTTGGCGAACTTCACATGTCTTCGTTCGAAATTTTTTTTTCTTATTTCTCAGACATGCAGGTTTCCTCACGATGTTTTCCTTCACCGCCGAGCACGTGGTAAATCAGCACTTAAAATTGCGATTAACAATTTCATTGGTGCCGGCGGGGATCGAACCCGGTTTGCTCGCGTATTGTGAAATTTACAGCGAGCGCTAACCATCTGAGCTACCACGGCTCTCTCTAAATTTAAGCACCCTTTAATTCTAAGCAATAAGTTATTTGAAAAAGAAAATGGAATTGTTTTCCATTTAATGTAGCGTATAAAATACAGCTAAGTTAGAACGTGGAGTATCACTCACTCTATCGGAAGCGGTGTCGCGGCTCGCCGACACCGCAGCGCGCTGACTCACACCGCATAGTCTAGGAGTATGTACACATTTAATAAATAATTTTTAACTCTACAACATTAATACGTATTCTCAATAAACTATATTAAGGACTAAAGAAGGAGGAACCGAGAAGTTCCGAAGTTTACTTTAGTCTTGATTCACTTGATTATATAAATCACTTAAATACAGTAATTTTTCCCAAGAAAAAAAAAGCAATTAATATAATTCATTACAAATCACCACTACTAGAAGACAACACTAAGAAATAAGTATTTAAGTTTGATTCCAGTGTAAAAAACTAGGTGCAGTTATGATGTACCTACTCCAAACACTGAACCCAGAATTTACAAACTGATACCGTGCCAGGGTATAGGTTTTACGCTCACTAATTCCCCTGCCCAGCTTGGTTGAGTAAAGGCAAATTAACTAACTAACCAATGAACTGGCAAGCGCTTGTCGTATATTTGTAATGACATACATTTGGAAGTGGTCTTCCAAAGGCTGGCTATGAGATGTGTATAAAAATACATTTATTTATTTTATAACTTGTTATATTTATTTAGTTTATTCTTTCTTTAATATTCTATTTCATCAAAACCACCAGTAAGCTCAACATAATAAAAAACTACGGTTGTCAACCCACTTGCACTTAATAGTTGCATACTGACTTCTGCGGAATGTTCCTGTTGTATGTTTAATGAAATATCGAAAATTTTATTCAATGATTGGATGCATGTGTATTTAAATGATTTCAAGTTTTTCAAATAAATGTAATTAACAATGTGTGTACAAGTAATTCTCTGACTTAATCCGAAAACTCTGGACAAAAAGCCTCAAATACTGATATTTATAAATCTGCTGCTCATAATGAATATACATATCTTTAACGAGATGAGATACAAATATAAAATAAAAATAACTTTAATCGAACACAAAATTCACTATCTCCAGGACTATTTTCCTGCAAACTCAGCTCGCGATCCTATCAGTGGCGTCAATTGCCCGTGCCAAATGCCACTTCCTGATCCCGTCCCCCCGCATATTGGTTCACCCCGGCCACCCCCTCTCACATCAGTGAAGAAAACAAACGTCTTATCTGCCTCGAGGAGGTACAAGCTAAGACGTGATTGAACGTTTCCGTTGATCTCGGAAAGCAGATAATCGTGATACGGTTGGATCAGCTGGATGGCGCGGTTGATAATGAAGCTAGTACGAGGAAAAGGAACAAACGTAAGAGGAATAAGTTGTGTTACGTCGTGATGTTGATTGAATGGTTTTATAAAAATGAACTACGTCTTTTGGTTCATTAGTTACCGGCAGTATTCTCTTCTGAGAACATATTTTCTTATTATTTTATTGTTATTATATAGCACGTGCGGGTAATACGGTCATCTGGTAAATGTGGTCACTTTCTTATAACTCAAAAACTACAGCCTTGTTTGCGTAGATGGCTTTGTGATACGATAGCTCTTCATCAGTCAATCAAATAACAAAGGGTCAAAAGGGTGCTGCTCTATCCAAGCCATTTTGACAGTTGACATTATAATAAATATTTTAGTCGATTTTAGTACTCTGTAGTATAGTCATTTTTCCCTCCATTTAGATTTAGATATTACTATAATATAATTATTTTTTAATTTTTAGTAATTCTGTACTGCATTGTCTTTTTTTGTTGGTAATTTGTATGGGTGATATGTGCCTGAAATAAAGAGAATTTATTTATTTATTTTTAAGTTCATTTTTCGTAGTGTTCCTAATTATTGCCAAAGGTTGTTTGCTATTTTTTTACTAATATATTAGTTATAGTACACGACTTTGTGTTTTTGTCTCTGTCCTTCTCCTAGTTTTGGTTTTATAGGGCGACAAAGCTTTAGGTACAACTATAATATAGCTCCAGCGGTGCTCTACCACGTAAAAAATTAAAACAGGTACAAAAATTAATTGAATTATCATATTATGGTCTCTTTCTAGAAATGAAGAGTCACAAGTCAACATAAAATATTATTATATGCTGATGTTGTTAAAGAAGAAGATTTGAAAAATGAATTAAAATCATTGAAAAATAAACTGCTCAAAACAAGAAATACTAAAGTAGGTAAACGAAATAGGGATAAAATAAATAAATATTTCGTTTTAATTCCTACACGTAATGTTTTATTATAAAATAATAATTAAAATATTATTAAAATAATTTTGTACTAAAAAATTTATCACACCATGTTTTTTATTTTTCATCCTTTCAAGTCTCTAGCTCATCGGGCAGTGCTCGAAATTTGAGTTTGCAAGATTTCGCCCGGAACCACGGACAGACTGACAGACAAACAAGAAAGTGAATTAACAAAATTAAAAAAGCTTTATTTCATTTTACAGATTAACAAAAAAGTTGTAAAATGAAATAAAGCTAAGAAGAGTCCACGGCTGAAGCTACATCGTAAGAACTCCAGTAAAAACAAATGCGTGACAGCTTAAAGTGGGCAAGAAGCGATCGATTATCGTTTCACGGGTTAATTGCGATGCCTTCAAACAAAAAGTCGGCCCCGCCGGCCTGCTGCCGCCTAATGACGCCATAAAGTCTAAATTATACGCTCTGCTGGGTCGACCATCCGTTGTCTTATCGATATATGTTCAATGTTACCTTCATACATTGTACTGTGCGTAACCGGAAGAAAATTGTAAAGAATTTTATATTTATATCCTTGGTTATTTATCATAAACGTCATCTAAGCCATTCCTTTTTAGTAAGAGTATATTTGATATTGTTGTTTCAAAATTGATACATAAACTTATTTAAAGCCTCACCCCCATTCTGATGATGACCGATTTCGACAAAAGCAATACATACATCCTAAAGATCTGTCCATTTGGAAGGTTGCACGGAACCAGCATGCTGCATCTGCATTATTGCTGCAGCAACTAATGGGTCTATTCAACCAAGAAAGTAACTCGTTCTCAGATAATAGCAGCGTAAAATAGTGGCTTAATGATGCTGCGTATGTGGTTAGTAATGAGAACTGGATAATATCTATTACTGGTAATGTTGCATATTTTAGTCCTCAGAAGTCACGCGTTTCAAGTCTTACCTGCATTTTGATTTTTAACGAGGATGGTTACAATTTTTCTGTGATTTACAGCGTCCAGTTATTAGGTATTTTGAATGCTCATGTGTCACCCTCATTTCTACAACAAAATAGCATAAACGAAAATCTATTTTCAAAAATATAATAAATGAAAATCTATTTCTAAAAATAAAATACATGTATGAAAATCTTTTTTTTTTAAATGTAATAAATAATCTATTTTTAAAAATATGATAAATGAAAATCTATTTTTAAAAATGTAATAAATGAAAATCTATTTTTAAAAATATAATAAATGAAAATCTATTTTTAAAAATATAATAAATGAAAATCTATTTTTTTCCCAAACAAGTACGTTTCCTCACGATATCTCCTTCACAATTAAGTTCGTATATCTGCATTTAAAATTGAAATTAACAACGTGTGTGATATCTTGGTTCCTGAGTCTCTGAGCTAACAGTTCTTCCACTACGGCACCGCTTGTAAATCAAATGTGTTTTTGAATTAAACTAATATTGTTATTTGGCTTACCTATAACGTCACTGCGTTAATAATTTAAAAATAATATAGTGGTAATATGATCAATAAATTACTAAATTACACATATAACTTTAAATAAGGTTACCGCAAGATAGTCAAAGGCGAGGGATATCTGAGTTCCACATCTCAAAGCGAATAATTTAATGCTAAAATACGTTATTGGATCCCACACGGATCCCACGTTAACATAACGTCGGAACAAATGGTGCGCAGTAGAGCCATCGCATCGAGAACGACCGCCTCCGTGACAAAGTTGTTTTATCAGCGACGATAAGAAAATTCCCATTTGTGCGAAATAGGGATGTGAAACAATTTTTGTAGCAACATAAGATTATTTTTGTGTCTAACCTAATGGTCTAACAAATTAATCGACTTAATCTTAGGACAGAGTGGAGAGAATATGTAATACGTATGCGTTTAACAGATATAATGTTAAAGTTAATATCGGTTACAAAGAGTGTACAAAAAACGATACACACGTAAGGAAGTTCGTATCTAAAAATTACAAGTCATCCACCGCATCATCATCATCATCATTACAGCCCTTAATAAGTCCACTGCTGAAAGTAGGCCTCTCCCAAAGAATGCCGCAAAGCACGGTCCTGAGCTACCTGCATCCATTGATTTCCTACATGTCTTACCAGGTTGCCACTCCGTCTAGTGGGAGGCCGTCCTATAGGTACTTGGTCTACCGGTACGAGGCTGGCACTCAAGAACCTTTTTCTCCATCGTCGTTATTGTCAGTCCTTCGAGCTATATCGTTTGCCCATTGCCACTTCAGCTTACTATCCGTTGGACTATGTCAGTTCCCCTTCTACTGCGGATATCCTTCTATGCTAAATTTCTTCTATCCCGCAAACACCTGAACAAACACATGTTCACATTTTTGATATTAGTTAATATAAATATAATATCGAATTGAAATTACAAAGTGAAAAAAGTAACAAGTGATTTTTAAATTGAATAAAAAATAGTAAGTTGTATGCATAAAAGTAAGTTTCATCGTCATCCAAATCATGATTGTAACTCATGGATCCACTGCTCAATACAGCCAAGTGCCTCTGTCGAGCATTGGCACAAACCAAGATCCTAAACTACACCTTCATCTATTGATATCCTGCGTGTCTAAGTTCTTACTTACGCCAGCTAGTGAGCCCACTCTTTTTTGTTACACATATGGATATTTAGATAGCTACTCATTATTATTATTATTTAAAAAAATAAATTTTAATTAAAGTATATTAAGAGTTTTCGTAGGTCACGGGATAATTACTTTCCTTAAAAGTTTAATAGTACACGATCACACCAAGACCGATCTCCGCTAACACCACTGAAACTGTTAATTCTGACTTGCCACGTGGCTAGGCGGAGAACGCAAACATTGTTAGGAGACCTGCATATCAGATAAATAAAAACATTGTGTGAAGTCTGCGTCTGTCAACACACACTTGGACAAAGCACAGAACTGCTTCAAATTGAGAGGCCCGTCCACGGCGTTGGACGTTAAAATAATATTTGAAATCATATTAGTTTAACGTTATAATGCTATTAAACAAATAATAAGCTAAACTTCAGGCTAGCCTAGCACACTGAGGTGGTAGCGATTAGTGGAGTGGGCGCCCGCGGAGCGACCGCGCTCCGCCCACACCGTTTTATGAGTCCTACGAGGTAGATTTAAAGTACGCTGTTGATACACTGTTGCCAAATAATTTATATTTAATATATTATAGTTTTTACGTTGTAGAGCCACGCTGCAGCTATATTATGGTTGTAGTACTAATGGATCGGCTCGAACGGGGAAGGACCACGCTCTCACAGAATAACTGCGTAAAATAGCAGCTTAATACTGATGTGTTTCGTATGGGGAGTGTAGAGAACCGGCGACCCTTTTTACTGGATACGAGGCATTCCATCTTGGTCCTCATGGGTGACATCGCATCTGCATTTTTATTCGTAAACGAGGATGGATGTAGATACCTATGGACCACAGCAACCACTTACCATCAGGTGAACTGTGTGCTCGTTTATCACCATATCCTATAAAAAAATAACCGCTTGGTTATTACTTATTAGAGATTGGTCGTGAATGCTTTGAACGTTACCTTTAATTTTGTAACATTATTTTCACACCGTTTTCTTCGGGTTTATTAGACCGTATCATTCCACTGCCGGACCTTCCTATAGTCAAGAAGATTTGCGGTGGTTATATTACGTTTGATAGGTCGTGTCACACCTTTCACATTGCTCCCTGTTACGGGTCATGAGTGTCTTTTACGATGCCCACGAAATGCCACAAGACAAAAGTATACCGAGAAGATATTTTTACAGAAGTAAGGGTGACAAAGAGCTTACAAGTCTCTTTATGTTAATTCGATGATATGGATCAAAAATAAAATTTCGCATATTTTGGTTCCAGTAAACTTTTTTCTAAAACTTATCGTTTACGATTTATGGCCCACTTAAAATGAACCGATTTTCTATCGCGCCCAATAACTCTTGAAATATTAGATTAATCAATAAAATGTATAAATCTATTTTTAAAGATCAGTTTATTTTCTAAAACTTTTGTTTGAAACTTTTTTTTCTAATGTCTATACTTTTTGAGTCATAGGACGTTTAATGTTTATTTTTCTTTTTACAATAACAATCCAACGCGTTTACGTAAGAAACCCATATTTTTAAAAATCTCACGTGAGATTGGGGGATGGGAGAGGGGGGTTGAATAAAATCTTACGAAATTTCACCAGGGGGGGATGGAGGGACAGAAAATTAAAAAAAAACACCGTTTTTATGAACGCCCCCTTCCAAGTAAAAAGGTATCCATCTACCTACCATACGAAATATAGCAGCATTATGTTATGTATGTATCCTGTGAGAGCGTGGTCTTTCCCTTGTTGAGCCGATCAATTTATGCTGCAGCATTATACTCTGCAGCATGGCTCTAGTTTCACGTTAGATTGAAAAGTTTAATGTTTATTGATTTTATAATACAATTGAGGAATAAATAGATTTCCTTTGGGCAGAAACTGCATGCGTTAAATTGCGGCATTCTGCAAACTCAGTTTAACCAAAGAAAGATAAACGGAGGATTTCAAGTAGTGCTAAACAAACCTCTTGTCACGCACTCATGCACGCATTTTTCTTTATTCTTTTTTATGTCCCGTAAAATTTCACTGCTGGTTGCACACATATGCACATAAGGGGTATCCCATACGTACCACAAACATAATCACACCACAACCATAACCACAATACGTGGACGGGCGCAGTTTGTATTGGAAATGAATGAATACAATTTACACGTATCACATTTTGTAGTCATTATCGACTGTGTGAGTGATACCGACCACAACGCAACCACTACGGAACACCATAGAACTAGTAGCCGTTACTAGCGACACTATTCGCACGTGACGACATTTTATCGCTGCGATGTGGTGTGGTTGTGGTACGTGTGGGACGACCCTAAAACGATATTTTTGGTTGCAAATACGTGGGCGTGTTCTTACAATATTATGTTGAGCATGGTTTTGGCTTAGTTTTTGAATCGTTTGAAATGTAAGCAGCGCTTCATCTTTCTTTTTTTGTTGGTCTGAGGTTGAAAATAAAAATTTTTATTTTTTATCATTGTACAGTATATTTTCACCTTTCTTTGCAATAAAAGAGTCAGCACTTGTTCGAACCAGAAGTTATTGAGACGGGTTTTAATACATAAATACTAGACCAAAAGATTCTTAGCATCTCCATTACTAAAAAAAACTGCTTCTGAATATTCCCGTGCCGCTTAACTGTTTCATATGACATTTAAAGTAATTCTAGCCTTAAAAGCGCGACGAGAAGAAAAATATCTGTTTGTTGAAATGTAGTAAGCGATCGTCAACGGGGAATCTTCCCACCAATTGAGAAGGATCGTCTAAGTCCAGTCCAGTCTATCGATTACAATGTTCTGTATTTTAAAACACACGTGCAAACTATGTGCAAATGTGGTGAGTGCAAAATTAATATCGTACGCAGATTTTAGTAGAACTGGCAGCGGTTTGCAAAAAAAGAAATCAAAAATCATTGAGAATTTCGTACGTGAGACCGCGACTTTATAGAGGCGATAACGAAGCCCGCGTATATTGAAAAAAAAAGGATTCGTTCGCCAGAAACGATCGTCGCTTATCGGAGAAGCTCGTGAAAGTTTTTGTAGGTATCGCTTTAACGCGACGCAAATAAATAAGTAAGTGACTCTCTAAAGTTCGTTTCTCATAGTTGAATAATCAAAATTTTCTTTTAATAAAACTAAATTTTGCTTAAATGCAAAAAATGTTGCAATGTGTGTGTATATAATATAAAATTCACCTAAAATGCTAATAAACCGTGCATCCGTCTATTATTTAGTAAATGCTCGCACGTCGCATCTTTTGAAAATTTTTAATAAATGTCCGCTTGACTGGACATACAGCGTGTTGCATAACAGTGATATGCGTTAATCTGTCAGATGTATCAGTTTGACGAAGGTCAGGTCGGGACAGACGGGCGCGTGCCGGAACACGATCATTTACACTTCTTTGTTTTCTTTTTTCTCTCACTTCCATGGTTAGACGTTTCTAAACATACAGCTTAGACCGAGCAAATATTGGGAACAAAATCAGGTCAAAGGAATCTTAAAATCGTTCAGCTTGTTCATAGATGCTTACTGCCGTCCGTAAGCAATAATGCCGTTATCTCGCATCTGGTCGATTTTCGTTTTTTGATATCACCATAATCAGAAAAGAATCTCTATCTTTCTGTCTAAGGAGTATTTTTCTATTATTTATGGATCCCAAGATAGAAAAATAAAAACACCGTTAAGTTGCCTTTTTTGATATGTTTACTACGCTAAAACGCAGGTAAGCAACATTATTAAACTAAAAAGTGACTAAGGGCTGAAAATTTACCTTTTTCCCAAAGTGTTTTCCATCATTTGTATAACTAAATTGCCGTTAATAGAATTTCCTACTCTATTATGAGGTTAAAGTACTTTAACGGTTTCATAGTTTTACTTTGTTTTCAAATTACAGTGTTCTAAATCAAATGCTAAAAAGCCGTTAAATGAAAATACTAGACAAAAATGTCGCTAATATCACTTAGCGGCGTTTATGCGTAGTATATAGATGTGTTTTTATTAATACATTTTGTAGTAAATACGCCAATAACGGCATTATCAATATGAAATATAAATATTTTGCTTATCACGTCGATCACATAAATGCGTTATGTACTAATAGTAGTGAATCGTTCGCATTCGATCCGCGGCCTCCCGAGACTCTCTCTTGATTGATGCTTCATCAAATTTGCGGATTCACTAAAGTTTAACGGGAAGGACGTGTCACGCACCGCATTCCCGCCATTGTTACAATGGCTGACAATTACTCAAGGTAAAACATTATTTAATTACGATTATTATTTTTGTCGGCTTAGTAAACAATACAGATTGGATAAATATTAATTTTATGTCGGTCCAAAAAGTTTCGGTCTCGTCACTGTGATGTATTAAAAGTATTAATTTAAATAATATGAAGTAAATTACACTATAAATCTATATAAATGCTTTCGGTAACTAGCACATTTTACTGGATAAGTATCAATACCATATTGTTCAAAATAGCTTCGCAAATAATCAAATATTTTCTTTTAAAATAAAAAGATAAAATGGTTACATTTCGTCGACCTTATTAACCAATTATTTTGATTTATAAATACTATGTATTGAAGATACTGTAGAGACCAATGTAGAAGATAACGTAAACCTACTTACATTTTAATTGTAACAGGCGCACTGCTATTTCACAAAGATCCAAAAACATTTTAGACATGATTAAGAAGAAAGATAGTACAGGCACCAAAATTGACATTGAGAACTTTAGCAGAAGGAATAAGTAAAAGTCCTTACCGTAAGCTGCTGCATTTTGATACATTATACTATAATAGGCCTTATTCGATAACATCCAATGTTTTTGAAAAGTTTAGTGATACGCAAATTACTTATAATTCACATGCGCATGCATTCACCGATCCTGAATAATTTGAATAAAGATTTTAAAACTTGTTCTGCTCAGAGCCATGATGCTTTACCAAATTCTGATCAGGTGCAAATCGATTTAACCTGCAACGAAGTGATGCCGTTAGAAGAACTCTCATTTAACGTAACTGAACAAAATGATATAAGTTCATCAACGTACGCGTTGCAATGTGGTTTTGATTCCGATGACTGTGCGTGATAAAGACTATCTCCCATCCGATTCAAGTACTGATTCAAGTAACGATTTTGAATCAGTTAAACCAAGAAGCCGAAAGTCCCAAGTTGTAACACAGCAAACGAAAGTTCTAAAAAAAGGGTACAAAATCCATATTTATACCAGCTGTGGTCACGAAAAGCTTAACTTCAGACATTCTTGACACTGTTCCGTTTATTAATGAAAGAAAAAAGTTGCAAAATAAACCCAGAAGTTCAATAAATTTTCCTTGTGCTGATAAATATATTGCGGCATCGCTACTTCCACGCAATCGTAGGAACACTATTGATGTTGGTGCGTATCAAACATTGTATCAAGTCAATGAATCTGTTGCAGTCACTTTGGAACCTGAAACGTCACAACCAAAACAAAAACGTAAAAAACATAACACTCCTTTATTTCAGCGAAAAATAGATGCCAAAAATAAAAAATAGTAGAACATAATGTCAAAACGGGGTGTAACGAAACCTGCCTAAAAATGTACCTACTTCTATATTTAGTCAAGACCGGTGAGAAGCAATCAATAAAATGTATTGGGACTTGTCCTGGCGAGAAAAGCATTTATTCGTGAATGCACGCACTTAAGTAACAGTTCCAAAGAGAAAAACGACCAGTGACCCGAAGAGGAAACCAAGAAGGGCACTTACATTTAAACAACTAGACGAAACCAGAGTTGAGGTATACAAAACCTTTATTTTGACTACCTTAGGTTATGTTAAAACAAACGACAGGATCTTGCATAGCTCTTTTATAGATCCCCAATTTAATGATAAAAGAGGAAAGCACCAGGAAACACTTGCTTATGATCGTAATTTGTTGACTCAGTACGTTGAATCGTTTCACCCATCAGAACCCCAGTACAGGCGTGAACATACTCACTGCGACGATACTTGTCAAGTGATATTAGTATAACTAACACGCATAGGCATTTCTATAGGAAATATCCAGATAAGATCATTTCGTATTTACTACAAGGCAACACGTAAAAAAAATATTTCTTATACTCGTTTGGGTAATGAAAAGCGCGAAATGTGTGAAGCCTATACTTTGCATAAAAAAGAAACATCACATGATGCCGGTAACCAGATTGTCTTAGACTGTACTGTATGTGTGGAGTGGGCCCAGCATCATCAAAAATATAAAAAAGCAAGGGCTTTACAATGAACACAAAAACTTACCACAAAATGATTCCCAAATATATTACAGCGCAGATCTAGAAAGAGTAATTATGTTGCCCGGATTAGATACCTTCAAAGCTGTAATTTTTTGCCAATGCCTTACGACATTCAATCAGACATTTGCTCTACTCGGCAAAATCAGTTCCTCTTCAAAGCCATGAACAGTCACATGGCATAATGAATTGCAGGGAGAAAACAAGAGGGCATCATGACGGCCTTTTACCATTTATGTAACTGAAATGATACTAATGTGAATTAATAATGTGTATTTTTAGTAGTTTCATAAGATAACATTATATATAAGGTGAAGATTGTTTTTATGTTTTTTTTAGTTATTTGTTAAGATCTCATTTTCAATTATTGTAAGTAAGTCATCGCAAAGTGATTTTGTTAAAATTAAAGAAGACGTGTCATTAAATAATTGATTTATATTTTATAATACGCTCTTTTATTTCTGTAGGTTACTACCACTTTATTTAATTTCCTCAACTATCGTGTGGTCATTTCAAAACTAAAACGCCGTTACATTTTAATGTTTTGTATTTAGCGCTATTTAATAAGGCATGTAATCAACCTAAAAAATAAATGCAGAAAAAATATTCCTATAAGTCACTAGTCTTAAGTGCGGCTACATGGTTTTGCATAGTGTTTGTTCTCGGAGTCATAAAGCTAAGCTATTACAACGTTAAAGTATTTAGTGGCATAATAGTTTAGTAATGAAGAGATTTCCTTAAGACTTTTTAATGTCAATAAAATTAAATGAAAATCAAACACTAATGTGCCGTTACGGTAGGCTTAGCGGCATTATACTCGTAGTTGCATAAGTTGTAAATTGTAAAAACACTAAACTAAAACGCAAAAACCTATTTTTGTTAAGGTTAAATCATTATTAAACAATTAAAAGTATGGATTTTGAAAGCGCAAAACTAAATCTACTATTTGATATCGATAACTCTCGCATATAAGTTATAGTTGTGAAACGGCATCCATTTTTCATTTTTCCGCGCTTTTTTGTCCTTAACTTTGAAATATGGTTTTGTTGGATAGCGTCATTATAGCTTGCGGGCGGCAGCTTAAAAATCTTTACTACAGTTTTTTAACTTCCCGCTACGAAAATCAACGATTTTAGAAAAATCGGGAGGTTATTGGTTTCACTCCAGTTTTCGAAAACCGAGGTTTCAAAATTTTATACGTGGCAGAGCCACGCTGTAGCTATAATATTTTGATTGTAGCACGAATGGGTCAGCTCGACCGGGGAAGGACCACGCTCTCACAGAATAGGAGCGTAAAATAGCAGCTTAATGCTGCTGTGTTTCGTATTGTGAGTGTAGAGAACCGGAGACCTGACTTACTGGAATCGCGGCATTCCATCTTAGGACTCTGCTCGAGGCTTAATCGAGGTTAAATGTAGATGTCTATGTACCACAGAATCCACTCACCATCAAGTGGACTGCGTGCACGTTTGTCACCCTTATTATATTTAAAAAAAATTCGATGTTTTGAGGCCCTAGGAAGTTAAATAACTTTAAAATTTCTACTCGGATCTTTTTTGATGTAATGAGTTAAGTGTTCGTTATAAGTTCGTAAAAAAATTGTTAAGCGTTTTGAGATCGAACATAGCGGGAAGTTTCAGGGATGGCTTACTTGGGCAACCGTTTTTCAGATTTTTTTAATAGAATAAGGGTGACAAACGAGCACACAATCCACCTGATGGTAATATAATGTTTTTTTATAATATTTATTTATTTTACTAAAAATAAATTACACGGACGGTTGCAAATATAGGTTAGGTTGTAGAGACGTAATCAAAAAGGTTCATCCAGTTAAAGTTTAAAAATATTATCTTGGTATACCGTTGATCAGAATTTCGACCTTCACAGGCACTCGGCTGGGACGACAACTCACCTCCATTTTTAATTTATATTGGTTTCTATGGTCCATAGCATCCACGACTGTGTGCTAGCTTGACAACCATCTTTCTATAAAAAGCTGGACATAGGACTATCTCAAGGCGCGCCTCGTAGCGCAATTTTCAGCTTCATTCATTCAGTTAGAAAATAATGAAATTAAGGGCCGATACTTCAATCGTCACATAATTTAGGTAAATTATCTATTAAATAAATTATTACCTGACTAGATATAAAAGTCAAATAATTGAAATATTTTATTAATGAAACTGTAATTTTAATTTGTTAAGGTTGTATTTTATTCTATGAATAACTTTTATATGACGATTGAAATTCGTGTTTATTAAATAATTTTAATAATAATTATCACTCGATATTACGCGTTCATGATATTCACGCATCGGTTGTAAAAAAATAAAGGTAATGCATCCACAACTGACCATTTTTTGGGCATCATTGTGAACCAAACATATCAGTTTTCTACATGACATCTCAATACGTCACCGGCTTGTCAAATCGCAAAATCTCGAGCAGATGTTTATTCAGCGTATTCACAAAAATTATCGCAACAAGAAAATCTAAATCCGTACACCATAACTAATTACATCCACCGTGTAATACCGTGTCAGAGAGGTTGTATTGTTCAACCGGGCCTTTGTTGCAACCGTATTACTAACCTAGTTATTTAGGAAAAAAATGTTTCTTTTCAGATATTAACGCTTTTTGAGTTTGAATGTTATTTATAATTTCTATTGTTAGATCCGTGTATTACGCCATATTTAGTTTCGGAGGTTCACCGTACTGCGGGTGGTTTCTTACGAGGCTTCTTAAACTTATTTCGATATCTGTACGCTGCTTTAGACTTAGGAATGGGCAGAATTACATATGAAGAGTACATCTTAAATCTATAGATACTTAAAAATTAGCATCGTATAAAAGAGACCCTTTTTCATTAACAGTATTTTATAGAACTAGAATTTTGTTTGGAATGTAAATTATTCCTGTTGGTAAATTTTAATCAACGTGTTCGTTGGTTGTTGTCAAACTTTCGTCACATTGAAATTTATTAGGCGGTCAATTTGAGTGCTGCAGTGCACAGTTTTCGAAGCTCTGGCTTGGACTATGGTAGTTAGGGGCTGCATAGAGACGGTCTGTCGACTGTATTGCAAAAGTTTGACGGGCGATCCGTTCAACGGTTGGATATCGATTTAGCTCGGTTCCTCTCGTTTCTGTTTGTTTATTTTTGCAAAATCCGACGGATGTAGGTTTTCGGGTTTGCGGTGTTTCTCTGCTCAGTTAGTTGTAGGAGTACTGTTTCGATAAAAATTGAATGTCAAATTTTAGATGTTTCATGTTTTGTGGAATGGAACTTTTTAGTATGTTTGTAACAAATTCATACAGCATCATTGGTTGCATCAAATTAAAGTATATATAGGAAACTTAAGGAACTGAATCCGTGACTTGTATGGACAACCGTGATTTTAAGGACTTTATCGTGCGGGTTGGTACGTATATTTTTGCACTTTGTTTCTATTTTTAATACAGCGTAGAGCACCAGGAGTTATCCAGGAC
Organism: Parnassius apollo; assembly: GCA_907164705.1. Classification (NCBI taxonomy): domain Eukaryota; kingdom Metazoa; phylum Arthropoda; class Insecta; order Lepidoptera; family Papilionidae; genus Parnassius; species Parnassius apollo. Next base: position 1,499,305 of record CAJQZP010000333.1, on the reverse strand, counting down.
TTAAAAGCTTTTTGGCTCCTTCGAATACGAGTTTTACGAGTGCTATTTTGAGTTGCACGATGCACAGTCTGGATTTCGGTCTAAATTGTCTATTGAGAATGCTATCATATCCCTAAAATCCACTTTTAAATTACAAAAAGCGCCGTCTATGTTTACATGCATGTTTTTAGATCTCTCCAGAGCTTTCGTTCTCGTAGATTATGATTTATTATATGGTAAGCTACTCCAGAAAAACGTTCCAGCAGAGGCAAGGGCCGCTGGTAATAAGAAGGTTGAATTTTTTTTCGCTCAAAGGTATGGCGATTCAGCGAGGAAACGCAGCCAGAGTTTTGGGCACTATACCGCGGAGAGCAGGAATATATTACGATAATTTACTGTTACAGGATTTTAAAGTCCACTGCTGAACACAGGCCTTCACACAGATTGCCTCATAGGAGGGATATTTGCCATAGTTGCCACGCTTGGCAAGCGGGTTGGCAACCGCAGTTTATTTTTATTTTCAGTTATTATTAGGAAGGCCCATCTCCTGATTTGTTTCCCTCTGTCGCCTGTTACGACACCCACGGGACGATATAGGATAGTCGATATTCTTACACCGCCACTACACGGTAATATGATAATTTATTTTATTTTAAGTCTTTCTGAATTAATTTATTATTATATAATATAAGTAAAAGTGACAGGTGACAACTGTCGTATATTTTAACCAAATATTTTTAATAAAATATATTTATATTTTATTCCTGAAATTCCGAAAAATAATGTTTTATGTAAATAATATATTTCAATATTAATGAATATGTGATAATATATTTACAAGTTCGTTTGCCTGAAGTGATGACACGAAATAACAATGGCCGAATACACCAAGAATATATTTTATTTTGCAACATTAATGCCAGGGAGAGCTTTAAAGAAATATTAAATGAGAAAATAGAACAACGTCAAAATAACAAAATCAATGCTCACTACACTTCTACCGATTCCAAGAAAACAACGAATACCGCGTTTTTATTGAGATGCTTCGTTTTATTGAGATTGTCACCAAAAGAAGCTTTGAAACCATCAACTGTAAGCGGTTATAGTTGTAGGTCACTTCAAGATGCAACGCCCGGTGATTCATCGTACACAATATTGATATTAGATTGCTTTAAGGCGATAAACAAAGCTCGAGAACTAGGTTTTTCTTTTAATTTTCAAGATTTTGATTTGTACTAAATTATAGACTTTTGAGTGCTGTAGATATATTTTTACATTTTTAATTTTTTACATTTTCTATGAATATTATCGCTCCAATACATTCAATGCCAGATTTCCTACGGTGTCAAAATTGTACCGACGGTAGACTGTTTAAAGGTAAAAAAGGGATTAAATATACACATTAAACGATGCCATAGTAAAAATATTTCGGCTTCACAGCCTACCGTAGAAATTCATGACTCTTCTGATAATATACCTAATTACACAAATTCTTCACTTTTTTTCGAAACAATTATACAATTTGTATAGTAACGTACCAGTGGTTAAAAGAATTCCCAGAGGCGCGAGGATGCAACTTGCTAAACCATTATCATTAACTATTCAAAATTGTCTAATGAATTGTGAAAAAAGTTGGCAAAAATTATTTACATCGTACACCTTCATTTTAATAAAACAATAAATAAATCAATTACGTCTCAACTAAAAGAAAATTCTTTTCAAAATTTGAATTACCCGATTAATACTCATTTCTCTCGACCTTATCCTAAATTTGATTTAAAAAAAAGTAGTTGAATCAAAAGTAATGGACGGCGACTTAAAAAATGCATCCCGTATTTTATTCTCAGATGACATCCTCGCTCCTCGTAATGTCGAAACTCTTGAAGGCCTTCGTCAGAAACATCCTTCGGTCAATCCTTCCCAGAATTTACCGCTGCCTCCCAATACTTCTATGCAACCATTACAAGTTTCCGAAAAAGACACTTTAGACGCAATATTGTCATTTTCGAATGGCTCTGCCGGCGGCATTGATGGGATTACGGCTCAGCATCTCAAAGACCTTGTAAGCGTATCTGCCGGTGACGCCGGTAGGGTACTTCTTAATGACATAACAAAATTATGTAATTTTATGCTTTCTGGTAATGTCAATCCCAATTTCATTCCCTACTTATGTGGGGCAAAATTGTGTGTCTTCAAAAAAAGGATAACGGTATCCGTCCTATTACTGTTGGTTCTACATTTTTTTCATTTCATCATTTCATTTACATTTCGACGCTTAACTTCAAAATTAGCTTACAGGCACATAATCTCAAACCTTAAGACAAAATTTCAACCTACTCAACTAGGCTTTGGCACAAGGGGGCTGTGAGGCGGCGGTACATTCGGTGCGTACTTTCTTAACTAATTCCAATGCAGAAGATGTTCTTCTGAAGGTTGATCTTAGAAATGCTTTTAACTCTATTGATAGGATAACCCTGCTGAAAGAAGTGGCTAACAATACCCCCCGAAATATATCATTACGTTTGGCAATGTTACAGTCAAAATTCAAACTTGTTTTATCAAAACCATATTATTGAGTCTGCTGTCGATGTTCAAAAGGGTGATTCATTAGGTCCAGCTCTTTTAAGTTTGGGAATCCAACCTATTATTTCAAATTTAAAATCCAAGCTGAATGTCTGGTATCTGGACGCCGGTACACTGGGAGGTAAAGCAGATGACGTCCTCAATGATCTTACTCATATTTTTCAAAATTTTAAAAATATTGGTCTTGAACCAAGATACAAATAAATGTGAAATATTTATTTCTAATTATTTATCTACTTCTAACAGAGACACCTTAATTCAAAATTTCAATCAGATTTCTCCAGGAATAAAATCTGTTAATTCGGAATCGCTTTATCTGCTTGGTGCTCCGTTGTTTTTCTTTTATATTTTTAAAATATTGTCTCCTTGTACCTAAATTTACATACTTGTTACGCTCAAGTCCAGTCTGGAAATGTTCGGATATTTTAAAAGATATTGATAGTAATCTTAAAATTGCTTTAGAAAACATTCTAAATTTGAGATTAAATACAATAGCCTGGAATCAAGCCACTTTACCTATCAAATTTGGTGGAATTGGTGTAAGAAATATTTCTAGCGTCGCATTGCCTGCTTTCCTTGCTTCCGTGCATAGTGTCAATGACCTATGTAACAAAAATTTAAATAATAAAGTAGACCTGTGCTTTGCTGCGGAGGCAAAGCAAACATGGCTAACGCTCTGTCCCGGCGAAAATGTCCCACTGGAAGTTAACCAACAAAAACAGTGGGATATTCCGTTGGTACGGAGTGTCCAGAAAAATTTATTTCAAAATTTCCATATTCAACAGGATCAGGCTCGCCTTCTAGCTGTTTCGACTAAGGAATCTAGCCACTGGTTACATGCTCTACCATCAAGTAATCTTGGCACATTGCTTGATGGGGAAAGCTTGCGCATTGCCGTAGGAATCCGGCTAGGAGTGGCTATTTGTCAACCTCACCAGTGCCCCTGTGGTAGCAGCGTCGATGAGTTTGGGCTCCACGGACTTTCATGCAAGAAAAGTGCAGGTAGGTTTTCCCGTCACGGTTCTTTGAACGAAATCATCCGAAGGGTCTCTATAAATATTCCCTCGGTTTTAGAGCCTTGCGGGATATTTATAGACGATGGCAAGAGACAGGACGGTTTGACTTTGGTCCCTTAGGAGAAAGGTAAAGCCCTAGTGTGGGATGCTACTTGCGTCGACACTTTGGCGGCCTCTCATCTCAAGGGTACCTCTTTTAGAGCCGGCGCGGCATCAAAGGCAGCCGAATTTAGTAAATGGCGCAAATATGAGTCTTTGAGAAATGACTACATATTTGTGCCATTTGCTGTAGAGACTATCGGTCCGTGGGATCCACGTGCAATGAAATTTTTAAAGGAACTGTATCCACAACTGGTCGTCGCTGCTGGTGATAAGAGGGCTGGTTCTTTCCTCGCTCAAAGGCTAAGTATAGCTATTCAGCGAGGAAACGCAGCCAGCGTTCTTGGCACTATACCACGGGGAGCAGGTCTTTTTGACGATTTAAATTTTTAGTTTTAGATTTTCTATATTATAGTTTCTTCTTTTATATTGTATTTAATTAGTTTTAATCGTAAATATTATAATGTTAATTACTATTTTAGTTAGTTTTAGTTCTTTATTATAATTTTTGTAACTTAAATAAAAAATTATACATATTTAGTAAAAACTTTCTTATTAAAATAGTTAATATTGTATATTTTATTGTAATTAAATATTTTGAATTATATATAATGCTAATACTACAAATTTTAGCTTTGGAAGTGGTTTAGCGAATTTGATCACGATAAAACTGACTGTAAATAGGTACGAAAAAGAACTTATACTTTTTAATACCTTTTCGTACCTGAAGGCAGAAACAACGCTTAAATATTCTATTCATGTATTTAATCAGACCGTATCGTAAAAGTTGAAGGAGAAAATAAGTTAATAAATTGGTTGTGATTAAAAACATGTTTGTACAAGCATGTTAGACAGGAGGACACGCTTCCTTGATGGTAAGTGGATGTTTTAGCTGTTAGACAGACACCTATATCTATCCTCTATAAGGAATTGCACTGTCACCGCAAAATATCCTTTGGTATTTTGTGAGAGTCTAGCCCTTTCTCTTTTTTTAGACATTGGATCACACACATCCTCATCATCATCATCATTACAGCCCTTCACAAGTCCACTGCTGAACATAGGCCTCCCCCAAGGTGTGCCACAAAGCACGGTCCTGAGCCACCTACATCCATCGACTTACTGCATGTCTTACCAGGTCGTCACTCCATCTAGTGGGGGGTCGCCCTACACTACGCCTGCCGGTACGAGGCTGCCACTCGAGAACCTTTCTTTCCCAATGGTTGTTGATTCTTCACTTCAGCTTACTAATCTGTTGGGCAATGTCGGTCACTCTCTACTGCGGATATCCTCATTTCTAAGTTTATCACGCAGAGAAACTCCGAGTATAGCCCTCTCCATAGCTCGCTGAGTGTCTTTGAGCGTCCTCATATGGCCAGCAGTGAAGGACCACGTCTCAGTTCCATATGTCATCACTGGCAACACGCATTGGTTGTACAAATTAGTTTTCAGGATTTGAGGTATACCTGACGAGAAGATGTGTCGTAATTTCCCGAACGCTGCCCAGGCGAGTTGAATCCGTCGATTGACCTCTCGGTCGAAGTTGGACTTACCTAGTCGGACTATTTGTCCCAGGTAAACGTACTCGTCAACAACTTCGAGCTTAGTGCTCCCAACAACTACCGGCATAGGTGTGACATGGACATTAAACATGATCTTTGTTTTGTCCATCTTCATCTTAAGACCTATCCGTTGGGAGGCACTATTGAGATCATTGAGCATAGTGCTTAAGTCCTCCAGCGATTCTGCCATAAGGACTATATCGTCGGCAAATCGAAGCTGAGTGATGTACTCGCCATTGATCTTAATACCGTATCCTTTCCAGTCCAGTAGCTTGAAAACGTCTTCAAATGCAGCGGTGAAGAGTTTCGGGGAAATAACGTCACCCTGTCTTACACCTCTCTGAAGTAGGATAGGTTGCGAACCCTGGTTCTGTACTCGGATAGCCATCGTAGCCCTAGTGTACAAACACTTCAGCACTTCGATATACCGATAGTCAACTTGGCATCGCTGAAGAGACTGTAGCACCGCCCAAATTTCGACGGAATCAAATTGCGTGCGGCTCCAACGATGATGTGTACAGCTGCCCATAGAACCGCTCAATCTCAATCAGAATCTCAGGTGTCACGGAAACGATGCTGCCACACTCAGTCTTCAGCTTTGACAGTTGGCTCTTACTGGCAGACAGATCTCTGGCAAAGACTTTGGAGCCCTGGTTCCGCTCAATCGCTTCTTCAATACGAGCAGTATTAAAGTTGCGTAAGTCTCGCCGCATGCATTTGGAGATCTGTCTGTTCAGTTGCGTGTATGCTGTCAAATCTGTTGACGATTGCAGCCTCATCTCCCGTCTAACAGCCATGATATTAAGAGTGTGATCGGAGAGTTTTTGGGTTCTTCTGCGTCGGGTCTTGCAGAACTTAGCTCCGACTGCATGGACAGTTTCCACGAGCTTGTCATTCATATCGTCCACTTCTTTGCAATCTTCTAGACACTGAAAGCGGTTACGTAACTCGAGTTGAAAGGTTTCGGGATTTGGGATCACGAGGGGGACGGAGCGTTGACTTCATTTGACGAGACCTGTCCAACTTAAAGTTTAGGTTCAGTGTGCCTCTAACCATTCTGTGATCGCTGCCAGTTTTCACCCTTGCGATCATTGAGACATCACTGATCAGTTGGCGTCTGGTCGTCATAATGAAGTCAATATCATTTGAATTCAACAAATTCAATAGTCGAACCGTCGGAGCTCGACCAGGTCCACTTCCTGTGGGGCCGCTTCTGTAAGAAAGAGTTCATCATAAAGAGTCCCTCTTTCTCCATAAGGTCGGCCAGCTGCTGGGCCCTAAGGTTCCGTTGCCCTACTCCAAATTTCCCTAACTTCAGCTCACCGCTTTCTATTGTGCCTAGTTTTGCGTTGAAGTCTCCCATCAACAGCGTGTAGTGGGTTTTAGAGGAACGCATGGCTCTAGAAATATCCTCATACATTTCCTCCACCTCCCCGTTGGGATGTGCCGAGGTTGGTGCGTAAACCTGTATGACCTTCAGCGAATACCGTTTGATGGTTCTGAGTATCAGGTACGCGACCCTCGTCGACACACTCCCAATCTTTACAACTTTGTTGACGAGAGACTTGTGGACGATAAATCCGACACCCACCTTGGGACAGATGGTCGCCCTCCCAGTGATAGAACAAGTTGCCGGACTCGAGGATTATCGTGTCCTCCCCCTCTCTTTGGACCTCGGATAACCCAATAATATGCCAGCGCAACTTGTCTACCTCTTCTTCCAACTCCAGTACCTCATCAGTCCTCAGGGTGCGTGCGTTATATGTTGCCAGGTCGAGTCGTCGTAGGTGGCAACCGAACCACCACTGGAGATTCTTAGCACCCCCTGCCCCGCCGTTACCATGGGCGCCACCGTAGTTAGGAATAGGGGGACCACCGGGGACTGGGGGCCGTTTGTTTGCGTCGTTACTCATGGGGGGATATTTGCCATAGTTGCCACGCTTGGCGAGCGGGTTGGCAACCGCAGTTTTTTATTATATCATTGCTGTTATCAGGAAGATGCTGCTGCCCATCTCCTGCCTGTCTCCCTCTGTCGACTCTTACGACACCCACGGGAAGATATGGGGTAGTAGATATTCTTAACCGCCACTACACAGCCCCACGATCACACACATAAATTCCGAAAAATGAATTTATGCAGATACTGTTATTTAGGAATAAAATTTCTGGTCATCGTTTTCCACCATAAGATACAGTAGCACAGTACTAAGAAAACTGTATCGGCCTAAAGAACGACTATGCTGATCTAAACGTTAGTCTGTCATGGCCACCGCCCACAAAGGTTATCATCTACAATAAATAAGAACTTGGTTAGGGTATCATCGGCACCAGTGTGTGGCCGTCCAATATAAACCTCTTTTAAGGCTCAAAGCTTACTCCAACCCTTGTGTTCTCGTATCCAGTTATTGCCAGTCACATTATACAGGCTGGCACTCTAGCCAACAGGTAGTCTACATAACGTTTCCTAAACGAGGTCTATAAATTATAATACTTTAGTCAAAAGTTGTTACTGCTGCGGTAGTGTTGATCAGTTTGTTGTCACTTTGGCTGTTTCACTTTCTTTCGGCTTTAATTATTTAGCTCCATGGCGTAATGGTTAAGCATTGAGTTGCCGTGCTGAGGGCCACGGGTTCTAAGCCCGCATGGAGCATGTATTTGTATGGCATTCAATAAATTGTTCCGGGTTTGGATGTTCGTTCAGTTTATATATGTACACTGAATCTATGATACAGGAGCATAGCCTAGTGTGGTACACGTTTTTAAAGAAAAGAAGAAGAAAAAATTTAGTTTTCAAAATTCGTCATTTTCACGCTTTTGTAAGCCGTGTATCGTTAATACGGCAGATATAGCATTAACTTCGCATTTGATTAAGATGTACATTCTTCTTCGTCAGTACGTAAAAGTTGTATTTTCTTTCTCTAGGATGCCTTCTCCCTATAGATTCGCTATAATCATCACGCTTGGCGAGCGTTTTGGAGATGGCGATCACAATATAAGACGTCTCTTACCTTTAACGCTGGTCCCTGTTATCGGCGTTTGTTTAAGTTAGATGTATTTTAGGCCTGAAATACGTCTGAATAAAACAGAACGGTTTATCAGTTAATGCTGATAAAACTGTTATAATACCCTTTACCAAAAAGAGACGGTTGGACAAATTAGTCCAACCAAAACTTAATGGCAAAGTAGTACCATTTTCCACGGAAGTTAAGTACTTGGGCGTAACAATCGACCAAAAACTAACGTGGAACTCTCACCTTAGCAACGTATGCCATAAGGCAAAAATTGCTTTAGGTACATGCAGTCGTTTGGTCGGGAACAACTGGGGCTTGCGTTCCAGTATGGTTCTATGGCTGTACAGCAGCATAGTGAGGCCGATTCTCATCTACGCCTCTATTGTCTGGTGTAATAAGGCCAACCAAAAGGCGACTGCGGACAGACTAAATAGTCTACAAAGGACTACCTGCCTAATGGCAACTGGAGCTATGCGATCATCGCCTGGAGCGGCTCTAATGCACTTCTATGCCTAACGTCACTTGATCTCTATATAGAAAAGGAGGCGAGGGCTAGTTTGAATAGGATTAACGCACAGGGCGGTCTGAGCTTGCTCTTCTACAGATTGAGATCCATGCTCGACTCAATTAAGGAATCACCGGTTTTTTGCATGATCTCAGATATCATGCGTCCATTACACACTTTTGATAAAAAGTATATAGTGGAATTACCCTCCAGAGAAGACTGGCTGAACGGCCAGGTTATCTGTGAGGTCGGTAGCCTCATATGGTATACCGATGGGTCTAAAATGGGCCTCGACGTAGGCTTTGGAATTTACGGGGAACGCCCCAAATTCAAACTTAGTATGAATTTGGGTAGATACACCTCTATCTTCCAGGCAGAAATTTTCGCCATACTTCAGTGTGCGGAAATCAATCTGCAAAAACACTACGTCAACCATAAAATTTACATAAACTCTGATAGCGCTGAGATCAAACTTAGTGAACTCAAAGCCAGTTGGAGACTGCGTGAACCGTTTAAACGCCCTGGGTTGTAATAACAGGGTCGTTTTAAGATGGGTTCCGGGTCACGAGGGTATTGTAGGCAACGAATTTGCTGACAAACTTGCACGGGAGGGCTCAAAGTGCACACAATTTGGACCCGAGCCATTTTGTGGAATCTCAAAAAGCCTAGCCCAATTGACCCTTAAAACTCTTTATCACAATAAATCACTTAAGATCTGGTCTGACACACCAGGCTTAAAACATTCTAAAACCTTAATCCGGGCTTTTGATCGTAAATTCGCTTCAGAAGCCCTGGGATTGAGTAAAAATAAATTGCGCATTCTGGCAAGAGCCCTAACTGGACACTGCTGTCTTAAAAAGCACATGTCCATCTTGGGACTAAGCAACTCAAGGATGTGTCGGTTCTGTTCCATAACGGAAGAAACGCCTCTACACATCCTAACCGATTGCGGACCCTTAATGCGCAAACGTAATACTCATCTGGGACGCTATCTACTCCGCCCAGAAGAAGTGAAATTGCTCACGGCTAAGCAACTCCTTCGATTCATTGAAGACATAGGGCTTAGCAGTAGGGATGGGCCGAATATGGATTTCACCGAATACGAATATTCGGCCGAATAATCGGTAAAATTTTTACCGAGCCGAATATTCGGCCGAACATTATTCGGCAGGATAACCTCGGGACCCAACCAATTTATGTGGAAACTTGTTACCGTAAAGCGCGCGGGATTAGTGCCGGACCCTGCATTTCTCTCCCCACCACCCCTGACGGTTATTGCATCATCTACTACTGAGGAAGTTGCCGGCACATGCTTATGTTTTGACTATTCTTGTGATAAAAAAGTATTTCGTTGTTTTATTCTTAGTCAAAGTTAAAGTTACAACCTATACACGTCCCACTCCTGGGCACAGGCCTCAGTTCATTTCTGAGAGATTATTTCTTATTTCTCAGACATGCAGGTATATCACTGTTTTCCTTCACCGCTGAGCACGTGGTAAATCAGCAGTTAAAATTGCAAATAACAATTTCATTGGTGCCGAAGGGGATCGAACCCGGTTTGATTGCGCACTGTGAAATTTACAGCGAGCGCTAACCATCTGAGCTACCACGGTTCTTTATTCTTAGTGAATAAAGAGCCGTAAAATTTTTATTCTTAGTGAAAATTGATAATTATATGATAAAAATGAGCGGCAGGAGATTTACTATTTGGACTTATTTTACAGAAACTGACGACCAAAGTAAAGTGAAATGTACTAATGTAATGTAATGTTTCTTTGTTTGATTCTAAAAACATTTTATCAAGTTTCTGTTTGCCATAATCGGAAATAAATCCACAGTGCCTCAAAAACATAAATGTATAGATTTATGCATTTGAGGCACTCTAGAGTAAGTAGATTTAACTCATAAACAAAATATACTTTCAACAGTAAAAGACATCGCATTACTCAATTCGTAAATTTTAATACATTGGACGCTGTGAAAACGAATGTTCGGCGATTTAGCCGAATATTCGGCCGAATACGAATATTCGGTAATGCTGCCGAATATGCCGAATACCGAATATAAAACGAATATTCGGCCCATCTCTACTTAACAGTGAACTATAGCCATAGCAGCGATCACAATAGACCTTCTAGGTCGCAGTGATACTGGTCTCTTTACCTAGACCTGCATAGCTGCTCGCATATAATAAAAAAAATACAATGTTATATGTCGAAATCCACAAGATCTTTCCGCAATTTCTTAGGCGCCCACGGGTCGGATGCGGATTAATATACATACTCGTATATATGAAACGATTAGGCAATTATATGTGAATTATTACCAGGTATTAAAGCTTAGGTATCTAATTAGAGGGCGCCTTAGCAAACACAGACAGTAGGCGTTTGTTTGTACGGCGGCCGCTGCGTTGATTTAATAGCCAGCGTATAAATCCATTCATTTGCCTGCAAAAGCTTTCTACAAACAAGCCTAATGAACGGCGCGCACCGGCCTGCCTACCTTTAGTAGGTAATTTGGTTATATTCGTGGTGTTCCTCTTTATTGGATTTTTATGCGTAATTTAATTTCCACGGGTGTCATGTTACGGTATTTTTATTTTTGATTGTCCCATGTTGGTTTTGGATATATAGGTTTGTTGTTTTTGAGGGACTGAGGGAAAGGAAGAATGTGCCAGCTGTGTTACTTGCCTAGCGCGTTGTAAAAGTCGCATGGGATACTAGATTTGTGATCGTGTAGGCGATGGGTTAACCACCTATACCTCTTTAACAATTTTGTCGTCAAAATCCATATTTTTGTATCTATACCATGTTAGTTAAACGTGGTCCGAGTAGCTTGCTGTTTTTTTTAACTTTGTCGGACTTTCAACCGCCAATTTAGAATGATTCAAAATTTAAAATTTAAGCCGTTTGAAGTTGTTAAAACAGTATACCTATTTTTTTATAGGACAGGGTGACAAAGGGCAGTCCACCTGATGGTAAGTGATTGCTGTGGCCCATAGACATCCACATCTATCCTCGTTTACGAATCATAATGCAGATGCGTTGTCACCTGTGAGGATTAAGATGGAATGCCTCATTTCCAGTAAAAAGGGTTTCTGGTTCTCTACATTCACCATACGAAACACACATTAACATTTTACACTGGTATTCTGTGAGAGTGTGGTCCTTCCCCGGTCGAGCCGACCGATTCGTGCTACAACCATACTACTAATATAACGGCAGCATGGCTCTACTACGTATAAAACGTTCCTTCATCGTAGTCCGAGTAGCTTGCTGCTTTTTGAACTCTGTCGGACTTTCATTCGCCAGTTTAGGATGATTGAAACTTTAAAAGGTTTGAACCTGTTAAAACAGTATATAGTTTGAAGTTTTTAAATACAGAGGGCGGCATTAATTAATAATATTTATACGCAGTCTTGTTTACACTTTAGAATTAATCACAAACATCTCTCATGTGAACCGTAACTATTTCTTCCTTCGGGACATAATTCGTAAGTTCTTTCATCGTCATCATCATTATAAAAGCACATCAAAGGTTCATTGCTGAAACTTCTACTCCCATAACTTGCCTCATAACCGTAAAATGATAGTAGTAGTGCTTGGCAAGTGGGTTTTTACTGCGGTATTTCTATAACTTTGATTGTTATCAGGAAGATGCTGCTGCCCATCTCCTGCCTGTCTCCATCTGTCGCCTCTTACGACACCCACGGGAAGATATGGGGTAGTGGATTCTTCTGCACCGCCACTACACGGTGATAGAGTTTAAGATAATAATTAAGGTGTTTGTCATAATATGAAATTTAAAGTGGGCGCCCTGCCCGATTTTTTATTTTTCGGTCTTTTGAGGTTTTTGTTTTGATAATCTTTATTTAAACATTATCAATCTGATAACTGATGGGTAAAGTAAGTAAAGTTGCAGCCTATATACGTCCCACTGCTGGGCACAGGCCTTCCCTCATTTCTGAGAGGGTTTTAGGGCAAGGAAGTGTCCACCACGCTACCCCAATGCGTGTCGGCGGACTTCATATGTCTTCGAAATATATATTTTTTTCTTATTCCTCAGACATGCAGGTTTCCTCGCGATGTTTTCCTTCACCGCCGAGCACGTGGTAAATCAGCACTTAAAATTGCAATTACCAATTTCATTGGTTCCGGCGGGGATCGAACCCGGGTTACTCGCGTTCTGTTATATTTACAGCGAGCGTTAACCATCTGAGCTACGACGGCTCTTACGCGTAATTAGAATTAATTAAGAAATTTTTAATTTTATCAGTTAACTTGTGAGTCAACAACCATGACGAGGTAGCTATACAATATTTAACTATTGTTTTGCCATTAGTTTTTTTTGAATTGTGTTGAGTTGTAGAGCTACGATTTAAAAACTCTTTCTTTCCTCTTTTTTCTTTTTCTTCCAATAAGCTTGACAGTTACTGATATACCAGTTTCAGATTGTAAACGGTTTTTTTACAGAATTCTGTTTTTGAAATTTTCTAATAAAGTATGATAAGAATAACATGAAGGAGAGAATACTCAGTTTTGCTGATCTAAATGCAAATTCAATTATTTGCCAGAATGTAGGTGTAAAATAAAGTAAGATCTTAAATTATAATTATCTAATAGGCCATTTAAATTATTCAACTACATTTGGTGTGTAAATATTTTTTTAGGTATTAATACATTTTTTAAACAAGTAGGAACTCAATTGTGTACATATAATATTATGATTATTAAAATAAATAAATTAATTAATATCAAAATTGTAATGTCATGATAAAAATTTCAGATTACGTAATAATTATACTGTGCATATTTCTATGGTTATTCATCATAAATTAATTATTAGTTATATAACAATATTTCCGACGTCGCAATAAGCCATAAATTGATTGAGGTTATAAAAACATTTTTCTCTTAACCATTGTGTAATAGTGTACAACTGTCCAATATATATATATATAAATAAAAATATATATATATATATATATATATATACACACACACACATTTTATTTTATTCAAAAGTCATATATTATCTTATATCTTGTTTAAAATTAAAATAAGTTGGACGAATAAAAATAAATAAAGCATCCGATAATCGTAAAAACAAAAAACATCGTTCGATTATCGTATGAATAGACATTTCCATTATTTTATTACTCTGCTCTGTAGGTTACGGGCTTTATTCATAAAGCCTGGTCAATTTAATAGATTTTATCACATAGCCTACCGATATTAGGCATAATTTGCCCGGATATATGAATAATGCCCAATTAATAACTTGGTCCATAACATATACTGAATGAATTTTTTACCGTCTAGAAAAAAATAGGGCGTAACAGGTGAACGGAATAGAAGCCTATGGCACTGATATTTTAGATTTTTTTTTCTTTTACATTATCATATTATGAAATTGATTAATAAATGCTACTAATTGGGTGCGTATTATTTTAATTGCGATAGTTTTTAATTGATTTATTAAATTAAAAATTTTATTTTTATATTTTTAGTACTGAAAGTATATTGATAGATCAATTTCATAATCTGTTAATGTAAAACAAAAAAAATTGTAAAATATCTGTGCCATAGGCTTCTATTCCGTTTACCTGTTAACCCTATTTTTCGCGGATAGGTTAAAAAAATCACCCAGTATATGTACCTATACATAAGATGATGTTCGACTTATAAGTAATATAAGGTAAATGTAATTGTTGATTATCTGAGTAACAATCGTCAGTTATAAACTATGAGTGATGTATATTGTAATGGCACCGGAGATATTGGTGAGAATACATAAGCAGCGTACTATATAGGTACCTCCTTCTTACTTCAGAAAGCTGTACTTTACGTGGTAGAGCCATGCGATAGTTATATTAGTAGTATAATTGTAGCATAAATGGGTCGGATCGACCACACAAAATACCAGTGTAAAATAGTAGCTTAATGCTACTATGTTTCGTATGGTGAGTGTAGAGAACCGGAGATCCTTTTTACTGGAAACGAGGCATTCCATCTTAGTGCTGATGGTTGACAACGCGTCTGCATTTTGATTCGTAGTCGAGGATAGATGTAGGAGTCTATGGGCCACAGCAACCACTTACCATCAGGTGGACTGTGTGTGCGTTTGTCACCCTGGGTACATTGTTGTGTTCCACTTTGAAGGGTATGAATCTCAGATCATATAAACAACAGGAGATATGCCCGGTAGTTAAAATGTATCGGAACCCGGTGTCTCTAGTTTGCCCCCGCCACTCGCCAACTACTACACATGCAGTTCATTAAATTGATAGATACGCAGTAGTGCACACACACGCATTCACATCTCTAACTCACAAAAGCTGGCAGCGGCTGCTTCACGAAACTATCGTGTGAGTAAGAGTATCAGTAAAACACTTATCCATTGCGCTATTAGACCAGCTGATTCACAGGTCGATTTGTACTAAGCAAGCAAGGTTTTTGTTCCTAATGAAAACATTTGATTTGGTTTTTCATCGTGTTTCTAGTACCACGGAGTAATGTTTTAATAAATTGAATAAGAAAAACATTAATATTTTAGTACTTACGTGTGAAATGAGATGCCATCTTTCATGTAATTCACAATACAGCTGTCATTTTTGCAAAAAATCACTGAACAACGCGGCATTTTGTCAAAAATCACGAGCAGTGAAGACGTCACAAGTTGACATTCGACTAATTACCGAAACGGGCATCAGGCCGCTTTGCGGCCAGATGCGTTCGCAAGTGCCACGCCTCCTTGCCATATCTCTTGTTGTTCATATGATCTGAGGTATGAACAGCCAGAATAATTACCGGCTATTTGACATTTTATCTTAGTCCTTAGAGATGGCAACACACCTATAGTCTTCTCAGTTTGAAGTTTGTGTTTATGGGTTGCAGTATTCACTTGCCATCAGAAGTAGACTGTGAGCATGGTCGTCGTCACTTTAAAATTATAAGAATCATTTTTTTATTCAACCCTCCATACATAATATTTAGTTTATCCAATATTCAAAA
Organism: Parnassius apollo; assembly: GCA_907164705.1. Taxonomy (NCBI): domain Eukaryota; kingdom Metazoa; phylum Arthropoda; class Insecta; order Lepidoptera; family Papilionidae; genus Parnassius; species Parnassius apollo. Next base: position 1,483,537 of record CAJQZP010000333.1, on the reverse strand, counting down.
TATATCATCAAATGTTGGGATAGCGTGTCTATCATTACAACAGTAAAATATTGATAAATGTCGGGTATTAGCTTGTTGTTATGATTTAGGAGAAAATAATCAAACAAAAAGATAAATTCACAAAATCAGCCGGCTTAGAGCTACGCAACCGTATTTAGTCCTATAAAATAAATTAACTAAATAAATTTTGATAACCGTGTAGTGGCGGCGTAAGAGTACCCACTACCCCATATCGTCCCGTGGGTGTCGTAAGAGGCGACAGAGGGAGACAGGCAGGAGATGGGCAGCAGCATCTTCCTGATACCAACTCAAAATAATTAAAAACTGCGGTTGGCAACCCGCTCACCAAGCGTGTCAACTATGGCAAAATCCCCAAGAGGCAATTTATGAGTGGGGCTATATTCAGCAGTGGTCTTATATGGGCTGTGACAGATGGATGGATGGATAAATTTTGATAAACTTGTTATAACGAGTAAATTAAACAAAATCGCTAAGCTTTTCCATTTTGTCGCCAATGCAAAAACGCGTTTATATGAGTCGACGAATAAACAACGAATGTAAAATAGCGTTAATATACGTATGTACTTTAGCTGCAGTCCGACGTTGTAATTCACCGATAAATGCATACAAAAGAGTCCGGTAACGGACAGAGGTGTGGCTAGAGTAGCTAAATAAATTGATATTTTTTCTAATTTAAATTTTATATTAAAAAAAAATTGTATTACGTATAGCATATATGAATGGAAAACAAAAACTTTTTTATTCAATATGGATTATAAATAATACTTATTGAAAGTCACTTTTTTTCATTTACAACTAGTTCGGAAAAAAAACCTCCATCCTGGGAAGAATCAGCAAGAAACCCAGCGGGAAGAAAATAATCATCAATGTTATAGTAATAGAAAATATCCAATTAAATTGTATTTTTTGCGTAATTGATTTGCCGACGAGTATGTTTACCTAGGACAAATAGTCCGACTAGGTAAGTCCAATTTCACCCGAGGGTTTAATCGATGAATTCAACTCGGCTGAGCAGTGTTCGGGAGATCACGATACATATTCTTATCACATATACCTCAAAACTTAAAAACAAGGTCGTTCAGTCAGTGGCGTGTTGCCAGTGCTGACATGTGTATCTGAGACGTAGTCCTTCACTGCTGGTCGTGTGAAGAAGCTCAAAGTCGCTCAGCGAGCTATGGGTAGGGCTATGCTCGGAGTTTCTCTTCGTGATAGGCTTAGAAATGAGAATATACGCAGTAGAACTAGAGTAACCGATATAACCCAATGGATTAGTAAGCTGATATAGCAATGGGCAAGGGATATAGCTCGAAGACCTGACGACCGATGGAGAAGACGCGTGGTAACTTAGTTCCGATAAGCAAAGTGTAGGGCTCGCTCACTTGATGGAGTGACGACGTGGGAAAATATGCAAGAAGTTGATGAAAGCAGGAAGTCGATGGATGCAGGAAGTTGATGGATGCAGAAAGTCTATGGATGCAGAAAATCGATGGATGCAGAAAGTCGATTGATGCAGGAAGTTGATGAATGCAGGAAGTCGATGGATGCAGGAAGTCGATGGATGCAGGAAGTCGATGGATGCAGGAAATCGATGGATGCAGAAAGTCGATGGATGCAGGAAGTTGATGGATGCAGGAAGACGATGGATGCAGGAAGTCGATGGATGCAGAAAGTCGATGGATGCAGGAAGTTGATGGATGCAGGAAGTCGATAGATGCAGGAAATCGATGGATGCAGAAAGTCGATGGATGCAGGAAGTTGATGGATGCAGGAAGACGGTGGATGCAGGAGTCGATGGATGCAGGAAGTCGATGGATGCAGGAAATCGATGGATGCAGAAAGTCGATGGATGCAGGAAGTTGATGGATGCAGGAAGACGGTGGATGCAGGAAGTCGATGGATGCAGGTGGCTAAGGACCGTGTTTTGTAGCATTCCTTGGGGGAAGACTATGTTTAGCAGCGGATTTGTGAAGGGTTTTATAATGATGAAACTTGATTAATAATTGAATGGATAAAATGCTTAAATAAAAATATAAGATGCTATTAAACGAAAATTATAATGAAAAATTTATAATAAAGTGTAAGATTCACATTCATGAGTAGTAAAGGTTTTTTAATAAGATTTCTGGAACTCTTTGAATTATTTATAATTAAAAAGTATTACAAATAAATAAATTATTACAAATAAAAATTAAAAATCACTAATACGACTCCCTTTCCAACCCTGTGATTGGGTCACCCTCTGATCCTCACGGGAGGTAATTATGCATGGCCGGGTTTTGGCGCGTTCACTGCTGAATAAAACATAAAAAGAGCCACGACTAATAATTCTGATCTTTATGAAATTTAACTATTTCCGAATTCTTTAAAACTTGTATACTATTATATTCTATTAAACTATTCTATATTAACGTTTTTGGCCTTTTTTCGTTTTTTTAAGGGTTATATAAAATTAAATGTTACATAAAAAGTATAAACCGACTTCAAGCAACTGAAAGGAATCAAATAAGTTTAATATGGGAGGGGAAGGGGGGTTGAATTTTTCTTCTTGAAATTTAAATGCCACCACCTTTGAGGTAACTATCGCTGAATATTAAATTAAAGTATAAAATCACTTTAAAATTCGCGGATATATCGCGTAACATAACACACAAAAAAAGAACTCATAGTCGAATTGAGATCATGCTCCTTTTTTTAAGTCGACTATTAAAAAAGAGTTAACAGTCCTGATCTAGTACCACTTGGTGTTTTTGAAATCTTTTAAATTACTTATAAGATATTTGACACCGCTCAACAATTCAAATATAATAGAATGGAATGGTATTATTTTTATTCAATATAGATTACATGAATACTTATTGAGAGTCATTTCAGCTTTACAACTGTTTCGGAAGAAAAATTTGACCTTGGAGGAACCAGCAGAACTTAACACAAAACAATATAATATTTTATACAATTATTACAACTAGTATGATAACATTTAGGAACAGCATGGTGGCGACCACCTCGACCACAGTGAGCGAGCCCTAGACTTTGCTTATCGGAACTAAGTTACCACGCGTCTTCTCCATCGGTCGTCAGTTCTTCGAGCTATATCCCTTGCCCATTGCTATATCAGCTTACTAATCCTTTGGGTTATATCGGTTACTCTAGTTCTACTGCGTATATTCTCATTTATAAGCCTATCACGCAGAGAAACTCCGAGCATAGCCCTACCCATAGCTCGCTGAGCAACTTTGAGCTTCTTCACAAGACGATGTCCCCAGGGCTTATTATCAATCAAGTACCTACTTTATTGTACATAATATAATATAGATAGGTAAGGCCCGCATGTATTCTGGCACTTATCTGTAAATTGTCCCAAGGAACTCTTTCGAGTCGGGTTACTGGTATAACTACGTAACTTGTGCTTGTTCATCAATATTTTTAATAAAACTTTATTGTTTTTTGTGTACCTACAATAAATTCTCGTAAATATACTGAGAGGTTAAAGTTAATAGTATACGAGTACTTATTTCTTTAAATTGTCTAAGGGATTCTTTCGGACTTAGATTAACCTAATATAGATAAATATTTATGAAAATTGCTTATAAAGCTCTCTTCCCAAAGCAATTCATTAGTTAAAATAGTGTACATAATTGTTAAGGCTTTACCCCTAGCGAACGACCTTGAGCGTTTGGCCTGCCGACGCTCTCGCTACAATACATCGCGTAGAAATCTGCAAGACGCCACCTACTGGTACGAACGTAGTATTAATTTATCAATGACAATAAACTATTTTATGGAAATAAACACGGCAGACAATGATATGTGTATTTTAATTTTCTTTATATTAGTTGCATTATATTAGAATTATGTATTCTCATATATTATCTAATTAATAAAAATGACTATTTTGATTATTTTTAACTATATACTATACTGCTAATATTGAATTAGCTTTTTATGGAGTAAATTATAATATTTGTCGAAATGTTAATTATGGATTCGAACTTTACATGCTAATGGTGCTTTTTTGTTATTTTCATTTACTTACATATTGAGAATATACTTGAATAGTAGGTATTATTATTTTATTTAGCTACTGAATTTTAGGATATGTTTTACCTTGAGGTCAAATATAATTTTGAGGAGCAATAGTTATTACCTACTAATCTCTTATCTGCTATTCCTTATTCAGGAACAATATTAGTAAATAGAGTTTGAGGGAGATTTACTGTTTATAATGCTACATTTATTATTTTAATATTTACCTACTGGGTAGGTAATTATTAAAATAATAAATATAGCATTAGTAACTAAATAGATTTTTTTTTAAATTTTTAAAATTAAAATTTTCGTATTTTTTAAAAATTACTAAAAAAAAGGGCTTGAAATAATAGATTTTCTCACAAAAGAAGGGAACTTGAAAAAAAAGGAACAAAAAAAGCGGGACCAAAGCCAAGACGCGAACCACAGAACTCCGATATCACGCCCGACCCACATACCACCTGAGCTATAACGACCGTTAGTGCTTTGTCGAAATTTACCTTCTTATATTGTAGCAGTTTTTTTTTATTGCCTGAAAACATGGACAAAAGGATATTTTTTAAAAAAATCCAAGCGATCGTCGCTAAAATCGTTGGAGCCGTATAATTTTCTCATCTGGTTCGGTTCGATAAATATTTAAATATATAAAAATTATAAATTAAAATGAAAAGATAAATATACATAAATATCAATAAAATAAAATAAATACAAAATAATATTTTATTATTACTGTTATTATTATTATTATTAAAGTTGTGGTTCGGTGAAGCTGCAACCTAATGGACCATGATCTGAAATTTTTATGAAAAGAAGTGTCTGACGTCAATTATTATTACTCTTATTATTTTTTCATTACTGCCTTTTTCAACCTCACAAGATATTTGTAACTGCAAAAAAGAAAACTACGTATAAGTAAGTAAATCAGTAATATAGTGTTATGTATGATTCAGACTAAATAAAGGTTCCTAAAAATAGACGTAGATAAAGAAATTGCATAAAAAATTACTCAAATAAAAATGCAATAAACTTGTTAATTTTATAGGTACTTAGTAAAATATTAAAATAATAAGTTTTTTAGGATATTTATGTAAAACATATAAAACCGCGGAATTTCACTAGTTTAATTATCAAAATAATAATTGACCCTAAGTTTGCCTTGATTTTATCAACTTATTTATTTGTGTATTTTTTTGTACTTATTTTATTTTATTAATATTTATGTATATTTATCTTTTCATTTTAATTTATAGTTATATATTTATAAAAACCAACCAGATGAGAAAACTATACAGATACCCCAACAATAATAATATAATTATAATAATATTCCACAACTATCACACAACGCCATCTAGTCCCAAGTTAAGCAGAGCTTGTGTTATGGGTACTAGACAACTGATAAACATACTTATATATTTCTAAATACATAAATATTATAGATAAATTACACCCAGACACAGAACAAATGATCGTGCTCATCACACAAACATTTGTCCTGGTTGGGATTCGAACCCACGACCTGCGGCATAGCAGTCAGTGTCACTAACCACTAGACCAACAGGCCTGACGATAAATAAAATAAAGTCTCTAGCTCGAGAGGAGAGGAGCCGTGGTAGCTCAGATGGTTAGCGCTTGCTAAAATATTCACAGTGTGCGAGCAAACCGGGTTCGATCCCCGCCGGCACCAATAATATTGTAATTGCAATTTTAAGTGTTGATTTACCACGTGCTCAGTGGTGAAGGAAAACATTGTGAGGAAACCTGCATGTCTGAGAAATAAGAAAAAAAATATTTCGAAGACATGCGAAGTTCGCCAACACGCAGTGGGGCAGCGCGGTGGATAATTCCTTTCCTAGGACCCTTTCAGAAAATAGAATAGAAATAAAAAAATAATAAATCCAAACTTCATTTAAAACCAAACATATAAATTGTAAAGTAGCTGCAGTTATCTATAACCGAGTAAAAGATATTCCTTTACTCCAACTTGTCCATGTTTCCCAAAACAATTTTTAATTAAGCTTTATATATTATAATGCGGATTTTTTTATATTTAAAATTTTAATAATAAAGCATTTCGTACGTCTCAGCCGAGGCGCAAATATTTTTCGGCCGCAAATTTATAAGACCGATTTGTTATTCAAACATAAACATGGTTTTTTAATTAAATCTATCAATCATAAAACGACACGCATTTTTATTGAACACTTCCTATTCAATTCACAAAGTACCTATTATATATTTGTTTATATAAAAAAGTATATTTAAGTACAATCATAAAACTAAATGGAAACACAAAGTAGGAAAATGCATTGAGTTATAAAACACATAAATCAATGGGCAAGTGTAAAAATGCTGGAGGCAGACAGCCCTATGCATGTTTACGTACTGCATGGCTGTAAGATTTATTTCTAAGATACGGCCGAGTTACAATATACCGTGACGTAAGCGCATCGGTTGGTAGGTACTCAAATAATATTATGTTTGCGGCGAAATACGGACGCGGTCACCAGCGACGCGGCCACCTCGTACAAACGCATACAGCGTAATGCCGCCCGCACTCTGCGCACGCCCCTTTATCATAGAAGTCACACAATTTTCGGAATTATTTCAAATAAAAGAGAAAAAACGAACTTAAAAATTTAAATAAAACGTGGAGAATATAGATTTTTTCATTATCTATCCATTAGTGTTATCCTCAAATGATTAGAGCGTTGCGTTTAGCAACAGATGCATGTAATCAAGAATTTTAGTCATTTTTTAAAAGTTGATTTTAAATGTATTTATAGCACATAAAAATAAATTAGAACGTGGAATGCGATGATAAGATATCGAACATTAATAATGTACTTTTAGATGTAGTTTATTTTTCATAACTAATGAGATAATAGAGTCTGAAAAACGCACTTTTGCCAGGTTTTGGTCAGGGTAGCGCCTTAAGGTCAATAGCGGGGATCTAAAGTTGCTGGCGTACAAAAAGATGATTTACGTGGTAAAGCCAAGATAAGCTACAGCTGTATTATTTCTGCAACACGAATGTTTCGGGTCCAAAGGGAAAGGCTCTATAAATGAACCTTTCAATAAAGTGCCAAAAGGCAAGACTTCTAGAAAAAGATAATCGTATTTGTTCGAGAACATTACCTGAAGGTAACTACAACACATTATATTTCCTTAATTCTTGTCTTTCTTTTCTTCTTTTTTTACTTCAAATATTTATTTTATTATATATTATTTAAACGTTGTACTATATAATATATCATTCATTTGGATATTTATTTACGAAGTTTATAAACATGTATATATATATATATATATATATATATTATATATGTATGTATTATTGTACGTATATTTATACTATATGTGTGTGTATTTAAATGTATTGTGTATGTATGTACTTTGTATATATGTTATATTTTAATGTATGTGTATGTATGTTCACTTATTTATTATTTATAATGGTCGCACCTGCCAACAATTGTCCTTGGCACCCAGGGTTGACTGGCAGAGAATGCCACATGGCATTAAGTCCGCCCTATGTACCCTTTAGCTTAAGGTACATGTTATGGTATGTTTAGCTTAAGATACATGTTACATGTAAGTTTTTAAATAAATAAATAAATAGGTGAGCTGATGAGCGCGGACTTGAGTCTCGAGACTTCGCATTGGTAATGTTGATTTCCTTTACCGGACTGTGTGATTTTAGGTTTGGCATTTATGGATGCCGCGTAGAAAAAGTGTAATGACATCCCATTAATTTATATTTTTTGTAAAAATAAAACTTATATAGTTCGTTTAAAGTTTTGTTTGATAATAATTCTAAATATAAGTTTTGTAATTTTTGTCTTAAATTTATTTTAAATTGGTAAGTACTAAATTCAGCATTATAAAATTGATAAACAGTACAAAACGAGTTATTGTTTAAATATCAAGTAAAATAATTTTACAAAAGCATTTGACAATACCGCCATCTTTCATAAGAGCGTGCAACTACGAACTTTTATATGTAAGCTCCCATTAAAGCTTCCGATTTTTACCACCTCCTGCTGAGGGCGTATTTAACGCTTTCGCTTGTGAAATCAATTAACAATCAGCAACTAAGCGTTTACAGCATGGGTTTACAGACTTTGGACTTAACAATATTGTTTTAAAAACAAAAATGAAAAATCTTAAGTGCTTAAACAATTTCGAATCAGTAAAAATATTATTAAATCGAAATATGATGTTTCACAAATGACGAGCGTCCCGTGACAGCGCGACAGTTTTGAAAAAATAATAATACTAGAAATTGAAAAAAAAAATTGTATGCAATAAAGATAAAAAAAGAATGCTTATCGAACGTAATTTCTTCTTTTACTTCTGGGTCAGAAAAAGCCTCTATTCTTGGAAGAGCTTCAGCAGAACTTTCATTAGATTAATAAGTTGTACACAATATTACTCCCAGGGGAGATCATCAATCATGCATTATTTAATATATTACTTATACAGTTTTTGTGTAGTAAGAATTTTAAGCTTTTTATGAGCCCAGCAAGCGTTGTATGCTTTTTAACCTTTTATTTATGTACTTATCGTTTTTACACGTCAGTTCTGTTTAACATTAGATACTTTTATTTGTTTTAAAATTAAAAGCTATTTCTTCTACTTTATTGTTTCATGTATCCTTCCATGAACGCCTATAAAAGTCCATTGCTGAACATAGGCCTCCCCCATAGAATATTATGTAACTTGCGATCTTTTTTCTTCTTTTTTTAGATAACATTCATCAATAGTTGCAACGTTGTTATGCGAGACATAAATTGCAATAGTCAAAACTATAAACTATACAATTTAAAACCACATAAAGACAGAAATACATATTTTAGAAGGGTAACGAACTTAGGTACGTCAAGACCAATAATATAAGTTTACGGACCTAACAGGTGGAAGAAAATTAAAAGAAAAGAATTTGTACAACCGACTTAAATATAATTAAAATGAGAAAATTATCAATGTATTCGAAGCCCATTAAATACACATTAATAAGCATGATTTAAAAAATGATGGTCAGACCTTGATCAAAATTATATGGGACTACACGAGAAGCACCAGCTTTCATATAAAAAAAGAATCATCAAAATTGGTTTACACAGAAAAAGTTCTTGTAACACACATAAAAAACACAAAGTCGAATTAAGTACCTCTTCATTTTTGAAATCGTTTAAAAAGTACAAAATCCTTATATGTATTAGGTATTGCAAACTAACACGATCATAGGATTATATTGAAACATTCGATTTTGGAAATTTATTTAAAGAATCATGTAAAAATATGTTATCGAAGGATTATTGTAGTAGATAGATAAGGCCCTCTGAGCTTCTATGTTTGTTTGTGAATTACTGTCATACTTAAATTAATATCCATCGTAAGTATTTGGTAACCTCCACTTTTACAAGCTGTTTTGTTAATGAGTCATTACTGATTTCCTTGCTTTGTTGGGAACCGATGAAGTCTAAGGAATGATGAAAATCATGGTTGTTAACTTTACGACATCCTCAAACGTTTTAGTTATTTCTGATTAGTATTTTTTTTTGAATACGTTGTAATTCAATGCATGAAACTTACCCAGAGGTGGCAGCACCGATTGAATCGCTTCGCGTGAATTATTTAAAAACGGGACTATCTACAAGTATTGTTAAGTTACTATATCCCTACAACGAGAGAAAGTCATGTCCAGCCTGGTACCTACCTACATTCATGAGCTGCTGACGATTTTTTATTTAAAATGTACTCACATTTGACTGCCATCTGATTCGAGGGCAAAGATGAAGTCTACGATGGAGCTAGTTTGCCCAGGAGAAGCCTATTCACGCGCATCTTGAAGAGGTTATAGTGCTTAGTGCGAATATTCGGAATGTCAACCAAGTGTGGATGGTAACCTGCAGTACGTCTGGTACTCCGATAGGAGAATGGAGATGGTGGTATAAGCTTGTGAAGTTCATAGGCATACTCTCCGATGGACAATCTGCAGAAGAACGACAAACAAGCAACTTGGCGGTGATCAGCTAAGCTGTGAAGCTTAACTTCCACCAGCTTTTTGTCACCTATAAGCCTATTGGCTCTGCGTTTCACCGAATAGGCAAGTTGATATATTTCTGACACATCCCAAAGGTGTTTACAATACTCAATGCATGTTCGAACTTGAGCTCTGTATAAAGTAAGAAGCTGTCTAGGCTTTAAGTGTCGCTTTATCCTGTTTAGAATATCCAATTCTTTGGTCGCAATTCATGCTTTTGACTCAATGTTAGCGTCAAATTTTAGGTTAGCCCTCAACTGTATGCTGAGAAACTCGAAATGATCGGTAACCTCTACAGACGTACCTTAGAAAGTAGAAGCCAGAACAAATGGACTCCGTTTTGCGGAGAACAGACAAGGCTGCGTTTTAGCGGCGTTGAAAGTGACGAGATTGTTGTAACCCCATGAGGAGACAAGACTTAAGGTCGCATTTATCCGCTCCAACATGGCCTCTTTAAATGAACGTATTACTGCCCCTCCGTCTTTTGCTGTGCTGTCATCTGCATCCTCAAAAATATCTGGTAAAAGACATTGCTGCGCAGCAGGAAATTAACACTGGTTTTCTACATTCTTCATGTTCTACCTCTGAGAACAATAGTAGAATGCCTCTGAGCTTATATTAACACTAGTTATCTACATTCTTTATATTCCACATCTGATGACTAAAGTGGAATGCCTCTTAGCTTATATTAACACTGGTTATCTACATTCTTCATGTTCTACCTCTGAGAACTAAATTGGAATGCCTCTGAGCTTATATTAACACTGGTTATCTACATTCTTTATATTCCACCTCTGAGGACTGAAGTGGAATGCCTCTGAGCTTATATTAACACTGGTTATCCACATTCTTCATGTTCTACCTCTGAGAACTAAAGTAGAATGCCTCTGAGCTTATATTAACACTTGTTATCTACATTATTTACATTCCACCTCTGAGGACTAAAGTGGAATGCCTCTGAGCTTATATTAACACTTGTTATCTACATTATTTACATTCCACCTCTGAGGACTAAAGTGGAATGCCTCTGAGCTTAAATTAACACTGGTTATCTACATTCTCTATATTCCACCTCTGAGGACTGAAGTGGAATGCCTCTGAGCTTATATTAACACTGGTTATCCACATTCTTCATGTTCTACCTCTGAGAACTAAAGTAGAATGCCTCTGAGCTTATATTAACACTTGTTATCTACATTATTTACATTCCACCTCTGAGCACTAAAGTGGAATGCCTCTGAGCTTATATTAACACTGGTTATCTACATTCTTTATATTCCACATCTGAGGACTAAAGTGGAATGTCTCTGAGCTTATATTAACACTGGTTATCTAGATTCTTTATATTCCACATCTGAGGACTAAAGTGGAATGCCTCTGAGCTTATATTAACACTGGTTATCTACATTCTTCATGTTCTACCTCTGAGAACTAAAGTGGAATGCCTCTGAGCTTATATTAACACTGGTTATCTACATTATTTACATTCCACCTCTGATGACTAAAGTGGAATGCCTCTGAGCTTATATTAACGCTGGTTATCTACATTCTTTATATTCCACATCTGATGACTAAAGTGGAATGCCTCTGAGCTTATATTAACGCTGGTTATCTACATTCTTCATGTTCTACCTCTGAGAACTATAGTGGGATGCCTCTGAGCTTATATTAACACTGGTTATCTACATTCTTCATGTTCTACCTCTGAGAACTAAAGTGGAATGCCTCTGAGCTTATATTAACACTGGTTATCTACATTATTTACATTCCACCTCTGAGGACTAAAGTGGAATGCCTCTGAGCTTATATTAACACTGGTTATCTACATTCTTTATATTCCACATCTGATGACTAAAGTGGAATGCCTCTGAGCTTATATTAACACTGGTTATCTACATTCTTCATGTTCTACCTCTGAGAACTATAGTAGAATGCCTCTGAGCTTATATTAACACTGGTTATCTACATTCTTCAGGTTCTACCTCTGAGAACTAAAGTGGAATGCCTCTGAGCTTATATTAACACTGGTTATCTACATTCTTCATGTTCTACCTCTGAGAACTAAAGTGGAATGCCTCTGAGCTTATATTAACACTGGTTATCTACATTATTTACATTCCACCTCTGAGGACTAAAGTGGAATGCCTCTGAGCTTATATTAACACTGGTTATCTACATTCTTCATGTTCTACCTCTGAGAACTAAAGTGGAATGCCTCTGAGCTTATATTAACACTGGTTATCTACATTCTTTATATTCCACCTCTGAGGACTAAAGTGGAATGCCTCTGAGCTTATATTAACGCTGGTTATCTACATTCTTTATGTTCCACTTCTGAGGACTGAAGTGGAATGCCTCTAAGCTTATATTAACACTGGTTATCTACATTCTCTATATTCCACATCTGATGACTAAAGTGGAATGCCTCTGAGCTTATATTAACGCTGGTTATCTACATTCTTCATGTTCTACCTCTGAGGACTATAGTTGAATGCCTCTGAGCTTATATTAACACTGGTTATCTACATTATTTATATTCCTCATCTGATGACTAAAGTGGAATGCCTCTGAGCTTATATTAACACTGGTTATCTACATTCTTCATGTTCTACCTCTGAGAACTAAAGTGGAATGCCTCTGAGCTTATATTAACGCTGGTTATCTACATTCTTCAGGTTCTACCTCTGAGAACTAAAGTGGAATGCCTCTGAGCTTATATTAACACTGGTTATCTACATTCTTCATGTTCTACCTCTGAGAACTAAAGTGGAATGCCTCTGAGCTTATATTAACACTGGTTATCTACATTCTTCAGGTTCTACCTCTGAGAACTAAAGTGGAATGCCTCTGAGCTTATATTAACACTGGTTATCTACATTCTTCATGTTCTACCTCTGAGAACTAAAGTGGAATGCCTCTGAGCTTATATTAACACTGGTTATCTACATTCTTCATGTTCTACCTCTGAGAACTAAAGTGGAATGCCTCTGAGCTTATATTAACACTGGTTATCTACATTATTTACATTCCACCTCTGAGGACTAAAGTGGAATGCCTCTGAGCTTATATTAACACTGGTTATCTACATTCTTCATGTTCTACCTCTGAGAACTAAAGTAGAATGCCTCTGAGCTTATATTAACACTGGTTATCTACATTCTTTATATTCCACCTCTGATGACTAAAGTGGAATGCCTCTGAGCTTATATTAACACTGGTTATCTACATTCTTTATATTCCACTTCTGAGGACTGAAGTGGAATGCCTCTATGCTTATATTAACACTGGTTATCTACATTCTTTATATTCCACATCTGATGACTAAAGTGGAATGCCTCTGAGCTTATATTAACACTGGTTATCTACATTCTTCATGTTCTACCTCTGAGAACTATAGTAGAATGCCTCTGAGCTTATATTAACACTGGTTATCTACATTCTTCATGTTCTACCTCTGAGAACTAAAGTGGAATGCCTCTGAGCTTATATTAACACTGGTTATCTACATTCTTTATATTCCACTTCTGAGGACTGAAGTGGAATGCCTCTATGCTTATATTAACACTGGTTATCTACATTCTTCATGTTCTACCTCTGAGAACTAAAGTGGAATGCCTCTGAGCTTATATTAACGCTGGTTTTCTACATTCTCTATATTCCACCTCTGAGGACTGAAGTGGAATGCCTCTGAGCTTATATTAACACTGGTTATCTACATTCTTTATATTCCACATCTGAGGACTGAAGTGGAATGCCTCTGAGCTTATATTAACACTGGTTATCTACATTCTTCATGTTCTACCTCTGAGAACTAAAGTGGAATGCCTCTGAGCTTATATTAACGCTGGTTATCTACATTCTCTATATTCCACCTCTGAGGACTGAAGTGGAATGCCTCTGAGCTTATATTAACACTGGTTATCTACATTCTTCATGTTCTACCTCTGAGGACTGAAGTGGAACTATTACACCTGCTTGGACGTGTTAGAGCCACGTTGCAGCAATATTATGATTTTAACACAAATAGGTCGGCTCTACTGGGAGTGGGACCATGCATTTGCGGAATACTATCGTATAATAGCAGCTTAATGCTGTTATTACATATATATATATATATATATATATATATATATATATATATATATATATATATATATATATATATACGTGTGGTGAGTGTAGAGAACCGCGACCCTTTTCTCTGGAAACGAAGCATTCCATGTTACGCCCCAGAGGTGACAACGGAAGAACAATTTGCCTTTTTTGTGTTGTAGAATAGGTATTATAAAATAAAATGGAAGGAATCTTAGTCAACAAGATAAATTATCCATGCAATGCAAATTTCAAGATGAAGATGCACATTTAAGAAAAGAATAACCAGAAAATCTAATTGCTATTTTACACCTTAGCAGTCCATATTATGCTATTTCACATTATGCAGTCCACTGTTGGACTTGCGCCTCTCACACAGTAAAAGGAGGATTTACTTTTAACGCCGGATTGGTAAGCTGCGTTACGGTTTCCGCTTCGATGTAAAATACTAGTGTGTGAATAAAATACTAAGACCGTTCGGAATTAAGAATGAATAAAATCGTCTTATTAAAATTTTATTATGATGCTGGAATAGATATTATCGGAATAAATCTTTTTTATTGAAGCACAATATTTTGTCTTCAATACAAAAGATTTAAAATGATTTTTTGTCTTTTTTTTAAACGTTCTTTGTTTTTTTTTCGTGTCAAAAATTCAATGGAGTGAGAGAATCAATCGATATAACGTGATTGCTTCTGGTTGGTACATCATCTCATATAAAAAGTAATCTAACAATAATTTTCACACGTGGAATCCACCACACTACCCAATGTGTACGTTACAAATCCTCAATTTTTTTAATACCTCATATATATATTGAACGCGACTTACGTTTTAAACGTGGTAGAGCCACGATGCAGCTTATTATCGTTGGAGCACGAATGGGTCGGCTTGACCGGGAAAGACTATGACATTAAAGAATATCAGTGAGAAACAGCAGAAAAATACTGCTATGTTTCGAATAGTAAGTGTAGAAAATCAGAGAGCCTTTTATCTGGTGACGAGGTATTCTATCTCAGTCTTCAGGAGTAACAACGCAATCACTTAGATTCTTCTTCACTACATTTTATTTCTTATATCGAGGATAGATGTGTCTCGTCACCTTACCACTTACCATCAGGTGTACTGTGTGCTTGCTTGTCACCCTTACTAATAAAAATATATTATAAAATTAGGTCTTATCTTTTCAGACAAGTACAAGTTTTCTCTTAACCTTTAATTTAATAGTTACCCTCTAATCAGAAATATAGTCAGTTGAGTGTTATGTTACAAGAGTCATGGTTTCTAGATTTAAATCTAAGTTTTTTTAACATTATCTTATATTTTCTTTAAGCTGGATGTGGGGACATTGATTTTTCGTTACGTATAGGCAAAACTGCATTTCAAATAATATAACTCAAACATAAACTTAACAAGATTATCGATTTTCAGATGAAGTATACCATCGCACAGTAAGTATGTATAACTGCCAAACATTTGTATGTGAGATAAAGGTAAAGCAAATTTATGCTGCAGTTTTGCTGCTGCAAATTTAAGTGACTGATGAAGTCGATAAGAAACGTCATAGACGGGAGTTTGTCGACTAAATTGGCAACATGTTGAAGATGGCGATGGTGTGGGTTCCCTGAACCATTAAAAATGTATTCGTAGGTAAATGTATGTTAAAGAAGCAAATGGTGTTAAATGGAAGCTCGTATTCTCTGCCTAACCTTCTGGGCGACTGGTGTAGGAGTTCATGTTATGTTACTTTTTATAAAAATTAAATTTCTATACAGAGGATTTTGAAAGGCCAACAACTTCGAAAAACGATGAATATAAAGAAATACAACGTGATTAGTTAACAGTTTTTTCTGAAAATCTTTCGATTTGTATATATGTACAACAAAGAGTTCATTTAGAAAAAGTCATTAGTCCAGAAATTAAAATCAAAGATATCTGTATGATAAATTTGTTAATAAATAAAACTCAAATGTTCAGTTTCTTTTGCACCATAGACTTTTTATAACTTTTTATGTCTTAATTCATCGACTTGTGTCCTTTTCAAAACGACAGGTTCAAATCTCTTTTAGAAGTGTAAGGATGCTTGTGTTTTTTTTTTACAGAATAAGTATGAAAAATGTGGTTGTGGCTCATAGAGATCTATATCCATCCTCGATTAAGAATCAAAATGCCGATGCGTTGATATCCCTGAGGACTGAGATGGAATACCTCGTATCCAGTAAAAATGGTCTCCGTTTCTCTACTCTCACCATAGGAAACACGGCTTAAGACCCATTTATGCTACAACCATAATATAGATGTAGCATAGCCCTACATGTGCCATGCAGCGGAACAATATAATATACGTAGGCAGTAACTTTAAATTTAATATTTTTATTATATATATATATATATATATATATATATATATATATATATATATATATATATATTATATGATATATTCACTAAGATCTGCATGCAAAAGCTACCGATCACTTTTCTATACATTAAGCGTAATAAACAACTCATACAGTCCCCTTGATGATACGTGAATACTGTGGTCCATAGATGTCTAAATCTATCCTCGATTGTGAATCAATTTTTTAAGAATATTAACAATGCTATAAACATTATTAATATTCCCCTGAACCACTCCTGGTTAGCTTAAATTGCTTGTGTTACGAGTGGTTCACGCCAGTAGTCGAATGGTGGATTCGAACCCACGACCTTTTTGAGTTCGCGGTCCGTACCCTGCCCTTAGGCTACTGTCGCTTTTAGAATTGAATTGAATTGAAAGCTTTGTCATCCCCTGAGGGCTAAGGTGGAAGGCCTCGTAATCAGTAAAAGGGTCTCCGGTTTCTACACTCACCACACGAAACACAACATTCTGCTATTTCACGATGGTACTTTGTGAGAGCGTGACTGGATCACGATTGTCCAAGATGACCCATTTGTGCTGCTGCTAGTACACGTGCAGTGTGGCTCTATCATAACAAGAATTCATCTTTATTATCATAAATTATTTCTGCTAAGTGATATTTATTAATAGACATAAATATATTTTTTGATCTTTTCGTTTTCTAAATTTAAAACAACAAAGTTTATCCACGTGTCCAGTGTGGGGTGGCCGGAACTATAAATTGGTCGGCTACAAAAACTGCTCTCGTTGAGGAAACGAGCGTTGGTGGGCCGCGGTCGAGGTGTCGGATTCGCTTCCCGCTTTGGACACACGTCGGCGTGTGTCGTGCCGGGTTTTGTTTTCACAATTTTTTTCTTAGTCTGACGTCTCTTAAAGACAGTAAGTTAAGAATGTCTTGAATACGTTAATAATTTTCAGCATTTTAGTTTTATTTTTCTATCAGATCTTTGTAAATGGTGTAACAGGGATATTGAAAATTGGATTGGCTACGTATATATCTAATGTAAGTTTCCCTTATTTTAACGGAAAGCAATAGTACTATTGACCTTATCATTGGTTAGGTACAAAAACCGTCAACCGTAAGTTATACGGAGATAAATTCGTCTGTATCCGCATACATTTCGCGTTTTAACGAAGCGGTGCAAATTTGCTACAACTAAACAAATATACTGCCAGTCGCTGTTAACACAGTGTATAAATCCGACAATCCGACCACCGGGGCTCATTTGTCCAGGTGCCTGAATCACGTACGAGCTAACAGGCCCAAATCTCCGGACAGAATCATTTCATATTTTCGCGGGTCCATCTCTCACGTCCTGCTCAATTATTCACCGGGGGGCCTGTACACCGGCCGTTTCCCGCTCCAAAGTAATGGCCGGGAACGCGAAATTACACGTGTTACAATGATGATTCTGTTTATCCGCGCCCGGTGTAATTTCACCCGGATACCGTTTGAAGTGCTGTTAGATTTTGGCTGTAATCGTTTTATTTAACGGACCGGAAGCCCACTCTTTGGGGTTTTGTTTGTTCGTAATGATCCCGGTTTGTATTTGCGGTTATTTGAATGAAGGTTGGTGTTTTAAAATTTAACTTATATAACTTACTGGAAGAATATATACTTAACATTAGTTAGCAATTAAACGCTTTTAACCTTTAAGTATGTACTAGTAGAATAATATACAAGTATACAAGTAGAAGTAATGTTAGTGTTATCTGGTATAGCCATACTGCGATATTTTATCGTTGTACGATATCGACCACGATCTCACTAAATACCAGAGTGAAAGAACAGCAGCAATAGCTGTTTTTCGTTTAGGGAGTGTAGAAAACCGGAGACGCTTTTTACTGGAAACGAGACAGTCCATCTAAGTCCTCAGGGTCGAAAACGCATCTGCATTTTGATTCCTAATCGAGCATTGATGTAGATGTCTACGGGCCGTGGGCCACCGAATTCACGTATCCTCAGGTAAATTGTGTGCTAGTTTGTCATTCTTATTATATATAACAAAAAACTATGGTAGCCCGCTTTCAAACAGCAATCTGTGCGCTGCTTTGTTCCGGGTGTAGAGAGAAAGTGTAATTACAGAGTACAGTCTGCAGAGTTAACATCGCATCGGTTGTTTAAAGTTGGTTGCAAGTGCCCATGAGGTAGCCACCTACCATTAGGCTGCAAATTCGTGTGTGTTTGACTACCGAAATCTTAGCCTACGCGAGCAAACCAAGTTCAAACCCCGTCAGTACTTAGACCTGTAATTGTTAATGACAATTTTTATCTGCTGATTTATCGTGTACTTTGCGTTAAATTAAAACCTCTTGAGGAAACAGCGAGAAAGTTCGAGAACATTTGAAATCCGCAAACACGCACTTTTACAACGCTACACATTGTATCCTGCTTCTAAATACCTCTTATTAAGATTTTTTATGTAAGAGAGGGCAAAGGAGCATGCGGATCACCTGATTGTAAGTGACTACAGCCGCCCATGAACAGCTTCAACACCACGGAAATTGCAAGTGCGTTGCCAGCCATTTAGAAAGGAGTAAGTTTTTTTCTTCAAGGTAACTAATTCGTATCGGTCCGCAAAAATTGCTGGTGGTAAAGAATTCCACAGAGTGGTTGTACGAGGAAGGAAACTAGTAGTAAAACGTGTTAAGTCACGAATTACTATTGTTGATATAGGGCATCGTCGATTTTGATCTTAATTTCGTACTGCAGCTTGTGAGTACTAGTAACAAAATTCAACTACTTCAACTACTAAACTACTACAAACTACTTCAACTAAAAAAAATTCAACAAACAAGATCACATTTACGTTGTCTTTTTTGAGAACTACGATGGAGCTTTCACACTTCACTCACATTCACTACTATCAAAGGTTACTTGTGGTTGTACATAGGCCTTGAATATTTTTTATATGGTGATGGTAAGTGATTGCTGTGGCTTATATACATCTACATCTATTCTCGATTACGAATCAAAAAGCAGATGCGTTGTCATCCGTGAGGACCAGGATGAATTGCCTCGTTTCCAGTTGCTATTTAAAGCTGGTATTCTGTGAGAGCGTGGTAAGGACCCTGATCAAGCGGACCTATTCATGCTACAACTATACTACTAATATGGCTGCAGTATGGCTCTACCACTTAAAAGTATTGCTAGGGATATTTGTATACAACGCTTGGTAAACGGGTTGGCCATCGCAGTTTTCTATTGTATTTAACTGTTATCAGGAAGATGCTGCTGCCCATCTGTCGATCATCGTTTATATCTCTCTGCTACCTCTCATGACTATCAGTGGACGATACGGGTCAGTGGATTTTAACAACCTAGTGTATACAGCAATATTTTATTCCAACCCACTACCTTGTTATGTGGTGGTAGCGGCGACAAAGAATCTATCATCCCGTTTCGTCCCATGGATGCCGTAAGAGGCAACTGCGGGAAACGTCAGAATCAGAAATATGTACACGATGAGAGTAATAGTCTAGTTTTAAGAGGATTTTGAAGTATAGAGGAAACTGCCTTGTCGCCGTGCCGACCACATTCGTGTTTGCAAATAAATGTTCAATTTCTCAGACACGCAAGCGATTAAAATTTCAAATTAACAGCGTGCGAGGAAATTTTAAATCGAGCGATTTTCCCCTGACTTACCATGACGTACTAAATAATTAATACAACAAATAGTTCATTACTAGTTAGTGATAAATAAAAATTAAAAAAGGGGATGAGTCGCTCGCGTCCGTAGGCTTCGACCACCAAACCTTAGGCCCACCCTACACGTGTCCCCCGGGTGGTGCTAAACGAGCGACAAAGCCGAAAAAAAATAGACTAGGCTTACCGCCGTGTGGTAGCGGCGTAAAATCTACCTCCACCCCTTTTTTCGCACCATGAGTCAGGAGATAAAAGAAATGGCCCCGAGTTCCCGGCGCCTCTTTAATGGGGCAGGGGTGCGAAGAATCTCCGGGACAAAAACCGGCGACGAGGTTCGCCACCCGTCCCGTTCTGTCTCCCCGGAGGGGCGAAAAGTGGATTGCGGAAGCCCGTCTGGCTACGCTGAATGTATGTGGAGCAATGAATGATAAGATGGATGAAGTATGCGAAATGATGAACGACAGAGGAATAGATGTGTTATGTGTAAATGAGCCGAAACGAAAGGAAAAGGATGGACTGCACATGGCACGTATACCGCGTATTGGTCTGGTGTAGACGAGACCGAACGGGCACGCCAGGGAGTTGGTTTCATCCTTTCAGAAAGAATGGGTCAATGTGTGAAAGAGTATGAATGTGTAAGCCCGAGGCTGCTATGGATACGAATGAAAGTGGGCTTAAAGAAGCTGCTCTTGCTAGGGGTGTACGCCCCAGACATGTCTAAGCCCACTTACATCCGAGAGCAGTTTTGGGACATGGTAAGGATGGTGTTTACAAAATGTAAGGAAAATGAAAATATTATTATGTTAGGAGACTTTAATGGAAGGGTTGGGGTGAAGAGGTCTGGTTATGAAAGGATATTGGGAACGTTTGGTGATGAAAGTATAAATGAGAATGGTGAAGACCTCCTCACCGTATGTGTTGAAAAGAATCTCTTTGTGACGAATACTTTTTTTCGTCATAAGAAGATTCACATGTATACATGGGAAAGAGGTGAGGATAGAAGCATGATAGATTTCGTAATTGTGGATGAAAAAATGAGGAGCGCAGTCGTAGATACAAGGGTTTACCGGGGGTCCAACGTAGGGACGGATCATTACTTGGTCTTATGTCGAATTAATGGTCTTTTCAAGCGTTGGCGACATCGGACATCTGTGTCTACCACTGCGTTACAGCGTATAAGAATAGAGAAGTTACAAGATGAAGATGTGAAAGAGAAGTATAAATGTAGACTGAGAGAAAATATTAGGTGTTTGAATGAGTTTTGTATGAATGATTTAGACTTGAATACTATGTGGGATAATATTAAGAAAGGTTTGGTGGATGCAGCCACCCAAGTATGTGGTGTAAGTAAGAGAACAAATGAAAGGAAAAGGAATACGTTGTGTTGGGATGATGAAGTGCGGGTGGAAGTTGAATTAAAGAAGAAAGCATGGTTAGATTTACTAGCAACTAAAACTGGTAATTCTGATGGTATGAATGATGAGATTGAAAGAAAAAAGGCAGAATTTAGACGTCTAAATAAGAGAGTAAAAGAAGTAGTTGAAAGGAAAAAGAAAGAAAGAATGGATAAGAATGATAGAAGGATATCTGATAATTTCCAGGCTAATATAAAAATGTTCTGGAAACTCGTAAGAACTGCCAGGGGAAATACAAAACAGCCTATAATTAATGCTATAAGAGACGAGAATGGATGTATTCTGAATGATGAAGTTTCGAATTTAAACAGATGGAAGGAATACTTTGAAAGCGTGTTTATGAGTGAAGAGTCGTCTGAATGAAATGAACAAGAAATTCCGAAAGAAGTGGAAAGAGGTATGGAGATAAGTGTAGATGAAATAATGAAAGCAATGAAAAGCATGAAAGCAGGTAAGGCAGCTGGATATGATAGAGTATCACTCGAGATGCTAAGGGCTGGAGAGGGAGTGGTGGCAGGCCTGATGTACACCTTGTTTAATTTATGTTGGGAATTAAAACGGGTACCGGATGACTGGTGTAAAGCAGTTATAGTACTAATATATAAAGAAAAAGGGTCACAGCAGGACTGCAAAAACTACCGTGGTATCAGCTTGCTTAGTATTGTGGGTAAACTGTATGCTAAGGTGTTAATTGAAAGAGTTATGAAAGAAACTGATGGAAAAATTTGGGATGTGCAAGCGGGTTTTAGGAAGGGGAATGGGGTGTACAGATCAAGTCTTTTCTATGCGCATGATTGCGGAGAAGTTTTTGGGCTAAAAATCAGAAAGTTTTTTGTGCGTTCATGGACTTGGAAAAGGCTTATGACAGAGTGGACAGGAATGTGTTATGGCAAACACTGAACTCATATGGGTTGAGCGCTGGTTTGATACAAGCATTGAGGTCTCTTTATAGGGATTCTAGTACTTGTGTCAGGATCAATGGGGTCTACTCGGACTGGTTTGGCATCCGAAAGGGTGTCAGACAGGGCTGTGTGGCTTCCCCTTGGTTGTTCAACCTATTTACGGACAGGTGTTTGCAAACTTTGAAAGATGAAGAATGTGGGTTAAGAATGGGCGAGTTAACCGTCAAATGCCTTTTGTATGCCGATAATCAAGTCATATTTGCGTCATCGGCGGCTGAGTTGCAAATGATGGTTACATTAATGAACTGGACATTAAAAGAAAGGGGAACGAAAGTGATGGTTTTTGAAAGAAAGGAAAGCAAAACGGTATGTGAAATAAGAATAGAAGGAGAGTTAATTGAGCAAGTGGATGAGTTTGTGTATTTGGGATGTGTATTTAGCAGGGATGATAGATATGATAAGGATATAGAACGACGAGTAAATGCAGGGAATAGAGTGAGCGGGGCACTACACTCTATAGTGAAGAACCAGAATGTACCAAAAAAGGCACGTATGGTAATTCATAATGCTGTGTTAGTCCCTACTTTAATGTGTGGTAGTGAAAGCTGGGTGTGGCAGAGGAAGCACGAAAGTAGAATAAATGCTGTAGAAATGCGGTCTTTAAGGAGTATGCTAGGGTTGAATCTGAATGACAGGATTTATATGGCAGATGTGAACGGCAGAGTCGGGAAGGGACGCCCTAGAAAAAAGTATATCGACCAAATTGGCGATATTTTGAAAATGGGCCACGTTAAAAGTACCCTTAACCGAGCATGTATGCGTAGATATATGGATGTAAAGGAGGCGAAAGAGGTATGTCACGATCGTGTCAAATGGAAGTCCGTGGTCTCTGCCTACCCCTCTGGGTGACAGGCGTGAGTGTTTATGCTATGCTAAAAAGTTACAGTGAACTTCACATGCCTTCGAAATATTTTTTTTTCCTTATTTCTAAGACATGTAGGTTTTCTCACAATGTTTTCCTTCAGCGCGGAGAACGTGGTAAATCAGCACTTAAAATTGCAATTCACAATTTCGTTGGTACCGGCGGGGATCGAAACTCGCTCGATCTACTCGCATACTGTGAAATTTACAGCGAGCGTTAACCATTTGAGCGACCACTGCTCCGTATATAATATAGTAATAAATAGTTAATCAATAAATATTAAGTAGGCATAAAAATCAAATAATTTTATATATTCTTTATTAATTTTACTTATTAAGGCAGATTAATTGACATCTTACTCAAAAACGCACGCAAAAAAAACCTTTCAGCCTGCGTTATTTGGAAGGGAAACGGTGTGCGTGACCATTTCCGGCACACAGATTTATAGATCTTACGGCCACATGTCAGCGGTGGATCATCCACTACTGTTTGTTTAAGGCTTGATGCTTGAGCAAAAAATCGGTGCCGAGCAGTCTGCCGTCGCAAGCTCGCTAGCGAAAGTTTTTACTCGGGTCGAATTCCCTATTTGTGTAATAGTAAGTGATGGCAGACAGTCCATTATGCGTAAACTTTTTGTGTGTAAAATTTTAGAAATAGAACATCGCCTATTGGTTACAGTTTTTATTATTCGTGTGTAACTTGCATCTTCTGCAGTTTGATACATTTAAATAAAAAAGTAACGATTCTACAGCATGTTGATGCACTTGTCGTAAGAGCAACTACTGATAATGTGGTCCCGGCTTTGAATACCTGGTCGGACAAAATCCTATTGTTTTTCTGACAAGAAGATACTAGTTTCTACGTTTTTATGAGTAGTTTCTACTGATAAGTGATGATTAATGATTTAAATGATGGTCACGGGGGTCAACATCTCAGTCCCCCCCCCCCCGTGACCATGGGTGCTGTAAAGTGCTCGAAACGTCGGATATACGAGTATAAAATAAGTTAATATACATGATAAAATCCGTAAAAACTAGTATTATTTAAATGTGTAGTATTCGCGAAAATAAAAGAAATCATTATGACAAGAAGATTTTAGGAGCAGCCCGGTGTCAGAACGTTGGCGGTCCATCACCCCCGTGTCTCTAAAAGCACGTAAAACCATTGGTCCTGCGCCTGATCTCTCTCCAGTCGTATCGGACTGTGAGTGTGAGGGAATAGAGTGCCCCTGCTAAGCTCTATTACTACCTTTAAAAGTCACCTAAAACAGTACTTGTTAAATGCACAAAAGACCTAGGTATGGTTAAAAGTAACGATAACACGTCCTATATTTGATAGTTATTTGAGAGGTACATTTTATGTTCTACCTGGGTGGATTGAAAAGTACTCGGCCTAACACAGATCCATTCAATTCTAAAAATTTAATCTACCCACATTATTTAGTTCAGTTCAGACTAGTTCATTGTGTGAAGTTCGAAACGTGTGCGATAATTAGTTGTGATTTTATAAATTTATTAACAAAGTAATCGGACATAATTTCCGCGAATGGAGCAAATCGAGCAGCGTGCCGTCATTAAGTACCTCCATAAGAAGGGGCTATCATCAAAAGCCATCCATGATGACATGGTCAGTACATTAGGCGATTGTGCTCTGTCATATTCATCCGTCAAAAAATGGATAGCAGAATTTAAGCGTGGTAGAGAGAGTGTGAAAGATGAACCCCGCTCTGGAAGGCCTTCGACGTCAACTACTGACGAAAATATTAAAAAAGTACTTGATTTAATAATGGGAGACCGCAGATTAAAAATTAGAGAGATAGCCGAGATTATAGGCATCTCTTATGAACGAACTCAAGACATCATTGTCAACGAGTTGGGTTTCCACAAGGTGTCTGCGATTTCACGCGACTGTTTGGAGTTATTTGAAGCCGATGCAGATAATTTTTTGAATCGTTTTGTTACTATGGACGAAACATGGGTTCATTACTGTACACCGGAAACAAAACAACAATCAAAACAGTGGAGAAAACCTGGTTCACCACCCCCTAAAAAGGCTAAGTCGATTTTGTCGGCAAATAAGGTGATGGCTTCAGTATTCTGGGACTCGAAAGGTGTGATTATGATTGATTATCTTGAAAGGGGTCAGACTATAAACTCTGATTACTACTGCACCTTACTACGTTGTTTACGAGAGGAAATAAAAGAAAAACGTCGAGGAATGCTCAGAAGAAAAGTCCTGTTTCATCAAGATAACGCCCGTGTTCACACGTCAGTACAGTCAATGGCTGAAATTCACAACTGTGGCTTTGAACTGTTACCGCATCCGCCGTATTCACCTGATCTGGCACCATCAGACTTCTTTCTGTTCCCTAACCTAAAAAAGCACTTGGGAGGTCAAAGATTTTCGACAAACGACGAGGTCAAAGCAGCTGTAGACGCATATTTTGACTCTAAGGAAGAATCATTTTTTTTCAACGGTCTAAATGCTTGGAAGGGGAGGTGGCAAAAGTGTATTGAACTTGATGGTGATTATGTAGAAAAATAAAAATATAACTGATTTAGTATGTGTTTATTTTCTTGGTTAGGCCGAGTACTTTTCAATCCACCCTCGTATATTTTGTTTTATTTTATTTTATTTTAAAAATTTTTGCTTACGTTATTATATTGTTACAGTTTCACGCGCTGTATGTTGCCTTAATAATAAAGTAGTTAATTTGTATCCTGTCATATATTATATACATATTTTATTAATAATTTATTTTATAAGTAATTATATATGTTTTTCCTTAGTGTTCACGTATACTGATTGTTCTTGCGGAAGTACACGGTAACTGGTTTCGGAGGTGAAGACGAATGCAATCCAGGGGGCCAATAAAAATCAGCGTTAGGTTTCCAACCTGACATCATGCTGAATTGGTTCCTATCTTTTGACATCACCCTGAGGCACTTGTTTTAAGAACATATATTATGTATAATTTTTTTCCTAATTTTAACTGGCTGTTTGTTTGTTTTTAAATTGTTATTTTTTCACTTTGTTTCTGTGTTCTCGTGCCTTGTGTGTCAAAAATAAATATTGTTTCTTTCTTTCTTTTTCTTCTTTCTTTCTTTCTCCTGTTCTTGCACACACACACACTTGCACTGTAACTGGCTGTAAAATTAGGTGTGGAGGACATTTTGATTATTTTAAAAGGTATATTTGTATTAATGAAAAAATCATTCACGAAATTGGATGAAAAATCTGATAAAAAATCAATCTGTTACAGTGCATTTGTATCTGATGGTAAATGGCAACTGCAGGCGTTGCGTGTTTTGTCGCCTTTGAGAATTAAGATACAATGTTTCAGATACTGTAATTACATTGGCTCTTTATACTCTTTAAACCAGAATACAGGTGAGCACACTCTTGTGCTTGGCGACAGAAATGAATAAGAGAGTGGAGAGACCTAGCCAGACGGACTCCTAGATACAAGAGGAGTTCTACCAACTAGTAAAACTTTTGACGCTGCTCTCCGTTGCACTAAATAGTAATACCAGCATTTAAGTCAAAGTCAAGTATTTTTATTAAAGATGGGCTTTTAGAAAGCACTCTATGAAAGTCAAAAGCTACGCCATCGTTTTAACAAGTCTCTACTGCAGGGAGACCATTGACAAGAAGCAGCAAGAAACACACAAGTATTCTTTTGTATTTCAACAGTTACAATTAAAACTTTATAAAATATATGTTTATAGCATTAGGTGACAAACGAGCACACAGTCCAACTAATGACAAGTGGATGCTGTGGCCCATAGACACATTTATCCTCAATTCAGAATCTGAGGACTAAGATGGAATGCCTCTATTCCAGTAAAGAGGGTCTCCGGTTCTCTACACTCACCACACGAAACCTCAGCAGCATTACGCGGTTATTTTACGCTGGTATTCTGTGAGAGCGTGGTCCTGCCCCGGTTGAGCTGATCCATTCGTGCCACAACTATATTATAGCTGTAGCGTGGCTCTGCCACGTACTAAATAATAGCGATACGCCCAGGCTTTGGACAGGTGATTTCTGCATCTCAAAACCAGCGCCACCTACCGGGTGCAATCGTAAATATAAATCGTCCAGGCACCCATTCATACAAACACAAAAATTTCATCGAAATCATTCGAGCCATTTTCGATTTTTAGCGAGACTAAATAAATACTAAATAATCCTCTAATTTATAATATTCTTTTTTCATAATAAATGATTTTACCACGCGCTTTGAATTTACGCAAAAACAAATTTATATTATAGGGAATTAAAACTATTATTCCTTTCCTTTCCATTATATTAAAATTAATATTCCGATGATATCCCGGACGTCTGTCTGAGCGAGATTAGAATGGCTCTCCAGCACCTTAAAAACGGCAAGTCCCCGGGCGAGGATGGAATTACAGCGGAGCTTCTGAAAGCGGGTGGAAAACTGGTACTTGGAGTCCTTCAGAGGCTCTTTAATTCCGTCCTCCATGGTGGCACTACTTCGGAGACGTGGAGTATAAGTGCGGTGGTCTTGTTCTTCAAGAAAGGTGACAACGCCCTCTTGAAGAACTACAGACCGATTTCCCTTCTGAGCCGCGTTTACGTGCTGTTTTCGAGAGTCATTACGAATCGTCTCGCACGCAGACTCGACGATTTCCAGCCTCCCGAACAAGCCGATTTCCGAAAAGGCTTCAGTACCATAGACCACATACATACGATGCGGCAGATTATGCAGAAGAACGAAGAGTACAATCTGCCACTTTGCCTGGCGTATGTGGACTATGAGAAAGCCTTGGATTCCGTCGAAATTTGGGTGGTGCTACAGTCTCTTCAGCGGTGCCAAGTTGACTCTCGGTATCCCGAAGTGCTGAAGTGTTTGTACAGTAGGGCTACGATGGCTATCCGAGTACAGAACCAGAGTTCGAAACCTATCTAACTGCAGAGAGGTGTAAGACAGGGTGACGTTATATCTCCTAAACTCTTCACCGCTGCATTGGCAGACGTTTTCAAGCTACTGGACTGGAAAGGATACGGTATTAACATCAATGGCGAGTACATCACTCACCTTCACTTCACCTATTTTATAGAATGAGGGTGACCAACGAGCATACAGTCCACCTGATGGTAAGTGGTTGCTGTAGCCTATAGACATCTACATCTATCCTCGATTATGAATCAAATGCAGATGCGTTGTCACCCCTGAGGACTAAGATGAAATGCCTCGTTTCGAAACACAGCAGCGTTAAGCTTCTATTTTACGCTGGTATTCTGTGAGAACGTCGTCCTTCCCCGTTCGAGCTACAACTATACTACTAATATAGGTGCAACCACGTATATTGTAATTATTGTTTAGTTGATATATGAAAGACGCTGCAGTCCATTTTCTGGTTTCTTTTCCTCTGTCACTTCTTACAACATTCACGATAAGATATAAGGTAGTGAATACTTACATCTCCAAAGCACGCTAAAATAAACATTACTATCACCTGAAAGTGCACTTTAGAATGTTGAAGACGCCATTTATTCATTTATTACTGTTCGTCAAAGGTCCAATGATGAAATACATGGTAGTGCCATGCTGCAGTTATATTAGTATTATAGTTGCAGCACGAATGGGTCGGCTCGACCGGGGAAGGACCGCGCTCTCCCAGAATACTAGCGTGAAATAGCAGCTTAATGCTGCTGTGTTTCGTATTGTGAGTGTACCGAACTGGAGACCCTTTTTACTGGAAACGAGGCATTCCATCTTGGTTCTTAGTCCTCTTGGGTGACAACGCATCTACATTTTGATTTGTAATCGAGGATATATGTAGATGTCTATGGGCCGCTGCAACCACTTACCATCAGGTGGACTGTGTGCTTGTTTGTCACTCTATCCTATAAAAAAATGACCTTCGGGATAGATTGTTCATGGGTTACCATACTTGCAATCTTTTTGTACTGATTGTTCGTTTAGTTATTATATTCCAATAATAATATTAATATTATCTCGTTGGTCGTGTGATCTTATAAAACCTTTTCGCTTTGCTCGTAATTTCACCAAACGCTAAGCTAGAGAACAATCCTTCCGGCTTATTGTGCAAAGATGTTCATAATATTCGACGTATTCGCTTAATGAAACGTAGTGTATGTGTATTTATTAAGTTAATTAAACCATCCTTGAAGGCTCCGAGGCGAGACCGTGAGGGGACTTGTGCAAAAGGAGATTTTGTCGGGTATTCCTTATTGGAAAGATTCCAATCCATGCTAATTTTATGGCATACTCGTATGTTGAGCGCAATTCTTGTAATCTATTTTTTTCTAATTTGAGTTAGGCGTTTTAATATATCTAATATACCTATAAAAATTAATATTTGTTTGTACGTATTTTATGCGCTGCCATACCGTTCATCAGATATCGGTAAAACTTCGTCAACGTATCGCTTGCAATTCCACCAAGGTTATAGGCATAGGTGGACCCGGTAAGTGACGCTGTTGTAGAAACCAGATATCAGCCCTGCGAATTCGGAGCAGATTACTAGTTTCAAAAAATAAAAAGCAAATCTTAACTAAAATTCAAATCTGTTCACGACTTGCTGACTAAACAACTAAGAGTTTGTCTCCGGCGCTGCGGGTCGCGAATTCGAATACCGCATGACACAAGTTTTCTTTTTGGCCTGTAAATAATACCTCTGTATGTGGATGTTTACCAACGACCTCCTGTTACGCAATCTCTATATGGAAGAAACTCTTATTGTAGGGTTCTTGAATTAATTTACTAGGGCCAACTGTTTAGGTCACCTCTTGTTGGTTATTTTGTAGTTAACTATACTTTCGTAAAATGTTAAATAATTTTATTTCGCTCTGAAATGTTTGGGTCTTTTTTGATACAATAATATCGCAAGCCTATGTAGAACTTCGATGTTTGTTACGAAAATTGATTCATTGCTCCGACATATTACTTCATGTACGTTATATTAAATGTCTGAAATGCTCTTAATTAATTTGCTTTAAGTTCAAGCCTTCGTATGGGGATGCGTTAATTTTAATAATTCTTAACAATAATGAGACATTATTAGACGGGATCGTCGTATTTAATGTTTGAAGAATCAACTCGCAGCGTAATGAAGCGAGGGGTAACGATTTATTATGAATATAACATACCTATTCTTACAAAATATAATCTCTATATATAAAAATCTATTACTTTCCATTAGTGTGTTAGTGTGTTAGTTTCGCTAAAACTCGAAAACGGCATGAACGATTTTGATGTTTTTTATGTGTTTTTGATGATTTCACCCGATAGGTGGCGCTGTTGTCGAGATATAGAAATCACCCGTACAAAGCCGAGATGCTAGTTTTCAATAAAAATTACTCAACTATTACTTTTATAAATTAAAAGACGGCTCGTTGGCGCAATGACTATGTGTTTGGTAACCTTGCGGATCGCGGGTTTGAATCTCGTGCGGAACAAGTGGTTGTATAGGTAACAATCACTTAGCGGTCAGTCGCCGTAGTCTACATCACCTGAAGATGCCTCGTGTAGAAGCGAAAAACGTGTCGTATTATCGTCGATGGTGGGTCTTTCCTAGAATAGTGGTGTTTGGAGTAGTGGTGCTGGGATTAGTGGTGAGTGGTGACGGGATTAGTGCATGTAATTGGGGGAGGGCGAGAGGAGCTCTTCAAACTAGGTAAGACACATCATTTTATTTAATTGAGCGGATGTGGGCAAAGTAACTATTAACATCTTTATTAATAACGATTAATTGTTATGTGTTATATCTATGTAAGGCGCTTCCACGATACAGGAGAAAATCTACGAGTGGAAGTAACCTTTTTTTTAAAATAGATAAAGAAATCTATATATAGATAGTTTATCAGGGTTACAGACGAGCTCTAAAGAGAAGTGTTTTAATCTTTCAGATGAAATACCTTACATCCTGTGAGAACTAAATTTTTTTAACTTATTGTAAGTTTGTAAGCCAGTGCTTGAATACAATCCCACCTAGTGATAAGTAGTGATGAAACCCTAGATGGCAAATTGCACCGTGTCAATGTAACAGCAGAAAAGCCACGCTACAGCTATATTATAGTTGTAACACGAATGAGTCGGCTCGACCGAGGAGGGACACGCTCTCATAGAAAACCGGCGTGAAATAGCAGCTTAATACTACTGTGTTTCGTATGATGAGTGAAGAGATCCGGAGACCCTTTTTTACTGGAAACGAGGCATTCCATCTTAGTCCTCAGGGGTGACAATGCATCTGCGTTTTGATTCTTAATCGAGGATAAATGTAGATGTCTATGGGCCACAGCATCCACTTACCATCACATGGACTGTGTATTCGTTTGTCACACTTATTGTATAAAAAAATACAGATAGCGGCAGATAATTCCAGTTCTTTGCTGAACGCTTTATGAAAGACGAAGAAAACCTTTTTTTTTTCGATGCGTGGTGAATATCTGCCAATCGCCTGGTTTTCCAACGCTGGAAAGGGAGGGAGGAATTAAAGCTTGTAATTCTCATGTAAGAATTTCTTACGGCCTGGCCACGGGAACGGTGGCGCGAACGGCGAAGCGACAGGCGGGCGAAAATTCGCGCGACGTGATTTGAGGGCCACGGGAAGTCACGTTTGCCGCCACGACCAGATAGGCCGGGAGTGAAATGTCTTTATCAAAGTTATCTCGATATTGCTTAGAAAGTAATTGTTTTTTGATACAAGACATAATATTTGGAAAAGATTGCGGTGTACATGATTTGAATAGTAATCAGGTTATAAATGGAGAATTCCACAACAAATAGAATGCATCTAGAAAAATTTTTCGAGTAAATACCAGAATGAGTGTCGAAACCTGCGATTATATTCTTGTTAATCTTCAACCAGAATTGGAAGTAAAAGTCAATGCGGATAGAATTTTAAGTTGTTTTGTCGGCCCGGCATTTTTCGCGGCGAAAACGACTAAAATATTTTGTTCCCTATACTAGTCCCGCGTCTGCCGCCGCGTCTGCCGCCGCGTCTGCCGCAGCGTCTGCCGCCCGACTCCGTGGCTTGCACCGTACTGATTCATACATTTGTTTCATTCGCCCGCCGCGCCGCCAGTCACCCGCGCGATTCGCCCGGTAAATTTCGTCGGTCGCGTCGCCACTCGCCGCTACGCGTGGCTTGCTCCATACATTTCTATACATTTGTTTTAGTCGCTAGATGCCTCGCCGTTCGCGCCGCGGGAATTTTCGCTACGCCGAATGTCCCGTGGCCAGGCTGTTAGTGCCTGTACACTGCTGCTTTTTGTGCAGAAGGGTAGAAAAAGCCCTATCTATAAATATAGAAATGAATTTCTGTTAACTATTTTACTGACATTTTTTTAGTAAGACGACCCAACTTAAATGAGCCCAATGTTTAATCGGTGTGAAACAGACTAAGGTATGACATGCACGCTTAAAGGTCTCTGCTAGCAGTGGCGTCGTCTGACAGGTTGTCCACTACCCTTTAATATGGTCGAGGAGCGTTGCTTGTGAGGCTGGTGTATTTCGTGTTTGCTATCTACTGATGAGCTCCTAAATTTTAACTTTTTAAGACATGCTACTTTAACTGTTAATGTTACTGATTACAGAACTTTCGTCGTAATCGTAACCATTAAAAGAAAGAAGCCTTTATTACTACATCAAAAATTATAAGAGAAGTTCTAAACGTTTCAGAAATAACTATTGTGAGTTCAATTTAGTTTATTTTTGAAATAAAAAAGGAAATTGTTATAATTCACCTTGTGAAGAGTAATCAATTTTATATTATCCATTTACGTTACTGTTTTATGTTTATAGTAGGTAATAATAATGTTATCGTTATCGCCAAGCCACACATATGTTTTTATTTCTTTATTGCAATTCTGTCTATCCAAAGTTTCTGGAAGAGATCGCTTTTAGCGGAAAGACCGCCCACTGTACCACGTTTTTTTTTCTCCTATTTTTTGTTCGTATTTAAATATTTTTGGCATACGATAGAGTGTTATCTATCTATTTGTCTAAAACAATAACAGACACAATGTCAAAACGCTTCCATAATGTTTAATTGTCAGTGAATTAATCCATTAAATATAACAGATAAATCGCAATAATTTTCCTCAAGGGATCCATCTCAATCGGTACCTCAGAACTGCCCTAATTCATACATCACTCGGTGACAGGCTGATGGCTCCTTCGGTAATGAAGACAACGTTCCAACAAACTATAATTCTCTATCTCAATGCACCGTCGACAGGCATAAACAATTGAAATAATTATCAGGATAAGCCTCCCGGATCAACAGGGAAAGCCCTCGAGATTTTAACCCTTCTGAATATCTCCTGACAGCGTCTTATGCAAATTCTCAAAGTTTGCTTCCGTAACAACTATTTTCATAAACCAAATGCAGCTAAGAGAGTTGAAAACTTACTACTGTGCTTTATGGTTGATTTTTCAATAAATCTTCGTAGTGTATAGGTCTTAATGGTAATGAATCAATGCTAATGGTTGCTCAATTGGCTATACGTTCTTCTACATAGCAATAATTTTCTGTTTTGTTTAGTTCGATGTTACTTCGATGAACTAACGTTTAATTATGTTCTATCAAACGTTTAAAATTATAATTTTAAGTTAAGTGTAAGAAAACTTTACGCGAGTGCGGAAGGGAACTAAGCGTAAGACTTTGAAAAGCTTAAGAATTTAGGTTTATATAACGTCAAACAGTAGTAATAAATAGGGAAGACAATCATTCATATTATTTCTAAACTTTCATGATAAAATTGTAGCTCTGGGTCGACTCGACCGGGGAAGGTCCCCCTCTCACAGAATGCCAACGTATTCTACTGTATTTTGTATGGTGAGTTTAGAGAACTGGAGACCTTTTTACTGTAAACAAGGCATTCCACCTAAGACTTCAGGGATGACAATTGACAACGCATATGCATTTTGATTCTTAACCGAGAATACTTCATCACTTATTTTATAAAATAACAAATCCTAGGTTCTGCTGGATAGTTTCTTTAACCTCCGCAGTAACAATTATAAATAAAATATTTTTTAATTATTAACTTTTATTTCTAGATTTTGTGTTTTAAACCTATGTAACTTAAAAATATTTCACTACTATATCGGAAATGAAAATATCAGCATGGCAAAAACAACTCAAAATGTATACTTATATCGCTTCTGTATATTTAAGAATAACACTTTTTAAAAACACTTTTACACTAAACTAATAAGTCATCTGAATGACCTCATAAACGTTTGATACTAACGTTAAGTTTTTAATTAGTAAAAACAAAATAAAATTTAAGCGTTTCCTTTTAATAAAAGTGGTCGGATCAAATGTGAATTAATCGTTAAAGCCCCCGTTAGTTATTTCGATAAACAACGTATACGAATATAAACAAAACTCGGTGAAATGTAACTGGGCTCAGTGGGCTGTGAATGTGGTTTAATGAGCATACACACTATCCTATCTAACAGTAAACGTATGCTCGCATATGCGTCGCCGGTGCGGAAATTAATATTTTGATCATTATAGCAACATATCGTAATGCATATACTCTAACTATAATGTGGCTATCGGTTTACATATTGGAGAGTATATTAGATTAAGTAATAGGTTAATACGCGATTTTTTGCATATCTTTATTTATGTAATAAAAATCAATTCCTTTTAGAGATTTTAACCCGAAAAATAATCTCTTCAATCCAATAGTATAAGATTCTTTAGAGACATAATATTATAAAACTACCGTCAGTTGTAAGAAATTGCTCTATTCGATACACGAATTGTTGATAGCATCAACATTTTGAATTTTGAGTAAAAATATTTTTATATGGTATTTATTTTGAAGTTTACTTAAAGTAATAAATTTAATAATATACAATTAAACTATCTCAATAAATCATCAAAAATCTAATTGGTTTTATTTGTATTAAAGTATATTTAAGAGTTATATGTTACCTATTTCATTTTAATTTTTTATTCTATAATATGATAGTATGAAGTTCTAATTAGTTTTTTTATCTAATTAGTTTATCTAAAATAAAAGTAGCCTAAGTTACTCCTATAGCATCGGCTATCTACCAGTGTTTGCTAAAATCCCTCAAAATGGGTCTAGCCATGGCGGAGATTACCCAGAACGAGGGGACAGACGGAAAATTAAAAAAAAGATTTTGACATTACAAACAGACACTTTATATATATATATATATATATATTTTTTTTTTTTTATATAATATATAAAGTTAAAGTGTCTGTTTGTAATAAATAACAAAAATTAGTGGTTGCCAACGCGCCTCGTATGCAGGCGATCTTTGTGGGAAGGAGGCCTACGATTAGTAAAGGATTTTAGACATGTTGTGATGTGGATGTGAATTCGATGTGGCCGTGAAAAGAATCATCATCATTATCATCATCATTACAGCCCTTCACAAGTCCACTGCTGAACATAGGCCTCCCCCAAGGTATGCCACAAAGCACGGTCCTGAGCCACCTGCATCCATCGACTTCCTGCATGTCTTACCAGGTCGTCACTCCATCTAGTGGGGGTCGCCCTATACTACGCCTACCGGTACGAGGCTGCCACTCGAGAAACTTTCTTCCCCATCGGTTGTCGGTTCTTCGAGCTATATTGTCGGCCCATTGCCACTCACTTCAGCTTACTAACTATAATAAAAAGAATACTCAGTTTTATTCATTTGTTGGATTTTAAAATTCATTAAGTTAATATTTTCTTTGAGATAAAAATAAAACTTCTTGAATTGAAAGGGTTGGGTTCCGGGAGCAGTGTTTTAATAAAGTATGCACGTGCGTGTGTGCAGCACTTTGATCAACAATACTATGTTGATCGAAGGTGCAACATTATAACATCGGCATCATTCAAAAAATCTTTGATTTTTAATGTTATTTTTCTTATTAAACCGGCTAGCCACTGTTTAAAAACAACAAGTTAGAATTGATTTGTTCAAAAGTGAGTTAGAAATAATTCACATATTATGGATTTATTAATGTTTATATTATTTATAGTACAACGATTTTTTTTGTCATTATCAAGATTTTACTGGCTGATTTCACCTAAAGCTATAATAACTTTTGAATGCTATTGAAAGTTGTCCAAAGCGCATGATATTTTATTCATTTGTTGAAAATGTAAGACGAGTATGTATGCGTCCTCCACATGCTCTTTCGCCTCCTCCACATCCACATGTGTGTCAGGATCGTGCCAAATGGAAGTCTGTAGTCCTGTCTACCCCTCGGGGTGACAGGCTTTGTTGTTATGTTATATAACCACAATATTTTTGTCCATTAGCTACTAATATCCTTTGAAACTTAATGCGATAAAGTTGTAGATGTAATGGCAGGGACAGAAGATGATCGCAATACAGCCCAGAGATAAACTTTTTTTGTTTACTTTTGATTGAGCCTAGGATCTGTGACTTAGTGTGCGGGTAGATACACTACAACTCATACTGCACAAAAATTTGCATGTTCTATTTTATAATACACGCTTACATCATTTTAGATTTTAGAAAATGTTTAAAAGTAACTTGGTGATTTCTATATATGTACAAGTAGTACACCTTTTTATGATGTAGGAAGTGGTTACACTTCAAAAAGAGGTCTGTTCCGTCTACACGGCGGGCTGTTAGGGCGAGACGGGGCTCTTCTGAACAGGGATACCAAAGATTTTGCTTTGTTTCTTTGTGTTGATATTTATAATTTGAAATATAAGAAAAAAAAGTATTAACATCATGGAAGATTTGCAGAAATACCGATAGCAAACAGACTACATTCGCTACTTTGTTTTTATTATCGCATTAGAGGAGATACATATTCTAAATATTATCAATTAAATGTTATCTATGTGTTACTAATTGTTATCCAGTAAACGGTTATTGTATCTATTTCTATAATGGCAATACTTATACAATATAAGTATTGCCATTATAGAAATAGATTATAAAAATGTAAACATCAGTCTAACTTCAAGAAATTACCAAACTATAATTTATTATATTTTTACGATACTGCACAACGATCTCACTACGAAAACTACGCACCGATCCCACATTGATGAAATATATAATAGCTTAATTTAAATTCTCTATGATTTGATTTATTTCAGTTACGAACAACTCATAGCTCATGAAATTTAAAAAGAAAAACGTTTAAAATGAGCTAAAATAAACGCAGTATATACTCACAAAGTAGGTACCTTATATCACATAATTACGAAACGTTACGCCGTAACTTAGTTAAATTAATTGCGATATCATAAATATCACTAAATACAATGATCACTCTAAATAATAACAATCCAAATAAAAATAAATAGTATAGACTTACTGAAGATTTACAGAACTTACTTTATAGAGATAAAAGGAAAAGAAAATGTCAACAAATTTGTCAAAAATCTCGTAGTTGATTTGGTTTTTAATTACTTATTAGGAAATTTAGCAAGTCAGGTCTCGGGAACATAGCCTCAAATTGGTTCAAAGTTACTTAAGTACTTACAAAACAATGTGTGAAGATTGGATATGTGATACTATAGAGAAGTGTTTTGAGCTCCACACTTTTAAAAGTTTCTTACTGCCTTATTCTAATTAGCCTTTCAAAGCGCTGCTAGATATAATGTACCTATAATGTGATATAATGCCCTTTCAATTTCTTTGAACGGTATATATTCGCAGCAGGTGAGGTGGGAGAGGTTAGTGAGCGCAACGTCGATACATTAACACTGCTGAGGCTGCAACCCGTTTTCAGTCTGAGAGATTATATTATTCGACAATTTTGTTTTTGCCATACATTAGCCGCCCGAAATTCCATCGTCCAGATAGGAATAAACTGAGTGCAGGCGGAGTAAAGTGGAGAGAAAAGTCGGTTATAAATCCTCTTTATAGCACTATTTACAATATATTTTAATTATATACACGAAATACTGCCATTTAAAATACCAAAATGTTGTACTACATCATAACACTACCGTAAATTTTTGCATGAGAAAGGAACGACGTCTCCAATAAGACTTTGTTCTATGTTATAGGAGTTAGAAAAATAAGTTGATTAAACGCGATAAAATTTGTAAAAACTAGTTCCTGTTTCCATATTTATATCTATTTTTTTTGAGCTTCCTGGTATTAAAATTTAAAAAATACTGTTGGTATTGACAGAATTTAAAAATATGATTATTTAATATTCTATTAAAAATATCTAATTATATATTAACATTTTATATTATGTTAGCAATATAAGTAGCGTCCCTGTGGCACAGAGACCTTTGTAAAAAGGGCAGGGAGCGGTCAGAGGCGCGTTACGAAATAATTCCCGACCGAATCAAAGCTCCTCCGCTTGGGTGGCCGCCGATAACAATAATTGTTTTCACTCTGAATTCACTAAAGGAAACACCAAATATCTAATTGGAATTCCTCATTAAATTCCCAAAATTCGGGGCTAATTAGATTCTAGTTTGATTTAACTTTGTTTAAAACATTTATTGAATATTTTGACGTAGTGGTTTCTTATTTGAATATTTACTTATTTCATCTCTTATTATGTAGTATGTAGAAGTAGCTCAGGGACTAAGTGCTCGCTGGAAAATTTACAGTACCTACGCGTGCAACCCGAGTTCAATCCCGCCGGCACCAATAAAATTATTACTTGCAATTTGAATTGCTGTTTTACTACGTAATCGACAGTTAATATCGTAGGGATACGTGCGTGTGTATAGTTATAAAAAATATTTCGAAGACATTTCAGTTCCGCTAACACCCATTGGAGCAGCGCGTCGGACATTTACTTGCCATTAAACCCATTCATAAATGAGAAGAGGCCTCTTCCCAGCAGTAGGACTTTTATAGGATGTAAGCTTTTAACTTAGTAGTATAGTTGCGTCGTGAAAAATTAGCCATCATCAAATATTAATATTTTTTTTACATTACTCCGCACTTGAAGTTTGTTTGGTATCTGTTACTGTTACAGCTAACTTTTGTTACATCTATTAAAGAATATTAAGAGCCGTGGTAGCTCAGTGGTTAACGCTCGCTGTAAATATAACAGAACGCGAGTAAACCGGGTTCGATCCCCGCCGGCACCAATGAAATTGTTAATTGCCGGCGGTAATTTTAAGTGCTGATTTACCACGTGCTCGGCGGTGAAGGAAAACATCGTGAGGAAACCTGCATGTCTGAGGAATAAGAAAAAAAATATTTCGAAGACATGTGAAGTTCGTCAACACGCATTTGGGCAGCGCGGCGGACACTTCCTTGCCCTAAACCCTCTCAGAAATGAGGGGAGGCCTGAGCCCAGCAATGGGACGTATATAGGCTGTAACTTTACTTTTTTACTTTTATTAAACTCCACTGCTGAACATGTGCATCCCCCATAGACTTCCTCGTAGGGGATATTGGCCATAGCTGCCACGCTTGGCAAGCGGGTTTGTTGGTTTTTTATTTTAGTCGTTATTGGGAAAACGCCCATCTCCCGATTTGTCTCCCTCTGTCGCCTTTAACGACATCCACGGGATGATATGGAGTAGTGGATATTGTTACACCGTTTCCACACGGCCGGTCTTAAATGAATATTTTAACATTAGCCTTTTTTCTTTTATACCAGCGAGATCCAAATCAAGATACTTTGTCTTCTTATTGGTGTCAGCTTTCACGATCTAGTAAATTTTCAATAGCCCATAAACACAATGTTAGACTTATTATTATCAACAAAAGTTCTATTTGTTATGGTCAATAGAGACAGGCGTGGTAATTTTCAAGCAAGGCCCTTAGCAAGAACTTATAGTAAGAGAACCTCCGATCCAAGATGTTGTACCTCAGAGCTTCTGGTACGAAATCCTGGCATTATGACTAACTCAATTGGTGAAGTTCGTTGTATGACGTTCTAGATCAACAAAACTGCTGTTCATCTCAGCCCGGAACATTAAATACGACCGTTTTCATTAGACTTAACCTACGCCTGTGGCGTACTCAGCAGGTTCTAAGTTCTGAGTTTGAACGTAGTTTGGTACGGGGTTCATTCTGCTAATTGACTCTTTCTTTCTTTGGCGATGGGGATATCATTACCAGTGTGAGGGTTCGAAGTAATGCATGTCGAAATGTGCGTTATTTAAAAGATGTGGACCAAAAAACAAGTAACAGTAGACACAAAAAGGCTGTTGTTGTAGATGACTATGATGAGTCAAATATTATTATAATTCTTACTATTTATTATATTTAACAAACGTGTAGGAAATGGTCGCATGAATTCGCGCAAATTAGCTATAAAACACATATTAAGAGAGGGGAGTAATTTTCGTAACCCTTTCAGATAAATTGCAAGTGCGATTTCCATTTGAAACACACGGGGCCGACATTAAGGTTCCTCAGGCAGATGTCCGAGGGACGCTTGACCGTTCGGGGTTCCGTGGGGTAGAAGAAAGGGCTCATTTTCATTAGGCAACTAAGCGTCAGAGAATTATACATAGATTTATACGGAGTTAAGGTTCTCAAACTTTCTAATTTTAAAATTTAAATCATCTTAAAAGTGCCTATTTTGAAGATATTATTTTGAAGATGGTATGCCACAGTAAGTGTAATAAAATGGTCATTTATTAATTAACTGATGGTATTCTTATATCACACTTAATATTTCAGAATCTCCCAAAAATACTTATATGTAAGATTCCAAACACTATCTGGAGTGGTGTAAGAGAATCCATCACGATATTTGGTGACGTAGGTGCCAAAAAAGGTAACTGTGGGAACTTCCAAAACAATTTTATGGTGAAATACCCAGAACGGCGACGGCCATCTGCGTCAAATGTGCGACTCGTCTTGTATTGCGATCGCGGGCTTGAAATTAGCTTCGGAAAAGTGATGGCATTAGTGGGGTAGCGCAGCGCTACCACCATCGCTCGGTCGCCACCAATTCTTTCCCGCAGCCATGACGATTAAGGCAAATCATTTCTGTACTGGGGAGGCCACTTTTTATGCGTGGACATAAGCGAAGATTTCCGATACAAAAAAACTATCTCGTAGGTTTCAACCAGCGGCCGATAGATTTGCTTTCAAGTAGCGCTTTGAATCATATTTTTTATAGAAAGGTGTTTAGAAAGAATCAAACAATAGTTTGACAACCGCTGTATTTGTTAACGAGCATCGAGGGCGAGTCCGGTGACCCTTCCGTTTTCCCGAGCGCCGACGAGGCACTTTTTGTCTGCGCACGGATTCCTCGCCCAAGAAACCACGCAAAGCATCCTATAAAGGCGATGCTTCAGGTATGTGCACGTGTAGTATTTGATTATTCTAATTAAGAAAATACCATCTTATCACGTGGTCATAAGGCTTGGAATGCAAAAGCGACTATTTTATTAAATAACCCGACAGTATATTTTATATGTGAATTTTATTACAGTGAGCACTGTTGATTTCGTTACATTAAATTAGTAACATATATAAAATTTACAAAACGAGTTTATACCATTTAAATTTTCCTCACTTTATTTGGACTTTCGGGACTATTCATGGGTTTTACAGAGATTAATGGCAATTAGGAAATAGAATATTATAATATCATATAATATATAATAGTAGTCTAATTCTTCCTCTAGAGCTGTGGTAGCTCAGATGGTTAGCGCTCGCAGTAAATCTCACAGTCCGCTAGAAATCCAGGTTCGATCCTCGCCGGTACCAATTAAATTGTTATTTGTAATTGTAAGTGCTGATTTACCACGTGCTCGGCGGTGAAAGAAAACGTCGTGAGGAAGCCTGCATGTCTGAGAAATAAGAAAAAAAAATTTAAAAACATGTGAAGTTTGTCAACACGTCGTCTACATTCGGGCAGTGCGGTGGACACTTCCTCGCTCTAAAGCTAGTGCCCAGCAGTGGGACGTATATAGGCTGTAACTTTAACTACCTTTCTCCCTTATGTAAGAAGATATACTACACTTTTCTAATCTAAAAAATATATGGTAGTATACATAAAAAAAGTTATGGCATATATACGTTCTACTCCAGGGCATGAGCCTCCTCTCATTTCTGAGAGAGTTTATCGCAAGGAAGTGTCCAACATGCTGCGCCAATCCGTGTTGATGGACTTCAGATGTTTTCGTTTTTTTTTTAATTTCTCGGTGCAGTTGCATGCAGTTTCCTCACGATGGTTTTTCTTCATCGCCGAGCACGTGGTAAACAAACATTTAAAACTGCAATTTACAATTTAATTGTAATTCAATTGTGTAGTGTTTACAGCGAGTGCTTAGTAGACCCAGAGCTACCACTGCTCTCTAGTAGATATTTTTAATTATTTAAGTTACTATTTTTTTAACCCCATTAACCTACATACCGAATATATATCGGTCTAATATATACGAATGTATATCGGAATATATATACCGGATTTCATAATATAACAATCCAGGTGTCACCTTGCAGTGCTTCTGCTTGCTTAGAAATCCATCTAGACAGTTAGCTACTTAGCTCTCTTATATATTTCTGCCTCAGTCCATGGGCTGCAAAAGTGACTTACCGTCAGGCATTGTCGAATTGTTTGAAGAATGTCTTCAAGACCGAATTTCGGTCATGGCAGCCAGTCTCAACGAAGGCTCTTCATCTGCGCAGGACTGGATCATTGTACCGGAGTGTATGCACAAGTGTACTCTTTATTCCCTCACTCTCGTATTCCAATGGTACAGTAATCCGAAAAGACCGGAGAGAGATCAGCACCAAGATCAACAGCTTTATAGTGAGAATTTCTTGTTAGAAAAACCCAATAATTGATGATGACCTGACCCGGGATTCGAACCCGGGACCGTAAGATCATTAATATTGTCTACGACCACTACACCAAAGTTAAAGTAAAAATAAATGTTGGAATATGCTAGAAAGATAATAGTGGCTTCCATAGATTATTCGATTACCATATAATTTTCGCCAGATATTAAATATGCAAACCAACGACGGAGAGCTGCATCAGAATAAGAAGTCAATCCTGCAATAGTGACGATTAAGGAAAATCTTTCTTATAATGGAAGAAGCACTTGTCTAATAGTGAGATTTTGTGGATAGATGAAAAGTAATTTTAATCTCGAGATAGCCGTGGTTAACTACGACATTGAGACGTCGAACACCTCAGTCCCCCCTCAATGACTATAGGTGCTGTAAAGTGTTCGAAATATCGGGAGTATAAAATAAGTTAATATATGTGATAAAATCTCTAAAAATCGGCCAATTGCGAGTCGGATTCACGTATGAAGGGTTCCGTACCATCGTAAAAACACTTTTGTAGT
Organism: Parnassius apollo; assembly: GCA_907164705.1. NCBI lineage: Eukaryota > Metazoa > Arthropoda > Insecta > Lepidoptera > Papilionidae > Parnassius > Parnassius apollo. Next base: position 1,439,806 of record CAJQZP010000333.1, on the reverse strand, counting down.
AAAAGATTAGATTTATTTCTATTTTTATTATTTGTTGTTATAACAGTACGTTTGCACTGGGAAACATCCAACACGTAATGTTTTGAAACAAATCGGATAAAATAAATCACACAACATGTTTTGTTGATGGTGGCGTTCGTACGCCCAAAAACTGGGTATAATTTTCAACAGATATCCAAACTTATCTTTCAACATGACAATATGTATACAAATTTGTTTTCAAACATTTTGTTTCAGTAGTTATAAAGGTACAATGTAGTTAAAATATGTAATGTACAATAAACTGTCAAATATATTTCACTACAACATGTTCTTTGACTATGCAAACGCTTTTTGATACATTGACAGAAAACAGTGTTTGTTACATGTTTTTTTGTGAAAATCGCGTCAGTGCAAACGCACGGTAACAGCAACAGAAATAGACATTCTGCGAAAATTTTAACTCTCTGCCTATTACGGATCATTAGATACAGACGGGCAGCGGAGGCTTAGTGATCCTGTTGGTTACCCTTTGGGTTAGTCTTAGTTTTATTTAGATGAAAAGTAATACCCGTTTTATCGTTTATAACTCCTAATATTATAATAAGAAAGTATTTCACGACATAGCCTTAAACTTACGTCAGTGGTCAAGCCAACTACACAATCGTTTAATGTATGACGTTCAATGCCTATGCCGACAGCACTTATGCGGTTATTTTAAGTATTTTTTTATATATAATCTAATAATTATCCAAATTCATTGTTAAACTATTATTTTTATGTTCTATGATTTCGTATTAATCCTATGCCATTATTCGGCTTGTTATTAAATTTTGCAAGGTTTTGAAAATAAAGACAAAATTAAGTGCTTGATTTTTATTTAATATACCGGTAAACTTAGTCTGATTATATGACGGGCTAACACGTTCATGCCATTAACCCTCGAGTGCGAAACCGACTTTTGTTTTAAAATGTAGAAAATTAAACTTTCTTTTTTCGTTGGAACAATCCTAAGCTCGCCAGCAACTTCTGTTTTAGCCGCACCCTCACATGCTTGCGGAAGTTTAAAAAGTTTCGTTCGGACTTTAAAGCGGGGATACGTATATTTCTTTATACACATATGCCTAAGCCTAAATATTTTAATTGGACTGTCAGACAAGAATGTAGCGCAAAAATTTATGTCGCAACACTTTCGAAGGAATAACAAATGAATGCTGACATGAAACAGAAATTTTTAGACGAGTCTGAGATTGAATGATATTTATATGTTTTTATTAAGTCACTTTTTGTTTTTATGTTTGTTAGTCGTTCCGGGTGGAATTTAGTAATTGATTTTAAACTAACTTACCGTTGAGCTGCAAACTTTGAATTTTGAATATAGCTCAAATTTGGATTACAACGCTAGAATACGATAAAGAATTTAGTAAAGTAAAAAAATCAGGAAAGAAAAAAAATAGTTACTTTAACTTTTACTCATTAATATCCTAGAGTATTATAATTTTAATAAGATTTCAAGACAAGAATAAATAACTCTAGATGTTTAATATTTATAAACATCTACAAATCGTATATTATCCTTTGTTATAAACAAGTAATTTCATTTAAATTACACTGAGAGTTAACAATAAAGTTAACACGTTTTAATTAGGTCACCGAACAATGTTCTGGAATCCAAATGCAACCAACCTTGACTGACCCAAATATCCGAATAGCAAGCACTTTCCCCCGACCGCTCGGATGCCTCAAAACATCGCCTCAATGGCTCTCCTATGTTATTGTCAAAGTAACGTTATACGTGTAGGTAGTACGATTAATCAGTCTGCGCACACAGTGAGAGCGATCGTGGTAGCGGCAGCGGGAGCGTGTGCGGTATGGTAATTAGATTTAAGAACAACTGGGCGGGCGTCAGCCGGAGAATGGCCTGCATTAATTTGAGCTTCTCTAACGAGGGCGACGGACTTGGACCTTGCATTTCTGTGCAAACTATGGAGTCGAACTGCAATGATTAATATTTTCTATGGGTATGTCTCTGTGCTATAACGTTAATATTTAGGAATAGAAGTCAAAAGTTATTACAGGTATTTTTGGTTTTTGCGAAATTAACTCGGTGATTTCTTCATATTCATATTAGAATCACAATGTTATAAAAATATAAATAGAGGTTAAAAAATATTATAAATATTCCTTCAGTACAACAATTTTATAGAAGGAATATTTTTATAGATGGTAAATGTTGATCGCCGTCAATGAACAACTGAAACACCAGATCGCCACAGAACTCGTGATACCATCCAAACCATTAGGATGTTTGGCGGTCCACCTCTGTGCGATTTACAAAAATTTTCTTCTTCTCACAACTTCCTTGTGGAATCGATTACTACCAGTGATTTTTCCGGATTGATACTACTTAGGGACCTTCAAGTATAGAGCCTACTCTTTTTCAGAAGGCCTTCAGCGTATCAGCAATTCTGCTGTTCTGTGTTGCTATTGTTCATGGGTCGCGGAAGTCACTTATCACACACCATCAGGTGAGCCGCATACTCGTTCGCCCCCTTATTTATAAAGAAACCAAGAGAGTTGCAAGTGCGTTGCTGGCCTTTTAAAAATAATTAAACTCGTTTGTTGAAGGTCCTCAGGTCATTTCGGTCCGAAAAAATTGCCCGTATTTTCAAAACAAGTGAAAGTAGGACTCTATCCCTCATTTGTACGTTGTACGTCGTGTGGTGTGCAGTACAGCGCAGCTTAGAACAGTCACTTGATTATTTGACTTTCGATTGAGATTATAAAGTATTCTGTTCGGTATAATTCTATAATGCTTAATTTATTCTGTCGGCGCTAAGAAAGATGATCATATAGTAGGTTTGCTACTCTGAGTTAGATTATAATATAAGCCTATATATATATATATATATATATATTTTTTTTTTTTTATATTGTTGTAGATTTATATACCAAATGAATAATCTAATAAATATCTTAAAAAATTGTGAATATCTTGAGAACGGCACGTTTAACATGACACCACGCAGCAGCATGTGGCTACAGCACAAATAGATCGGCTCAACAGGGGAAAGGTCATGTTCGCACTGAATACAACAGCGAATTTCTTTTGTCTTTCGTACGGTGAAGATTAGTAAAAAGAAATAGTTTTGTAGTAATCATATACTATTTAGAACCCAATAAATATTTTTAAAACTTACAATAGCGAATTACAGCAAAAAAATTCTTTAAATTAAAGCAACAATTAGTAAAGTTATATAAACTAAATATTTTTAGAATATACATCAACTCCTTAACCACTTTGTGCTAGGCAGTTGTGTCCGGCGTAGAAGCGGGCTACGCGTCCATTCCACTGTGTTTATTGCAATCTGGCGGCTAAATGCTACTGCTTACCCGGCTTATACTGCCCTTTTGTTATACCCGATTTTAGCCCCTAAATATTTATTGCCATTCCATTACGTTGTAAATTATTTACGTTGAAGGCTTATTTCATCACACAATATTATAACGAGGACTAAAAAGGAATACCTTGTGTACAGTAAAAAGTGTCTCCAGCTTCCTATTTTCACCATACGAAACATAGCAGTGTTAAATCTGTTACCCCCTTAGGATGAAGATGGAATGCCTTGTTACGACTAAAATGCGTTTTTGGTTCTCTACATTCACCATACAAAACACAGCCGCATTATTATGTTTTACACTGGCACTCTGTGAGAGCGCGGTCATACTCTGGTCGAGCCTACCAATTTATGGTGCAGCTATGTATAGGTTAGAATAGGTGCAGCGTGGCTCTACTACATAAAAATCAATTTGTGCGTGAAGTGACGTTAGTTACTTTCCTTTGCAGGTTAAAAACGCCTGTCGGGCTTGCTTGTATATATATATATATATTCATTTAAGCAGTGTCAATATATTGTTGTTATTTCGTTTCAAATTTGGGATAAATAAACATAATACTGATTGATCTGTGGCAGTTGTATGGTAAATTTCACAGTACCTACGTGAAATACCAGCGTAAAATAGCAGCTTAATACTGCAGTGTTTCGAATAGTCAGTAAAGAGATCCGGATACCCTTTATTACTGGAAACGAGGCATATCATCTTAGTACTCAGGGGTGACAACGCATCTGCGTTTTGATTCTTAATCGAGGATATATATATATATATGTCTATGGGTCATAGCATCCACTTATCATCAGGTGGATTGTGTGCTCGTTTGTGACCCTTATTCTATAAAAAAAAATAACTAGTTAGATTACCGCCGTCGCCAATCAAATAGTTAATTTCAATTTTAAATGATGATTTATCATGTGTTTGGTGGTGAAGGAAACATTGAGAAGAATTCTGCACGTTCAAGGAATTAAATGTTTCAAAGACAAAAAGACGTGTGAAGTCTGCAAATTTGCACTGAAGCAGTCTGGACTAAACGCTCCATAATTGTCTAAGAAAAGAAAGTATTATATGTGATTAAAACTACTTTTACGGATTTTGTCGCGTTTATTTTTACTTTTTATTTACTTTTATTATTAATTCTCGACGTTTCGGGCGCTTTCCAGCACCCATGGTCGCGGGGGACTGAGATGACTGACGTCCCGATGTCATTGTTAAACCCGGAGTACCTTCAGCTTTTTTAATTAATGTTTATGGTCCGATCTATGCAAAATGAACTGACTATGTCCTGAGGTCTTGCAGTGGTATGTTTGGGTTTAGTTTTAATTTTATTGATTATAGGATCCCAAGCAGGTGGTAGTACCCAGCCTCCTTCTCTATTGAAATTAGGATGTTTTTTAATTTCAATAGCCTCACGTATCATCCTTGGTAGGAATCGGTGTTCTTTCGCGAGGATTTGTGGTCTATCAAATCTGATGTAATGGTTGGGTCCGTCTAGGATATGATCACAAACTGCAGACTTCCCGGAACGTTGATGCTTCACATCAGCTATATGTTCTTTTACGCGGGTCCTAATTGATCTTTTTGTTTGTCCTATATAAGAGAGACCACATTCACAATCAAGCTTGTACACTCCTGCATCTTGTAGAGGAATATGACACTTGACGGATGGTAGGAACTGACTAATCTTCTTCGGCGGCTTGTAGAATGTTCTAATAGACGCTCGCTTCAAGATATAGCCAATCTTGTCTGTGACACCTCCGTGACCATGGGTGCTGGAAAGCGCCCGAAACGTCGGGAATTAATAATAAAAGTAAATAAAAAGTAAAAATAAACGCGATAAAATCCATAAAAATAGTTTTAATCATGTATAGTGTTCGCGTAAATATAAGAAATCATTAGGAGATATGTGTCAAGCAGATGTACGTAAATAAGCTCTTACTTAACTATTTTACTAATTTCTTATATAATGATTTCTTAAATTTACGCGAACACTACACATTGAACTTTTATTATTTGCGGATTTTATCGCGTATATTAACTTTTTATATACCCGACGTTTCGAGCACTTTACAGAACCCATGCTCATGGCCATGCTCGCTCGCCAAGCGTGGCAACTATGGTAATATACCCCCCATGAGCAACGAATTAAATAAACGGCCCGCAGTCCCTGGCGGAATCGTTATTCCTGGCTACGCTGGCGACCATGATAACGGCGGGGCAGGAGGTGCTAAGAATCTCCGGTGGAGGTTCGGTTGCTACCTAAGACGACTCAACCTGACAACATACAACGCACGTGAGAGATTGACCCTGAGGATTGACGAGAAGATCCTGGAGTTGGAAGAAGAGATATACAAGTTACGCTAGCATATTATAGGATTATTATGGTCATGGGCATCGGTGCCATAAATTGCTCGAAACGTCGGGTGTATCAAAAAGCTAATATACGAGATAAAATCCGTAAAAACTAGTTTTATTTAAATATGTAGTGTTCGCGTAAATATAAGAAATCAATAACAGCTTATGATTTTATATACGGAAGATATCGCTGTGTTTATTAATCAGCAGTGCTATGGTATATAACTCTAATGAGCGTAGTTTGCTAGAAGAGTCACGGCGCAACGACGTCGTTAAGGTTCGTCGGTGTTTTTTCATTAATATCGTATTTTATAGCCTAAAATAAAAGCTGTAAATATAAAAAAGTTATTTGCTTGAAATCTATATCCGAATATTTTTACAAAAAAGCAACACTTTTAACAACGAAATCGAACGAAGCATGATTCCCACCAGAGCTACACAACGGTTTTATTAAATATCCATAGAGAATGTGCGAAGTGGACGCAAAGCAAAATAAAATTTTCTAATTGACGGAGGCTGCTTATTCTCTGGTCAGCCAAAGGGTTGTTGAACTATCTCCCTCGACCCTTAGCCCTCGCAAACAATGTGCCCTCTGTGTGCACGGACTTAAATAAAAGGTTTGATTTTGTGTTGTAAGGGAGCTCGTTTCAATATTTGAGCAGCGGACCGACCGATCTGCATAGCTTTATTATGCCCAGCCGTAGCTTTGAGGTCTTCAAGTACATTATTATATCTATCGTCATACATTTAAAGTTTGAATAATTAATATGTAATAAGAAATACTAACAATTTTATAGATTTTATGACGTTGAACTGTAACTTATTCATACCAAGTTATACGTTGTAGAGCCACGCTACAGCTATATTATGGCTGTAGCACGAATGGGTCGCCTCGACCGGGGAAGGATCACACTCTCACAGAATACCAGCGTAAAATAGCAGCTTAATACTGCTGTGTTTCGTATGGTAAGGGTAGAAATCCGGAAACCCTTTTTTACTGGAAACGAGACATTCCAGTCCTCAGGGGTGGTCTCAGAATGGTCTTAGTCCTCAGGGGTGACAACGCATCTGTGTTTTGATTCTTAATCGAGGATAAGTGTACTCGTAGATGTCTATGGGCCACAGCATCAATTTACCATCAGGCGGATTGTGTGCTCGTTTGTTATCCTTATTCTATAAAAAAACCTTACATTTCGAAGTGCTTCTTTCTCAGAAATATATAATATAGAAGATATAGTCGGTGGCCATTCCCACCAATAGTTTGTAGTTTAACGCAAATTCTGTAAAATTAAATTAATTAAGAAAACCCTCATATATATTTTTTATCCGTAATAGATCTTTATTTTGGAATTAAGAAGCGAATAAAGCCTGCGTCAGGTTGCTTGTGAAATGACAGCTGGAACGAGCGCCTCTAATGGCTATCAAGAGGACCGAACATGACATGAAATGAAATGGGAGAGATTTGTCAACGGGCCCACCCGCGATGCACCTTATAGCGAAGTAACAGAGACTGTTATCAAATACGCGATACGAAAGTTCAACATGAGGCGAAGCAAGAGGGCTGTAAAGTTTAATATCAATGCATTGTTGATAAAGATTTATTGCATTGTAACCGACGATTTTCTTAACGTGGTACGATAGCATTTGATGTTATCTTTTATACGAAAACTCGAATTAAAGAGAGGCTTAATTTTCAGCTATGAAGTATATACCACTACTCAAAAAGAAGGAGTTAAAATCACACAAATCAACGGTTTGTTTAACAATAAAGATGGAAGAAAAATGAACAGAAATTTAGGACCTGGTTTATAAGACTGTATGAAATAGTGAACTTATTTCATACAGCGATAAATTTACATGCTTGTGATCTTTAGGATTTCAAACTTCTTTAGCATTCTAAACTTAAAATTTCCAAATAGCCTTTTTCAGAGGTAAATAAAAAAGTGATTATTTGGAAATGTTACAGCTGCTGTTAGAAGGAAGATAAAAAATATTTATTTATCTTCAATTAATTTACTAATAACAACACTAATAATTTAGTTTTTATTTATCATTATTTCTTTATTCATAATGCAATGCTTTCCGAAGCATAGCATACCACTTTCCACATGTATTGACGGACATCCGCGTGTTGTGTTGATCGTTTTTCCCAGATCATCCGTCAGACCAAGTCACTTCACATATGTGTTAATAGAACTGTCATTTCTTGATCGACAGTCCGTTTTGTTGTAGTTATGGGAATATCCCTGATAGTTCCTTTTTATTCAATAGAAATTATGACTCAAAGTTACTCTTGAACATGAACTGAGTTATTGTTCTAGGAGGGTTTGGCGTAATCGCCAAGTTTATCACGTGGTTTCAGAATATGGTGGAGCCACGTGTTTAAGGCTGCCGAAAATCTAGTTCCCCGGTCAAACCTCAAACCTATTACGCGAGATATTAACTAAAGTGGACTGTATATGCGATTGCTTCTACGCTTACGTTAAAAGCGACTACTATAGCATGCGGTACAATGCACTCGCTCTTCCCTAAACTAAACTATTACTTGTCGAATCGATGAAAGGAATCCTGCTTGACTAGGAAAAAAAACACAGATTGGAGCGGGTTAAATTATTAGCAAGCAGGTATAATTAAGGAGTATTGACTCACCGGGGTTTCTTCTTCCTGTCGATCACTATAGCGGCGACTTCCGGAACACTCCGGAGAGAGGCGGTGCGCGACGATATCTCACACGAGGTGAGGCGGGTTCCTGGAGCTCGACTGCTTCCAGGCCAAAGCGGTTTCCACTAGTGAGGTGTTTCCAAACGAGCGCGCGGGAAGAGGAGGTTGTAGTTCAACGACGACTGCGGCGGGAGAAGAGAGCGCGCGTCGGTCGCGCGTGTCTTATATATCCTCGGGTCCGATGATTACGCGATGTTCTAGAATCGTCTTCTTTCCCCTCCCACCCCACCACCTCGATGTGTCGATAGGAGGGTACGAATGATATTGTTTCGGAAGGGAATAATGATTCGACAAGTTCCTACCGTCAAAAATAAAAAAAACGCGAATGGTTTTCCGCGCAACCAGAATACAACAACTTCAATTATTTAACCCAAACTCTACTTCATGTTTCTATTGTGAACAATTTCCGCTTATTAAAATGTTTTGTCGATAGTCTCGGATTTAAACGATTATTTAAGAAGAGTCTTAACTGTTAAAATAACGTAAGTCCCTAAATTAACAAGGAATAAAAAATAAAGGGTCTTAACTAAAGAAGTCTCTTAGCTCGCGCTCAAGTCTTCGCGGCCAAGGTCCACCATCCCTCCATACCTTAAATATTTCAGTTCACATATTTCTGTGGGATTTCCTACGTGAATCAAATTCTACTAACTTAAGACTGATTATAAACTACTTTTTGTTAAAGGACGGTTTATTTAAACGATAATTCCTGACATAGTTGCGATATTCCGTCTATTAATGAGTAGTACCCGGTTGACCTGTGATGGTTGGTTTTTTTTAATTCGTGTGTTTTGGAAATTGTATTTAGATACAAATTACATACTGATGAAATATTAATAATATTTTTTGACCTTAGCGACATAATAGAAAAAACTGAACTGGTTATTTGAATAAAAAATCATGAGTGCAATTAGTTAAATTTAAATTTTCGTGTTTTTAAAAACTACTAAAAAAAGGGCTCGAAAAAATAGATTTTCTCAAAAAAGAAAGGAACTTGAAAAAAAATTAAAAAAAGTCGGTCGGTCCGGTCTGGGCTCGAACCATGGTAATTACGATTTTGTGACCGCCCAATATACCAATTAAGCTATTTGTAATCATTAATAAACTGTCAAAATTTACCTTCTAATCTAACGATATTGTAGCAGTTTTTCATTGCCTAAAAAACAAAAGATTTTTTAAATAAATCCTAGTAGATCGATTTATTGCCCCCATCCTCACACAAAATTTTATGAAAATCGTTGGAGCCGTTTCCGAGATTCCGATTATATATATATATATATATATATATATATATATATATATATATATATATATATATATATATATATATACAAGAATTGCTCGTTTAAAGGGATAGGATAATATTCTTTCCTGGGAATCTTGTTCAATCATTGTGGCACTCATTGAATGAAATAAGATGATTTATTCTTTTACTCCACTATCAAACATTGTATTAATAATTTGGATTTAATTGTGTAGTTTATTTAAGCTTTCTTAAAAAATTGTATATACATGTCGGAGAAATTCTATAGCAGTCTAGCTTTTTGCACTTTACTCATTTGTATCGTTATCTCCTCTTTATCATCTCAAAATAGTCCACTTGTGGATGTTAAAATCTTCCATTGAGAGTGCATTCCTGACACACTTGACAGGCTGGCTAGTCTAACCTATACTAACGATCACAATACGAAACTATAGGTATAGGTATCTTCGACTGCTGCCTGCCGTCTGTCTGGGTATTCTAGATCTGGTATATATGAGATGGTTCTCCCTATGGTTCTGAAAAGACCACATGGATGCTCAAACACAAATTTGCGCACGGAAAACAAGGCCTGCCTACCTACACAGCCTACGCTTAACAAATCTCCCTACAGAGAGTCACCCACCAACAAGTTCAAGAGCCTTACGGGCCTTTATCGGTCCACGAGTCTACCGTTAAACACTTAAAAGCTGCGGAAGAAAGGGAGAGCGAAGCATCGTATTAAAAATACTGCTCTAAGTCAATTGACTCTATCTTAGCCACTGAAGGCATATGGAGAGAGGACAGACTTTACTACGATGACTACCAAATTACACTCACTCATTAAGACTACTTGGGACAGCTCCTATCCTCTCGTATGGTCCAATAGATGTAGAGTTTTTGACCGAACTAGATTTAAATTTCGAAATATGTAATTTTGGTATTAGTTCTCAATTTAAAGCTAATATTTTTTATATTTTTATACTGTTTATACAAAATGTTATTGTAAACAATAACATTTTGTATTATTAATCAAAGCAACCATATGAAGTAATTTCATTCGAACCGAATTTCCATTACGACGCGCGGACATGATGTGTGTACAAGCACAGGTGCACTCTCTATTCACCCACTCTCATAGTACGAGTGCGCAACAATCTAACACGACTGGTAAGAGATCAGGCGCAGGACCAAATGCTTTAACTGCTTTACGAAGCACGGGGGTTAAACAACGCCAGATTTCTGAACCGTGCTGCGAAATAAATGATTTTGATATGACTCGATATTTGAACTCGAAACCACATGTTCATCGTTTTCGACCAAATTTCAAATAAAGTTCACATTTCAAAACGAAAAAAATTTAAGAAAGAGGGAGGCTTACAATTCGACTCTATGTTTTTTATATGTTATTATGTATATGTTTTTTATAAGTTTAAAGATATGAGACAGGTTTTTTTTTCACTCTGCAGGTGAACATCCTCGATAATACGCGGAACACCGTGTCTACGGTGGCTGACCGCTAAGTCGATTTTAATAAGTTTTGTTACGAAATTTTTTTAATAGAAGATGTTGACAGTTTAGAACACAATCTACCTGATATTAAGTGGATGCTGTGACCCATTTGTATCTTCATTAATCCTCAATTAAGAATCAAAATGCAAATGCGTTATCAACCCTGAGGACTAAGATGTAATGCCTCGTTTCCAGTAAATAAGGTCTCCGGTTCTCCACACACACCGTACGAAACAGAGCAGCATAAATCTGCTATTTTATGCTGGCGTTATGTGTGAGCGTGATCCCGGTCGAGCCGATGTATTCTTGCCATAACCATAACATAGCTGCAGTGTGTCTCTCTATCTATTTGTGCTGTGTCGTAAATCGTTGTAATTACTGTTAGGGCCTCTTTTTTTTTACGTGTAATTTATTTTTTATCCAAATGTTTACCCTATTTAGAACAAGCGGTAAAATTTTAAAAAAATTTTACAATTGACTTCAGTACGACCGAATCAATGTTATCGAAGTAATTAAATACGAATTATTTAAGGATAACTCAAAAATTACTGGTCAGAACTTTATATGGGACCACGTGAGAAGCACCAGCTTTCAAATAAAAAAAGAATCATCAAAACTTTTCACCCAGAATAAAAGGTCCGAGGTAACACACAAAAAAACATACAGTCGAATTGAATACCGCTTCCTTTTTCAGTCGGTAAAAATAGGGTTTTAGTATTTCATTACTAAAAGCAGCATTTTTGTGCCATTTTGGTGGAGGATGCTCGTGTTTTTCTGCCTCAGTGGTCTTTCACCAGTGGAAACAACCATTACGTACTGAAGCCATAATTTACAGCCCAATAACAACATAAATACCACGTATAGTATAAATATTTAATATCATTACTTAATGCACAATTTATTAAGATTTAGGAAACTTATTATAATATTGACATTGACGTTTCACTTCTATACACGATATTAAGCATATCATTTCAACCCCTTTGAGTAACAAGCTTAAAATCTAAACCTAAACTAAATTCGCAAGCAGAAGGCACACCGGGTATCCCGGCAACGCTTAACAGGCTTCGTTAACTTTATATTACGCGACACCCCTCACTTTTGGGTATGATCTCCACCTACATACGTTTATAGTTTACCACGAACTTCGCCCAAAATTCTGTGTACCTACGTCCCTATTGTGTTCTGAAATCAACCATGCTTGCTCGTTTACAACTCTCTTGCAAAGCATGAATTCAACCGCCAACTTGTACTGTAAAACTGTCGAACTGACGGCTGTTACAGCGATTGGAGAGCGATGGCTTAGCATTTTGCTGGGGCTTTGTGTGCCGTGGGTTCCAATCCACACGGAGAGAAACTATTTGTATTACCTACAAATTTTTGTTCTTGATCTGAATATTTGCCCGTGAACAAAGTATGTATGTGAAATGCCTCCAAGATACATGAGAAATTACTAGGGTAAGGTAACGTTTTTAAAAGAAAAAGAAAACAAAAATGAACTATTAGCCACGGATGATTTGCACCACGTGTCTTTACATACATTGTCACTTTTGAGGACTAAGATCAAATGATAGCCTTTAATCTCGGCTCTTCGTATCGCACAAGCCACACCACTGCATACAATGCTGCTAAACATCAAAAATAGACAATTGTGTGGTACCCACCCTCACTAAATCCTAGAAGGTAGAGCAGACCTATTGCCTAGTTGTGAAAAGACCAGCTATATATATTTGTGTCGCTACTTTCACAGGCGATGTGAAGAAATGTTGCATCCCTTTGCATTTTCTTTCGCATCTACCACGGGGTGTGCTCTGAGAAATTGATCAAATTAATCCTAGCCGCCAAATTTCATGAACACACATCGCGACAAAACTCCAGATATCATCAACACCATCTGGATGCTTGGCGGTCCACCACTGTACGTTTCACTAAGAGTTTTCTTCCGTGTACGACCTTTGTGTGGAATAGTTTACCACCGGCGAATTTACCGGACCGATACGACTTAGGGACATTCAAGAAAAGAGCTTACTCATTTCTAAAAGGCCGGAAACACACCTGCAATTCCCCTGGTGTTGCAGTTGTTCTTGGGCTGCGGTAATCAATTAAATCAGGTGAGCCGCATGCTCGTTTGCACCCTTTTCTATAAAAAATACTGATTATTAGGGATCACGAACACTGTTAACGTTTATTTTAGTTATTTATTTTACAGATTAAATATTTAAATAGAGCCCCGAGTTGATCTACAAATAATATTTTAATTAAATTTGAATTCTATTTTAAAACGCCATTAGTTTCATTTCTTTCACAATTTTACTTTATTAAGACATCAGTACCCGGTTGACCGAGCTTTGTTCGGTATTTTTCGCTCAGTTTTTTTTTAATTCGTGTGTTTTGGAAATTATATCTAGATACAAATTACATGCTGATGAAATACGAATAATATTTTTTAATCTTAGCGACATAATAGAAAAAACTGAACTGGTTATTTGAATAAAAAATCATGCATGCAATTTTAGTTTAATTTAAATTTTCGTGTTTTTAAAAATACTAAAAGAAGGTTCGAAAAAATAGATTTTCTCAAAAAAGAAAGAAACTTGAAAAAAATGTCGGTCGGTCGGTCTGGGCTCGAACTATGGTACTACGATTTTGTGACCGCCCAATATACCAATTAAGCTATTTGTAATCATTAATAAATTGTCAAAATTTACCTTCTTATTCTACCGATATTGTAACAGTTTTTCATTGCCTAAAAACAGGGACAAAAAGACATTTTCTAAAAATAAATCCTAGCTAGATCGATTTATTGCCCCCGAAACTCCCTGCACACAAAATTTTATGAAAATCGTTGGAGCCGTTTCCGAGATTCCGATTATATATATACAGAAAGGTATAGGATAAATAAATGTGCAAATTCGCGTACCGTATTACAAAAATGTAAAAAAGGGTAATAATAATCTTTACATGGAGCTCCGTCACCGGTTTAACAGAATAACAACTGTGTAATAAACTAACTATTAGAGAGACACAAAAGCGGATTTGAACTTGCAAACCATCTTGTTAGTGGTTTTTTTTTAAATTCGTCTTGCTTGTTCATTGCTTCAAATAAAAAGGCAGGTAAAATTATTTACGCTTGATTAACTTTATATATTACAATACTATTTCATAGTATTTTAACAATTTATAAAAACACGTAATAATTACTTTTAAGTTGCTTAAGTTTGAATTTCTTATTAACGAAACAAGAGAGCTGTTAGCTAGCCTTATATTATTATAGTACGCGAGCAATTCGAATTCGATTCCCGTCGCACTACTGGATACAATATTTCAAACTTGCCCATACCAAAGGAAAACCTACTTATCTCAAAGAGTAAACTATTTCATGGTCACATTTATATATTTCAAATCTTTTTCAGAAACGGTAGGAGGCTGGAACTTGGGTTGGGAACTGTGGGATGAATGCAGGATTTAAACAAAACTATCAAAATAAAATTCACTCTACTGCTGAACGAAGTCTGGACTATTCGAATAATCGACATCGTATTCGAACACTACCACCGATAAGCTGTATTGAACACTAATTATACCAATTAAGTATCATTATTGCCCTATAGTTTTATTTTTAAAATTTTTACCAATCTCAAGGGAACTGTGCAACTTTATATTTATTATTTTCATTAGTCGACATAATTTAATGTTTATAAACTATCAGTACTTATTGATTTAAAAGAAATGTGAAATATTTTAAATTTTAATTGTTTTATTGTGTTTCGACACAAAAAAAACATTTTCTAAAATAAATCATTCACATTCACTTGAATATTATAAACCAAAAAACTTTATTCAAAATGAAATCGACTAGTATTTAATGTTCTGTGTGAGAAAAAGAAAACACATTTGGTAAAAAATCACAGTCTCTTCATATTTACGGCATAAAGTTGTACGTTACAAGATTTGATGCTTGAAAAGTGTTGTTAGCGGCACCACCAGCAGCGGCGCTAATAGCGGCTGAAACTCGGTTGCGGCAGGCGAGTGCCGGCTGGCTGATCGGCTGCTAAATGCCGCAAGAGCCAACTTCGTCCCGCTTTCTCACCCGGTCGCGCCGCATCTCTCGCTCGCGCCGGCGCGAACACGTGTTTATTTGTATGTTTTATCCTTCGGCGGCTTTAAACCCAACCCACCCCAACCGCAAAGTGCGCTCCGCCGCCCGCCGCGCCCGCGCCGTCGCCGCCTCTCGCTCGCTGCCGCACCGACTCGCCCGCGAAACTTTGTCCGAAGTCGACGGGCGCGGACGTACGCCGCGTATTAATAGCCACCGGTGGCGGACACCGCAAAGCACGAACCCCACGCGCCGCGAGTCGCAACTCGGCCGTGCTCTCTGTCGCACGCATTTTGCCTACATTCGCGTATCTACGAAATACGCAAAACAACTATAAATTCGAGTAAAATAAAAATAAGTTATAGGTATCGAAATAAAACGTGCATACGATCGCGTTAATACCGAGCGCGAACAGTGGCGTCATTGAAACTAGTAAAAAAGTTTTTCGTCGCGCGGGGGAGTCACCCTCTGCGCCGGAAAAAATCGGCCCCTCGCATCCCGCCCGCCCGCCGCCGAACTTTTCATTCACCGGGAAAAAAAGTGTGGCAAGGCCGCCGCGTGACGTCACCGCATCAAGTGGCCACGCGCTCGTTCCCTAGCAACGTACTACCGCATCTCGTCACTGAGCTCTCCTAAACATAATAGTACGCATTGTGTGTTACTATGAGAGTGCTAGGAAACGTCCGATCTGTTTTGCTGCGGGTATAAGAGATGTGCAATGTGAAGTGAGATGTAGCGATCGCAGTGAACACAGTGGACTCTATGTGCAGCACGCAGCGATCGCGGGTGTCGAGGATGCATCTGACGGGCGCGTCGAGTGGCGCCGTGTCGCCCGACACCAGCTCGACACTGCTCCATGAGACGTACACGAAGATGACGTCGGACATCCTCGCAGAGAGAACGTTAGGCGACTTTTTGTCCGAGCACCCCGGAGAACTAGTGCGGACAGGCAGTCCGCACTTCGTTTGCACCGTTTTACCACCGCACTGGCGCTCGAACAAAACGTTACCAGTAGCGTTCAAGGTGGTAGCCCTCGGTGATGTCGGAGACGGTACTCTAGTCACCGTACGCGCCGGCAACGACGAGAACTGCTGTGCAGAGCTCCGAAACAGCTCGGCGGTGATGAAGAACCAAGTAGCAAAGTTCAATGACCTGAGATTCGTCGGCCGCAGTGGTCGCGGTGAGTGCTGAAGGTGCAGTGATTGTTACACATTGAGTATTCCTACAGAACAAAACAAATAATCCTAGCTATCCTCATAAAAACTTTCAACTAATGATCTGATTAAAAATATACATAGAACGGATGTTAGAAATATCATTCATCAAGCTATCATACTCGTAGAAACTCTTTATTATTTTGAACTCTGTATATTAGAGACATTTATTATTTACTAGTTTTTATTACACATCAAATAATTACAATAGCTATTCTTTAAAATAAACAACATATTAATTAAAAAGTTAAGCAAAAATAAAATAATTGGTGTTAGACACGTAAAGTAAAATATGACTCTTAAAATGTTACTAACTCTTAAAGTATTCCCACTTCAATAATCTGTATTATAAAAGTTGTTGCCGCAGTCAAAATAAAATAGCCAAAACAAAAAGAACAACTAAAAACGTTTACAAAATCACACAGTGTTACAACATTTAAATATTCCGATTATGTTTGCAAGTTAATTGAAAAGTCCGTGAAAGCAAAGTAAAACGAACATACTAAAGTATTTATAAAATCACACAATTTTAAATACTGCGGCGAAGTTTGCAAGGAAGGTCCGTGACATTGGGAAGTATTTGAAACTTTTTCCGGGCAACTTAAGAAAGTCGGGTGAATGTCAAATAAGGAGGGCGGAAATACGGGCAAGCGCCTTGCGTCCCGCCAGCCCTTTTCTTAAAAGTTTACTTCACTTTTATATGATACGTGGTAAATTAAATAATCTAGTAGATTTTCTTAAAATATTATTTTTCAAGGTAAATGGAAAGCTATTACACTAAATCCACTATCAAATAGTATTTTTATCTTTGTAACAATCAATTTATACAATAATATAATACAACGCAATCTTCATTTTAGTTACTGTTATTAATATTAGGGATTAAAGTACATATGACACTACAGTTTAATATAAAAAATTCGAGCACTGTTTAATCTAAGAAAAATATATTTATTTAAAGCTCATTTTGTACATTTTGTCATCTCGAGGAAAGATTATTTATGTCTTTGCGATAGAGTTTTGGAGATCTGGACTCACATACAAACTCATTTTGAGCCGTCCCTGAGAACAAATATTTTTCCTTGCAGGAAATAGTCCAAATTAAGTAAAAGTGATAATCGGTTGAGACTAGGTCTGGTGAGTACAGAGGTTTCTTACTGCAGGTGTTGTAATGTTAAAACGGTTTGTCGAAGTTTGTGAGGTCTTGCTTGCTGCTTATCATGGATCAATAATGGTGGAGATCGACTGACGAGTCAAAGTTATTTTTCTGAGAGTTTCACAATAATTGTGCGAATTTCTTCACAATAAATTGCTGACATGACGGATCTCAAAAAGCTATTTTGAATTATACTCTATTAAGTAACCACGTAACAGTTACCATCCTATCCAGTTATTTTCTTATGGGAGAGGCTTTGGGCTTTAGGGTCAATGCCCTTTACTGCATTTGACCTGGGTTCAGCCATTGCGATTTCTGCTTGCTATAATCTTAGAACACACTTTTCAATACACGTCGCAATTCTGTCTGAAATTTATTCATTTTGTACCATCATTAAACCAAGCTCTTCTATGCTGCCGTACTTTGACTAAAATACAGTTAAGCTACAACTGGTCCAATTCATGTTTTCATATGTCATGATATAAAGTTTTATAAAAAAAAAATTCTATCTTTCTGTCTTGAAATTGATTTCCTGTTTCTCGTAGTTGAAGAGACACAAAGGTTATGCACACATTTTTACTTGTCTATGTTAAATGGTAACTAAGCAGCAAAACTTCCCAAAATAAGGATATTATACGGTAAAATATTGAATTTAATAATGATGATAATTCAAGTTATTTGTCAAACAAAATACCAGTTGGTATACATAAGTCCGACCCATGCCATTCTATTATTCCAAAAACTTTTTGTTGAGCTACGTTGTATCGATTTTTTGAATGAGTTCAAATTTCATTCTAATATTAAACAGGCATTTAATATAAAAAAAAAACATTTTTGAATAAATGAGGGTGACAAATGAAATGTGGGTCATAGATTCTCACATCTACATACTCGTATAAACTTTCACGCATGTCACCCAGTGAGAGGAAGAGACTACGGACTTTCATTTGTCATGATCCTAATACAACTCTCTTATTTCTTTCGCATCCATGCATTTCGTATATATGCTCGTTGGTTAAGAGTAATAATAATAATAATAATGTCATCCAGACCTAATTTCGATCACGATAATCATGCTCAACGGATATTAGCCATTTGCGTAGGCAAGGGTTATAGCCAGTGCTCAAGTATGTACTATTATCCGGTCCTGCGGAAATGACTAACGCAGGGTGCTCTATGTATTCTATTTTTCCACAGTCTGAAAAGACGACAATCCGACACCACCGTAGAGAGATCGGGCACAGGACGAACAGCTTTTACGTGCTTTTTGAGGCACGGAGGTGAGACACCGCTAATTTTCCTGACTCCGAGCTGCTACTCAATATTTCTCGAAAGAGAACCCAATAATTGATTTATGTCCCGACCCGGAATTCAACACGGGACCTCACAGTCAGCTGTCGGGCTTGCGACCACTAGATCAACCAGACAGTGGGTGGTTAAGGGCACTCTGTATTTAGCCCGTCTTTAATATTTCGCCGACTTTGTCGATAAACGCTTAGGGCGACTCTGGCCCACTCTTCCACTTCTGCATCATACATTCTTGACTATCATTTTAAAAAGATCCTCGATTTTCGTTAGTTACCATACATGTTTTGTTGCTATTTCACACTGGTGTTTTGTGCGAACGCGGTTCTTCCCCGGTTTGTGCTGCAGCAGTAACGTAGCTCTATAACGTTAAAGCATGTGACTACAATGCTATCGAAACTGATAAGTGTGTAAAAATATCTTCTACTAACGATTGTATAAAGTTAAAGTCAGTATAAGACCCGCTGCTTGCAACAGACCTTTCATTTTTAAGAGGGATATAGAGCAGTTCGTCGTCGTGCCCTACTGCGTGTGTTGGACTTCAGACTTCACGTTTCTAAGAGATACAGATACAGATTTCTTGACAGTTTACCTCCAATGCCGAGAATTTTTTTTATATTAGCACCTCAAATTACAATTAACAATTTCTTTGATATCCGTTGATATCGAATTCGGGTTGTACCCATGCAGTTCACGAAGAGCGCTTAGCCGGAATGCCACACTCTATTTTTGTTATGCAATTTTATAATTTATTTTTTCGAATACATTATTGAGCCCAAAATTTTGAATGAATTAATTCTTCATTATAATAAGAAGACAAATATTAAAAGATATTTTTTTAAATTTGTTTTTTCTTTATTATAAAGGTTGTACTTAATCATTAAAATTCAAAATCAAGGCATTCTCTTCTAAGAATAATGGAATAAATAAAAATTTTGTCATAGATAATGTATTTAAAAGTAAATATTATTGTAATATTTATTCTGTTTCAATATAGAACCCAATACGGCTCCGATCTGGGGGCCGCGGGTTCGAATCCCGCACGAAACAAGTGTTCGGATGGACTAAAAAGAATTGTTCCGGGTCTAGATGTTTGGCCATGTGCAATTTATGCTTGTAAACTACCTCCTCGATACAAGAGAAAATCCTAGTATGGAGGTTACGTTTTTTTATATAAAAAAATAATAGTCCTCGTAAAAAGGTAAAAATAACAATGGGATTACTAGACATACCTATCTAGTCTATGTTCGGTAATACGCGTAACATATTGATTGACGGATGAAACGTTTATCATCATTTACTATCATTTACTTTCTCTTTTAGACCTATAATTCATGCCATATTTTATTTTATTTAAGTAGTTATCTTTCCATACTTAAATTCCTTAACTCATTTCATTATTTGTTTAAATAAAAAAGATAATAAGTTGGGTGATGCAAAACCTTAGGGTTTCATGTGTTAAAAGTTATAACGATACTTTGTAAATTTTTTGAAGAAGATTGCCAAATATATAAAGAAAAAATATAAACAATTTAAACCTTTTTAAAATTATAAGGAAATGAAACATATAAAAATATATTACCAATATTAAAATATTTATAATGTTAATATATTTTTCTTAAACTAAAACCTTTAAAAACTCTGTTTTACTCCATTGTTATTATTTAGTAAGTACATACGTAAGCAAATTTGCAGGCCCAACTTTAAAATATATTTTGACTTTAATAAATTTCGGTGTAAGAAAGTAATTGTAACATTTTGTGAAATACTATCAGCTTAGTGTAAAAGTAAAGCTATGTTTCGTGCAGTTCTGTACTCCTGTCATTCGTACACAATGCGTAATAAAGGTATCCGAATATCAAACGCGCCGTCCTTACCCATGCTAACACACGCTGTTACGTCGCATCGGTCCCCTATCCCTAGTCTCGCTTACAGGATCGCGCTTTTGCTGCCATTTTGTACGTAGTTTGGGGTCAGCTAGCAAATTTTAAACATATTATACAGAATTAAATATAGCAATATATAAGCTTTCAGTAAAAAATAAGGGACGAATTCAAAAAAACAATATAAATTCAAAATAACAAAATATCACATTCTGATGTCGAAGCATTATTTATTCTATACACTATGAAAAAATTTTTTTTAGTTATTTGAAGCCGGCTCTAACTTTTTATTAAAAGTTATTTTTTACGCTTGGACACAATAACTAATAAATATTACAATTCATCTGAATAGTTACATTACAACTTCATTCCCTATTTCGCCACCGTTAAGGAGAAATATTACGTCCATATTTTTATAAGAACACCC
Source organism: Parnassius apollo (assembly GCA_907164705.1). Taxonomy (NCBI): domain Eukaryota; kingdom Metazoa; phylum Arthropoda; class Insecta; order Lepidoptera; family Papilionidae; genus Parnassius; species Parnassius apollo. Next base: position 1,418,528 of record CAJQZP010000333.1, on the reverse strand, counting down.
CAAAAATATGACCTACTTAATAAAAAATAAATTATTAAAATCGCATTCCAATTAACGAAGATATCGCGTATATACAAAAAACATACGGTTGAATTGAGAACCTTATCTTTTTTTAGAATTCGGCCTAAAAATAAAAATGATAGCTCATTGAATTTATAGAGACAAAAATTAATATCATTATATTAATTGAGGTCACGATACTGTGCACTAAGTAGGATATCAAAGTTTAGTTAATCAGCAAATACTTTCTCATTTTCACATCCATACACGCTGTCAAGCCTAATCAACGTAAGCGTCGAAAGCAAGATGAAATTCAAAATATTTTTGGTTGCTTAAATACCTAATTTTTGAGTGAGTTACTTTCCACGGAAATATATAGTAGAGATCGTCTAATATAAAATTTTACACGAGTGGCTTGTATTTTCGGTAGATTATATCACATTTTATCGTCTAAAATGTCATAAGACAGATCCAGAAAAACAATAGAAATGAGCAGAAGTTTAAATCTGCACGTTTCTTTTGTGTTTTATCGCTATTTAGATTTATATCTATATTTGCCATACTAAAATCTACTAAAAATACAAGGGCACTTTATGTGTAGTTTTTGCGCATTTTTTCATGTGTGCCTTTTTAAATTGCTGAAGATAACGCGTAACATAGATACAAAAAATTAGAGAGTATCAAATGGACATGCAATCCCTCTGAAGCAGTAGACCTACAACTATCCTGGATTAATAATCAAAATTCAGATGCGTTGTCACCCCCGAGTACTAAGTTGAAATCTCTCATTACCAATAAAAAGGGACCATACAAAACACACCTTGTGCGAGCGTGGTCCTCCTCCGTTCGTACTGCCATATTTGTGATATAGACATAATACGCTGCGACGTAGCTCTAAAGATTTTAAAGTATGACATGATCCAACATTCAACCAATATTTTAATAAAATCTTTGAGTGCCGTTTTTGTTTTCTTCAAAATTTATAAAGCAAATCCTTTGAGCAAATTTCTCTATTCGTCTTTTATACTGCTGTCATATAAACTAGCACTCATCCATCTAATGCAGCCTTTCAAAATTCCACTGCCCCCTCTCATAGAATTTCCTAAGGGAAGACATTCGTCGCAGTTACCACGCTCAGTACAATACAAAAGTTGGCAACCACAATTGCATGCCTTAAGCGCAAAGCGCGTAATATGTTCTACTAGCGCCTAAACATCAAGAATCCGACTTTTTGTCGCATGAAATCGTATCTAACAAACAAATTGAACATAATATAAATGATATAAAAAGCACATTGTCAGAAAGATTAGTGAATTGCTATTTTTGACATTTAAAAAGTCGTTTAGTGGCTTATGATGTAGATTTATCGAGTCCGCATGGAAGGGTAAACACGAAAACTTTGGAAAATGTCAATTGTTCAACTCAATCTATTTTTTAATCTCTTCATCTATCACGTGGAAAGCCAGGGTAAATGGCAGTTTAATTTTGTTTTGTTTAGTTAATAATAATTTTTGTTTTGGTTGAAAAATTACTAAATTTTCGGTGCTTCTATCAGCCTTGTTATATTTTACTAAATACACTTTGACTCAATCCGGGCTCGGCCGCCGTCGTGAGTAGATTATTGTATCGTTTGTTTACAGCGGCTTCTGATGAAAAATATCGATCGCTGTAGAAATACAAAATATTCCAAAAACCAAATTTGATATATATTTGACCAAGGTATACAGTAAGATATTATTATTTTTATAATCACAGATTTTTATAACAATGTATTGTTTCGCTAAAAGTACGTAGGATTTATATATAAACATACTTATACGTCATGGACTTTATGGAGTGACCTGAAGGTGTACTTCGGTGTTTGCTACTGGAAATCCTCGATGAGTAGAACTATGTTTGTTATGATGAGACCTTATCCTCGGACTTGACGGAGTGATCTGAAGGTATACCTCGGCGAATGCAACTCTAGTGAAAGAACTCCTTGAAGAGTAGTAATAGTAACAGGTATGCTGAGTTTGGGCTCGTTTTGTTAGTTATGATGAGACCTTACCTCCGCACAGTGACGGATTATCCTTAAGGCAAACTATGCACGTGCCGAGGGGCGGAAGGTTAAAAAGGGGCGCGCGCGGAAATTTTCAAACGATAAAAATCGAATCGAACTACGAAGATAAGGTTATTAGTGAAAAAGTGTGCATTCAAAATACTTTAAAAAATAAGACGTATAACATGAGCGCTTAAGGCATGCACATTTGGATTTACCAAAAGTTTTTTATGTTATTGTTGGTTATTTTATGTAATTAATTGGTATCCAAAAGATGCCGTTGCCCATCTTATGTTTCAGTTTACCTATGTCGTCCCTTACGACACCGACGTTGACATGAGGTATTGGATTCTCTATACCTCTATACGTCTCCATTATATGCGAATTTTAAACTACCAGGCGAATTTTAATTTATGAATGTCGTTTACGAATTCGTTTCTAAAAATTCATCACTCTGTGTGTTGACTGGTAGAGTTTTTTTTTTTAATTTTAAATTGGTAAAGGAGCTATTACTAGAATATTCTGTTTTTGTTCTGTTCAATTATTCATATCCTTCAAAATGGTGAACAACCGCGGTGTACTTTTGCTTGGTGAAAGAAATAAGTAAGAGAGTAGTGCGTTCCCAAGACGAACTTCTGACAGATAAGGAGCCCCCCATTTTCAATTCGATGCCCCCGGGCATTTTTAATTTCTATTTTTTTTAAATATCAGCAATGATATTAAGGCCATATCCACATTTGATCATTTTGGGGTATCTTACTTCTCCGCGTGATGCAAACGTGTATCGTGCTAGTTTGGATGCAATATAATTAGCAATCATGTGATACACCGTTGTGTTGTCGTACCTCATACATCGCGCTCCGCACTAAACTTCGTATTTGATGCACCTCGTATCGTATACACGTATTATGATCGATAGTATGGACACATTTAAATATTGATTACGATACGATACTATATGTGATATACCGCGACTCATATCTTGATCACTGAAGGTATTACAATACGCCCCTACGTGGTCTTGTAAAGATTGGTTGTGGAAAAGATATGAGGTTCGCAGGAAAATTTACAATGTTCGCCATATTATCAAAAAATTATACCGATACGCTGATATGATATGCTTTGGTATATGGACGCTTTTGACACAATACGTCTAGTGTAGCATATGTATATGGTCTAAATGGCCGTTCATACTTAAGATACCAGTTTAGTTTAATTTATGACGAACTATTTTCCGCGAATCCACATTTAAGTGCGTATTTAAGGAATAATGTGATTTAATGAATAACGAGACATGAAATCTCCTTAAAGAAGTTGAGCAGTCCTTTAATGTCTCCGATAACTTTGGGGAGTGAATTCGGTATACCGAGGTGCTTAGCCTTGTGTACAACGACCTCTAGACATGTCAGCAACGCGTGAGTCCCCGTTTCTTCCTCCCTGTATGAACATGCTCTGTATAGGGGACCGCCTGTAAAACCTATGGTAAATAAATGTTAGTTAAACGAGTCGTATCCTGTTATACCACTTGTTACCTACAATCCTGATCTGTGGTTCATTTAGTCAAATTAAAACCTTGGTTAAACGATTGTTTATTGCTCCAGGCTCGGCAGGACCTTCCTAGTTTGCCTATAGTATTCTAGATGTTTCCAAAGCTGAGCATGTTGATTAGTATAGTGCTTAGTCTTTGAAAGTTTTGGATTGGGGGCTACTAAATCTAGTCCAGTTCAATACTCAGAAGACACAAGTTTGCGCGTTTACCGCTAAAAGGACCCCTTTGTCATATCTCTTAAGTTTCAAAGCACTCCCCTTGCTGCCTCAGCTAGCATCGGAATCCTCGGCGTCGACATATCAAAAAGTGAGCAGTTTCATGGTCACTTTGAAGGGAAAGCCAAATTGGCCTCTAAAAAGCTTGGCGTGCTCAGCAGAGCGATACAGTATTTCATGCCAGCACAACTGTTCTCATCTCTTGGCCAGGGCACTCCAGTGCCAGCTTCTTCCACTTGACCGCGTCCAGCGCGAGTGGTTTGAATCGCCGACGACCGAGTTCTTTCTGATTGGCTCGATTCACTAGAACTGCGTAGGGATGTTGCATCCCTTTACATTTTCTATCGCATCTACCATGGGGAATGATCTAAAGAATTGTTCGGATTAATTACAGGCGCCAAATTTCAGGAACGCACATCGCGTCAAAATTCACGACAGTATCTTCACCATTTGGATGCTTGGCGGTCCAACACTGTACGTTTTACTAGGAGTTTTCTTCTTCGTACAACTTCTCTGTGGAATTGTAAACAACCGGTGATTTTTCTGGACCGATATGACTAAGGGACCTTCAAGAAAAGAGCTTATTCCTTCATAAAAGTCTGGCAACGTATCTGCATTTCTCCTGGTGTCGCGGTTGTTCATGGGCGGCGGTAGTCATACTAATGCTTGTATTAGGAGAGGTTCAAGTGAGCCGCATGCTCGTTTACCTCCTATTCTATAAAAAAATGCGTCGTCACCCCTGAGGACTAAGATGGAAAGCCTCATTTCAAGTAAAAAGGTTCTCCGGCTCTCTATACTCATCATACAAAACACAGCAGAATTAAGTTGCTACTTTACGCTGGTATTCTGTGAGAGCGTGATCCTACTCCGCTTGAACTGACCCATTCATGCATGGTTGTAACCATAATATAGCTGCAACGTGGCTCACCACGTGCAGTTATAGTATAATTTTGGGCGACAGACCTTATGGCATGTTTCTAAATTGTTTAACAGAAGGTTTATGTTAGCCTTGTTGATTATATTTTCAATGTGTTTACGCCAACTTCCTGTTCAAGATAAGACCTAAATATTTTACCTCACAAAATAGATGGCATTTTGTGTTGAAAAACTTGGAAGATGTAGATACACTTATCTACTCGATACGATATGGTACGCCTGATCACTATACATTAAGATGATCAAATGTGTATCCACACAAACATTACAAGTGGTCTCGATTGCTCCATGTATTCTTTTTAACCACATATTAGGTAGTAAGATTATAATGCTTGTGTTAAGAGAGGTTCACGACGTTAGTACAACGAATTAATCATTCGACTACTGTCCTAGATGCCTCTATAAACTAAGTCCGCCAAGTAATTTAAATAAAAGTGAAAAAAAACCTCATTCTCAATCTGCAACATTAATAGTATTGTAATACTATTTATTTCCGGGTATATTTGAAAGTGAACGCAATTATGACGAAAATTATAGTTTTTGAAAGAAAGGAAAGTAAAATGATATGTGAAATAGGAACAGAAGAGGAGTTGTTTAAGCAAGTGGATGAATTTGTTGTATTTGGGATGTGTATTTAGCAGGGATGCAGTAAGGATATAGAACAACGAGTAAACGCAGGAAATGAGTAAATGGAGCTCTACACTATTGTGGGAAGTCACAATGTGTCAAAAAGGCACGTATGGCAATTAAATGCTGTGTTAGATCCGACCTTAATGTATGGTTGTGAAAGTGGGGTGTAGCAGAAGAAGCATGAGAGTAGAATAAATGCTGTATTAATGCGGTTGTTAAGGAATACTCCTTAATGACCGCATTACAGTTAGGGCAGAATCTGAATAAAAGGATAAGAAATTTTGTGAAAAGAAAAAAGCGAGCTTTGCAAGATTATGTAGTGACCAGAATTAAAAAAAAAATGCTTCAGTGGTTTGGTCACATAAAGATAATACATAGAAAGAGTGAAAAGCAAATCTATATTACAGAAGTAAACGTTAGAGTCGGGAAGGGACGCCCTAGACCTAGACGAAAGTTTGTCGATCAAATTGGCACTATCATGAAGATAGCCAAGAATAAGAGTACCCTTAATCGACTAGCATATATTCGTAGATATATGGATGTAAAGGAGGTTTTGTGTGTGGTCACGAGAGCCGTGGTAGCTCAGTGGTTAACGCTCGCTGTAAATATAACAGAACGCGAGTAACCCGGGTTCGATCCCGCTGGCACCAATGAAATTGTTAATTGCAATTTTAAGTGCTGATTTACCACGTGCTCGGCGGTGAAGGAAAACATCGTGAGGAAACCTGCATGTCTGAGGAATAAGAAAAAACAATATTTTGAAGACATGTGAAGTTCGTCAACATTTGGGCCTTTCCTTGCCCTAAACCCTCTCAGAAATGAGGGGAGGCCAGAGCCCAGCGGTGGGACGTATATAGGCTGTAACTTTACTTTACTTTTTAAAGGAGGCGAGAGAGCTGTGTCAGGATTGTGCCAAATGGAAGTCCGTAGTCTCTGCCTTCCCCTCTGGGAGACAGGCGTAAGTGTTTATGTATGTATTATGTTTCGGGTATTGTATGCTGCAAAAGTGAGTGCCAGAGACACCAAGCGACGCCAGATATGAAAGTTTCTCGACCAAACTAGCAATATGTTATAGATTGACATAATAATGAAACAATAAGAACGTTTTTAATTTTTTTAAACTATAAGTACGGTTGCTAATAAAGAACTTTTGAATATCTTTCTCCGTCTCTTATCGTTTATGTTATTCTTATAGAGTTCCATTCAATACCTTAATGTATTGAATGGGATTGTATTATATTGATAAAGAGTATGTTAGACACTAAGACACACAATTCGTATTATTAAAAAATGGCTTATTTATTTTAAAATATTTTTAACATATTTTTTATTGATATTTGGATATGCTAGGTTTTGAACTCGTATTTAAGAACTGTTTTTTCCTTAGACGTGGCGATAGTATTTCGCGAATTTGTCATTTGCTTGGAAATCTCATACTGCACGCCTCATAACGCGAAGCGTTATTAGGTAGGCTTTACTCTCGACACGTCAATGTCAAAGTCAGTTTGTTTTCTTAAAATTCCTCTATCATAACCATATTGCACTTATAACATGATATGAGTAGCCGTATATCAAGAAAACACTGAATTAAACCATCTTATATTTACTAAAAAATAATTTTATATTGCTACTTTGAAAAAAAAACGGGTTGAAAAAAATTTTACGTGGATATCCGAATGTTGATTTTGTATGTGGTCACGATAATTCCCGAAAAATTGACTTATCGAGACCGGTTTTTTCATTAGTAATCGATTTATTTTGGTAAAATTTTAATTTTCCCATAAGGACACACTACTTGTTAAAATAATAAAGCGCTAAATTTTAACACGTAAATAATATATGTATTTTACAAGTCAGGAATACAATTTATTTTTTCATCAAAATTATATGACACGCTCATGATGCGTGCACTTTTGGATTTTCCAAATTATTTTAATTTATTTTTCACGGGACTTCTTTGTACATTAAACCTGAGATTTATTATAAACTAATATTTTTTAAGACGGCGTAGTATGTTGATTTCCGGCACATTATAAAATAAGTTATTTTATTTATATTGATATTTTGTTGACAAACTAACATAAAAATATTTTATTTATTCACCGGCTAAACCATGAAGCCCGAGTTTTTACTTTGAAATCAAAAACCTTGTATTTGTGCACAAACTATTGGTTTTTGGATTTGTGTGTTTGTTGTTATGTGTATGTTGCGTAACTCTGGTGTATCCAAGACATGTTCGACATCTTATAAGAATTCTTCATAGAAATAAGTGTGACAAGCAGGTACTTAGTCCACCATGGTGTAAGAGGATGAGGGCATGTAGACACCTACCCTCAGTTAAGAATTAAAACGCAGATACGTTGTTGCCTCTTGAGACTATGATGTCTCCTTAACGGTAAACAATTATCCAAACACGTAAGTATACTCGTGAGAAATGTCTTTCTTTTACGTATGTTCAACAAATTGATCGATAGAATATCATATCATTACTCGTATATCATTTCATTACCACAAAAGAACACCGCCTTTCATGAACGCCCCCCTTGTAGTCATCGCCCTGTACTCTGAAACTACTATTTATTTATTTATTTAAGAAATTTATGATTACAAAGATGAATAGTTTTAGTGTAAACATAAACTCATTAGAGTTTTTCCGTACACCATTGCTGTCGACACATTATTCTAATTAACACTTTATAATACATTACATTACCAAAGTTACATTAATATTATTATCAACTTAAATTAGGTGCATTAATGTTATGTTTCTAATTGACAAACTATTTGTGGGTACAAAAATATAAAATAGTTTTAGGCGATGAGCGTAAAATCACAAGGTGAACTTATTACATTCTGTGAATAATCGTGATAGAGGCTGATTATAACATATATTTTCATAAATTTATAATAAGATAATATGTTGGTAAAGTAAACCAATAATATAGAAAAAAAAACTAAAACTCGTAATCAGCCATATAGATTTATCAAAACTAATTGCCGATAGATTTTTACGGGGTAATGAAGAAGAATGAAAAATTTATTTATATATTGCATTTTTAGCATTTTAGCATTTCATAGCAACTGTGTGCAAGTTAGGTTGAAGATAAGAGTGACTGCATAATTTTCATTTATTTCTCTAACACAATCTTCTCTTCTAAACAAGGTTTCACTAATGGTAAATACATTATTATTCCTTATACCCCGTCAACATTAATTATTATTACCGTATTATTATTCGATTCGCTATTGAGGTGATGGAATGTCTTCGTTAGCAACGTAAGACATTCCATCACCTCATCTCATGAGCTTTTAGCGTGTCTTATAAATATATTTTTTTATCCTCAGACTTGTAAGCTTTCTCAAAATGTGTTCTATTACCGTCGAGCATGTTTTTCTTTAACTACTAGTATTTTTACGTGGTAGAGCCACGCTGCAGCTATATTATGGTTGTAGCACGAATGGTTGAGCTCGACCGGGGAAGGACCACGCTTTCACAGAATACGAGCGTAAAATATTAGCTTAATACTTCTGTGTTTCGTATGGTGAGTGTAGAGATATAGATATGTTTTAATTCTTAATAGAGGATAAATATACATGTCTATGGGCCACAGCATCCACTTACCACCAGGTGAACTGTGTGCTCGTTTGTCACCCTTATTCTATAAAAAAACACTTACATTGCATGTAATAGTTTCTGTTGTGCCGACGGGGATCGAATGGTTTGCTCGTTTATTGCGACATTTGAAAACAAACGCTAATCCCTTAATCTACCATAGCTTATCAAACATTTTTTTCTACTGAAAACTATTATAAAAAGCAATATTAAATAAGGCGAGTACATTTTTATTTTAAAGATATCGAAGTATTTTAAGGAACATGAAACAACCTAATACCTATCGTATAAAACGTTTCTCTAACAAAAAATCGTCTCGAGCGTAACCGCAACTCGAACTTCCGTAGTGTTTTAATCTGAAGCAATATTTTAGAGCTGTGCAAATGAAAAGTTAGTCTCGAGTAAGACTTGAAGAAGCGGCCCGCCTTCTCGCTCGCTAACCAATGGAAAATTGCGGAAAAGCAACGTCTTCCCCGGAGGCGGGGCGCGCGCCGCCTGTGGTCGCATAACCATTTGAATAAAATTTTTCCTTTGAAGAGCTCTTTTTCGAATATATATCGCGGTTACCATGGAACGATCGCAAGGAAGCCTTAATTGCCATTGCAACTCCTCTCCCACCCGGTGTTTTGATCTCCATTCTACGCTATAATTTTAGAAAAGTCGAATGTTCTAAATAAATGTAGAATATTTGTTAATTTCTATTTAAATTAGTGAAATAAATAAAGTAAATATGTTCGTTTTATTTTTATTTTGGGACAGTAAAGAGAAATATCAAAACTAACAGTGAATATAAAATTTAAAATAGAACAATGTACACAAACACGAGAGGGAAAGATGTTAAAAAGTTTCCCGGATTCTCGTCGGGGCGACACGCAAACATCGTGTAGACTGCCGCCGCACGCACGCGACCGCCATAACCGGCCCTTGTCAACCATAACGCGCCCACAGCGACCGGCGGCGACCGGTTAACCGGTAGACCCGGGCGCCGACCCGCCCGGTTAACCAGCCGACCGGTTACCCGGTTTGCCGCGATGGAAAACTACCATTTCATTTATGGTTTCGGGGTAGTTGTGCTAACTTAACCGAGGCCGCAAGTTGCGTAACTATGCTTTGCGGCATCGTGCGGCCACATGCTCTATTAGCTCATCGGCCCGTGGTGTCACACTGGTAGTTACATGCAATTATTTAAACTTTCGTCATTTTATGACACTCAATAAAATTTTAATATATCTGTATTACTTTGTTTTTTAATGTTTTTAGGGTTACATTGTTAATATGTCCTTGATGATTTTAATGGCACTTTATTAAAATTTTAGACAAGAAAATATCAATAAAACTTAGAATATAGTAATGTTGACAAACGAGCACACAGTCCACCTGATGTTAAGTGGATGCTGTGGTACATAGATATCGCATTTATCCTCGATTAGGAATCAAAATGCAGATGCGTTGCTACCTCTCAGGACTAAGATGGAATGCCTCGTTTCCTGTGAAAAGGGTCTCCAGTTCTCTACACTCAGCATAGAAAACACAGCGGGCATGTAGCTGCTATTTTACGCTGGTATTCTTTGAGAGCGTGGTCTTTCCCCGGTCGAGCCGATCCATTCGTGCTACAACCGTAATATAGCTCACCGTGGCTCTACCACGTGTAAATTCTTTCCGTCAGCGCGTAAAGTTTCAGCCCTGGACATGAGTTTTCTTCTTTGAAGGGGGTATTCACGTGGCGGGTAGATTCATGATCACAGTGTCATAAGTCTCGCAACATTTGCCTTGCTTTCTGTCGATATTTCTAGTGTTTTATTTCTGATGTAAATAAGATTGGATGATTGGTTCTCTAACACCGCTATTATCGCTGCTTTGGTTTAGTTTAATTATGGTTAACACATACATAATATTACACTCACGCCTATAACCCAAAAGGGTAGGAAGATGCTACGGACTTCATTTAGGCACGATCCTGACACACCTCCCCCGGCTCCTTTACATCCATACCTACGCATACATGCTCGCCGGTTAAGAGTAATCTTAATCTGGTCCATCTTCGATATATTCCCAATTTGTTCGATAAAATTTCGTCCCTTTCCGACTCCGCCGTTTACTTGTGCAACAAAGATTTGTTTTGTCTTTCCTCGTTTATTTTTTCTACATGACCAAACCACTGAAGCATTCCTTTCTTAATCCTGGTTACATCATCTTGCAAACCACACTTTACTCTTGTCATACAATTTTTCATCGTATTAATCAGATTCAGCCTTAATTATGTTTGGTAGAGCCACATTGCAGCTATAACATTTTGGTTATAGCACGAATGGTTCGACTCGACCAGGGAAGAACCACGCTCTCACGGAATACCAGCGTAAAATAGCAGCTTAATACTGCTGTATTTCGTATGGTGATTGTAGAGATCATAAGACCCTTTTTTACTGGAAGCGAGGCATTCCATCTTAGTCCTCAGGGGTGACAACGCATCTGCATTTTGATTTTTAATCAAAAATAAATGTAGATGTCTATAGGTTACAGCATCCAATTATCATCAGGTAGACTGTGTGCTCGTTTGTCAACCTTAATCTATTTTAAAAAATGATGGAAGTTACTACTAGATGGTAGGACTCCTATAATATCTAGGAGTACGGACAGATCTTACCTATGTTTGCCACTAAACAGTAGTGCTTGCGTTCCTGTGTTCCGGTCTGCAGGAGAGGAGGAGTTTGAAGGTATGGAGAGGTGTACGGCATTCCATCTTAGTCTTCAGGGGTGACAACGTATCTGCAGTCATCTTTATACAAAGTGTGCTGCAGATGTTCATGGATTGCAGAGGCTACTTACCATCAGGTGGACGAAGTTCTTTTCGAAGTTTGTTTATCACTTCAGTTTAAAAACATGATATACCGTTTTAATTATTCTAATTCCTTATTACTTTATATAAGACTACATATTGTTTATCACTTAAGATGGATGACCACACAATAAGTATAATTTTCTTTCTCTCTGAAATGTTTTGATTTAAAATTGCTGACATGGAAAAAGTGCAATATATGAGAAAATTACTAGAAGTAGGATGTGTTACTCTGTTACATACCTATCACGGTATTAGCGTCTTATACTGTCAACATAACACACGACACCGAAGCTTACATCAGCATATTAATTCAGACAATTAGCGAGCATAGGGCATTAGCACATCGTTACCGGGCGACATAGCGCTCTAATCGCCGCGACTGACACGGCAAGGAGTGTATTTGACAGCTGTCAAATTGGATTGCATCCAGCTATTAGGAAACTTCGTGTACCTACAACGGCGCACCGCTAAAGCTTATTATGGATAAGCTCAGTAATATTCTTAAAAATTAAGATCAAATCTAAGTATCCTACATCTAACCGGGCGTATAAAAAATATTTATCCGGCTGTGCGATTCATTTATGTTGTATTATTTAAATTAAAGGTAAAAGCTATCGTTGGGCAACTACATCTAGATGCAGCCCATTACAATGTTTAAACCTAGGTAGGTAGAATTTTCATTTAATCATGGTATGAATAATGTTATCTTGGGCTTATTTACAATTACCCATGATTTTTGAGTAAAGTTTAAATAATTTGTATATTATTAAACTTTAACCGCACCGTTACCTTCTGTCGATTAAAATACTTTTAGTTAATGGATGCTTTTGTATTTTTGACAAATTTAACTAGATACTTAGTTAATTTAATGAATATCCAAACTTTACTATGTTATTATAATTTAGTTTAGCAGAAATAAAAGTTACTTTTATTCATGAATAAATCGAATATCCCTAAGTTTAACCAACTTTTATCGACTGCACTTAGTTGTAGCTAAAATCTAATAGCCGCAGAGATAAAATAAAATTGTGTGTAAAATGTGTCCAGGCGGATACTGGATCATTAGTTCATCAGATCATATAACTGATACAAAGAAAATAATTATAAAAGTACAAGGCTAAATTAGTGTCGAAGTTAGTGCATGATAAATCTTATTTATCCATCTGAATTAAAATTAATGTTATAAGTATCAACTTATCAGTTTTAAATTCTCATTCATTTAAAATAAAGGTTTCGGTGATAATTATTATGTGTTAATTTCGTTCTAATTTCGTATTTTACCCACAAATAATAATTTGGATTTATTTGTAGGTTGTCGAAAGGATGCCAACAGGCATTTTATAGAATGGAAAATATTATAATAAAATAAATTATTATAATATTTTTATTATAATACATTTCTAAAGGCTTTTTTAATAATTAATACACAAGTTTGTAATGATCGTCATATCCATCTGTTGCTTTCTATATGAGCGAGCTTTGTTTCGTAGAAGTTGCAACACTATTGTAGCGAGGCGCGACTTCGAACACTGGTAGTTCTCACTTGACTCGATTAGTGCACTCACTAATTGCAACACAAGTACATTTTCCATTTAATGTCAAATAAAAGAACTAATTAGTGGAAATGTTTTTAGTTTTAGTTTCTGTTATTAGCGTTTTGGTGACTTGAACAACTTCTTTCATTAATTTAATACTCTAATTCTATTTAATCTAATTTAAAACTACTAAACAGATATAAGGTACTCTTTGGCATTTTAATATTAGACTTGTAACTTAGTGTTTCTTATAACTATTTATGTATAATATTTTCTGTACAATAATTATGTTATTCTAATTCTACATCTGCCTCATAGTAATTAAAACGTCCACTACTAGTCATTTCTTGTTGAAGATAGGATATGCCTTAACTCATTGTTTAACTTAAATGGCGTTTACAAGTACAATTATAGTTATTCTAGCTTTATTACGAGTGACATTAGCAGAAAGCCCAATCGTTATATAAATCCCCAAGGAAGCGGATGAATTGAATCCTATAAATTTTTACATTTATACAAATAGAGGTCTTCGGCCGCTGTCAATGCGGTACCTAATGGGTTAATTGTCACGCTTAGGAAGTCGATGGAAGATCACAGTATAGACGGCTAGTACCTTTAACCTTCCTATCTGCAGCTCGTCTGTGAATTTTACGAATGACGTAAAATGAGAATACTTCATATATATAACAATCATATTGAAAATGTGAACGATATAAACACAGATAGAGAGAACGATACAAGCACATTGTCAGAAAGATTGTTGAATGATTGTTGATTTTCTTTTATATCGATTAATGGCCATTTTTACATTAAAACGGTAATTTTAGTGGCTTATGGTGTAGATTTATCAAGTCCGCATGGAGGGGTAAACACGATAACTTTTGAAAATATCAATATTTGTTTTGTTAAGTTATTTTTTTCGGCTATATATAACTTTTGGACGTCTGTATCGATTGAGATGCGGTTTAAAAGATCTCAATGTGCAATAGATTTGGTGATAATATGAACTGATTCGGACGAGTAGATTTTCAGAAATTTGAGAAAATCTGTTTTTGGAATAACTTTTAAACGGATTTACAGATTGGTTTCAAAAACTAATCAGCTCTTAACCTCAAAAAATTATAGAAGATAAAAATCGGTTTATTCGTTCGTGAGATATCGAAGGAGAAAGAATTTGAAAAAAAAAAACGTTTTTTTTACATAACTTCGAGATTTCGCGACATAATTTGGTGAAATTTGGAGAACTTTGCATTTGAAATTAGCGGGAAATTCCAGGGATGGCCTGCAGGGTCGACCAATTTTTTTTAAGATCCGTTATGCCTATAATACAGTAAAGTGGTGGTTTAAGAATATCCATTACTCCATATCATCTCCTGGATGTTGACGAGACGACATAGAGAAACAAAGCAGGAGTCCATCTCATCCCAAGCAGCGTCTTCCTAATAACGACTAAAAATAAAAAAGCGGCTGCCATTCCGCTTGCCACGCGTGGCAACTATGGTAAATATCTCCTCTATGAGTCAATCTATCAGGGAGGTCTATGTTCAGCAGCGGAGCTAAACGTAAGCCTCCCACATTGATTGCCTCGTGGGTGGAATTTCGCGATAGTTGCCACGTTTGGAAAGTGGATTGACAAAAGCAGTTTTTTTAATTTATACTCGTCATTCTTAAGACGCTGCTGCTCATCTCATGATTATTTTTCTCTGTCGCCTTTAACGCCACTACACGGTTGGTATAATTTATAAAACCAATATATATATATATATATATATATTTATATATATATATGTATATATATATTTTATATTTTTAAGTTGTATTTACGCATCTTATCTAACAGTACGAAGTTTTAAGGCGTGTGCTCATCAACATTTTTAATTCCAGTTGTAAGACGTTAATAAACTCAGAATGGGTAAATGAAGGATAATCCGAATCAATTGTAGACACTTGGTATAATTTCTGACGGGTGAGTGCGGATATTGTTAGGTCGTAAAAACGGCGCGATCATATCGTGTACAAGGGGCATTAAGTAGGGGTTATTTATTTAGGCGCAGCATGCCGGTCGGTGGCAAGCCGCGGCTGGTACGCGCGTTACTGGCCTGCCGACGGTACATCACTCACTACCGTGTCTTCTGACGCTACGACAATCATTTGTTTATGTTTCTACTACGCGATTGATGTTTATTATTAACGTTATAATTAAATTTATCTTTTGCATGTCTAAAGACAAAATAAACTCTGTGAAATTCTAAATGTAAAAATTGTATCAAATCTGAATCAAAAGTATTTTCGCTGTTTTTAGATTTTACTCATTAAGAATCGTTTCATTATAGCGCATGGTATGAAAAATAGATGAATAGTAAAATCAAGCGTTAACAACAAAAGTGAAGCCGTTATGGTATTAGTCTGCTGAAAATATTTTATATAATA
Source organism: Parnassius apollo (assembly GCA_907164705.1). Taxonomy (NCBI): domain Eukaryota; kingdom Metazoa; phylum Arthropoda; class Insecta; order Lepidoptera; family Papilionidae; genus Parnassius; species Parnassius apollo. The sequence continues at coordinate 1,402,740 of CAJQZP010000333.1, read as the reverse complement.
TATTTTATCAAATCAGTATATACATATATATATATATATATGGGTTTATTTACTTTATTTGTCTATTTTATATATGTTATATCAATCGTTTTTCAGGAGTTAACTCAAATCACGCGTCGGAGCTGACACGCACAATTTTATTAATTTAATCTTATATGATACATAATATTCAAACGTATATTTTATACACACTCTTTTGTATAATAAATAATTTTCAAATAGCGTGTATTTCACAAGAAAATTAGTAAAGCAGTAATGAATGACACACATGGAATTTTTACAGATTTTTTCGCGTTTAACTTATCTAATTTTAATTCCCGACGTTTCCGGTACTTTGCAGCACCCGTGGTTACGGGTGGCGCTTTTATTAGATAAACAAATTTAAATCGTCATTGTCCATATAAAGTCAACTACTCCGGTAGTGGATTTCTTCTGTTGTACGAAATGAGTATTTGTATGTATTAATTGGATAGACGATAACAGGCCTAAAGATCCTTTATCTGGTGTAAGCGAGATGGTTACACTATTATCAGAGGATTTGATGACAGGACAGGGGTAAATATTCTAGATTTATTGATCGTGCTTTACTTAAACATGTTTTTATAGAAAATTTTGTAGAAAGTGTTTGTAACTTTTAACTACTAATATTGGACATATCGTTATTTTATTGTTCTAAAACTATTACCTTAAGAAAAAGACATATTGTCCAATTAGAAGATGTCTTCTATAATGGGCTAACAGAAGTAAATATTACTAAAATATATGTGAAAAACTGAGTATGTTTTCCAAAAACACGAACGGAAATCAAATTAAATTACTTGAAAATATCTAATAAGTTATTAAAGTTTTTGAATCGTTCCGTCTACAGTGAAAGTATCAAGTGACGTGACCCAACCTGAGGGAATAAGTGTCAGCGGTGCGAACGTTTCTGGCCTGTTAATAAACTCCGATAGGCCGCAACAAGCCGGATTCGTGTACGCCGTCCATTTATAACGAGCCACACGCCGTGCCCGCAGAAAGTAGCCTACACATGAAATCACGTATGAATGAGGCTTTTTTTTCAGTTTTTTTTCGCGTGTAGCCAGCGGCGTCCCGCTTCAGGCCCCATTAAAGCTTACATGTCACTCGCCCCGTCCGCCGAGGGGGGGGACGATGGGGGAGGATGGAAAAATCACAAAATCGGTATTGGCTGCATCCCGCAGCGTGTAAAGCGCTCTACAATACAGCTTTGACGGACGGTCATTTAATATTAACTGTGGTTTTTCCGCAGATGGAAATGTTTTTTTTATTGCTAGCGTTATGCCGTGATGAAGTGGTCGGACTGTTGTTTGTGACGCGCCCTGACGTGTTGCGGATGAGTTGCGCTTTTATACTCTCCACTTTTGAATGAGATTGTTTCATTTCAAGTGCTTATTTTGTTTGAGCTGAATATGATATGCATTTTCCATTTCAAGTGTGCCCTTTGTAAATTCAAATTTTTTGAATTAAATCATCTGAACCTTTTACCGAGCAAAATTTATTTATTCATTGGTTACCAAACATTATATAAAATAACTTTAAAAAAGTAAACGGTCAATTATTTTTATCGAAAGTATTAACAATTTAGGTCGAACTGAAACCTAAAAATTTCATTCCAAACAAAATTGAAAACAAACCGGCAATAAATTTTCAACTTTTCGAACAAGTGATCAAAATTGAACTACAAAAAGTGCGCGTTCGACGAAAAGAGAAGCGACCACAGATGAAATTTATCGCTGGTTGTCAGTCCAAATAAAAGTTTTAACGAATATTTTGCATTCTGATCGTATTAATATTTGTTACAGCTTTTTTCGTAATTATTGAAATAAGTTATGTCCCATATTAGTCTGGGACTTTTATGCTCCATGTCTTCTAAAAAAAAAAATCCAACACTGTTACTTGCCTACAGCGAGTGATACTGAGTAAGAGATTGTGTACACAATCTCTTACTCAATATCACTCACTGGGCACCATCTATCGCTTCTTTCACAATTTTCATCTATACCCATTTTTTTATTAAAGGTGTTCCAAGTGGCTCGATGCTTTTAGGCTCTGCCTATTCCCTCGAAAATTACTCGCGTGACGTAATATATAGCATAGTATATTTTTTTATTTTTTATTTTATAGTATGTTAAATAAATTATTATTTTAATTTTAATTTAATAATATGAAAAATAAAACAGTTACTATACTACAAGGAATCCCACATTCCGGTCTCGGGTGACACCCTAATTAGTTAAAATGTTGTCTTGTCCTTTTGGGCCTTGACGTTGATACGTCTAGTTATATTCCAGTTAAATGTGCAAGGGAACTAGTATGAATATTACCGCATAGATAATTTAATTGCAATTTTATCTGATCTTCGGAATGACTGAACCGACTGTAATGTAACTTGACGAACAGATAGATAGCAACGCAGGATAATCAAGGCAAATCAATATTATATCCGAATTATTGTTTCCTTTTTTTTAGTTTTGAATTGTTTTGTCTTTAATTTATTTAAATTGTTTTGCTAATGAATGGACGGCAGTAGGGGTCCATAAGAGTAGATAAAGTTTATATGAAATTTATAATGAAAGGTCTTATAATTTAGGGTACATGTAAAAAATATTCAAAAATATTTAAAAGAGTGTATGTGTGTGTAAAAGCTCCATAGCTATGTCTTTGTCAACAAAATAAAGACGGCTTCCTATAAAACTGGTAAGGTCAATTCTCGTAATTCAAACTACCAGTTAAATTTTAACAACAAATTAACTAAATCAGATCAGGACCTTGCAATGGTTTTTGAGAAATATTTTACTGATATACCGATATTAACCACTAAATCACTGAATTCTTCTCCATCTCTTACATTTCATAAAGTCCCATCAAAAGTAAAATATTTTAAAACTATTGATAAAGAATACATAGAATATATTCTAAGAAAACCGCAGATCTATGGGGGATTTCCGTTAAAGTTATTACATATAATATAATAGATATAATCACATCTCAACTATCTATTATTTGTAATACTAGTATCGAATTTGGGGTGTTTCCTGATTTAATGAAGCATAGTTAAGTAATACCTTTATTTAAATCTGGTTGTACATTGGGCCCCGCCAATTTTAGGTCTATTTCTGTATTGCCAACACTTAGCAACATTTTTGGAAAAAAATATTTTTGATCAAATGTTAATTTTTTTTAATGTAAATAATTTACTACATAAAATCAATTAAGTTTCACAAGGGGTCGCTCGACAACTGATAATGGTGTTGAGTTGATTGAATATATTTTCAATGCATAAGATAATTCACAGGATGCTTTGGGTATACTCTGTGACCTATCCAATGCCTTCGATTGTGTTCAGCGTGAAACATTAATCAGGAAACTTTAATACTACGATGTAAGAAGTGATTTCATATTTAGGTAACAGAATGCTAAAAGTTGTCATATACAGTATAAGTTCTTCCGGGTCGATAGTACAAATCGGCGTGCCCTTACATAGTAGGGGATAACCATGATATAGTATTATTTGCTGATGACACTTCTTTGATTTTCAATTAAAACGATAGTTACTAAATTATGACGAAGTAAATAAAGCTATATCTAAGTTAATAAATTGGTTTAATGTTAATAATTTGCATTTAAATGGCACTAAAACTAAATGTATGAAATTCGTAACTCGAAATGTCAGTCATGTTAATACTAATATCATTTTAAATAGGGAGGAGCTGAGTCTTATTGATACCACCATTTTCCCTGGAATCACACCAGATGCAAAGGGCTATATCAAAACTAGCTATCAGTCTTATTTCTGCAGCATATGCTCTAAAAAAGATTAGAACTCTTGAGCTATTTTCATAGCATAATGTTTTATGGTATTTTGCTATGGTGACACGCAACTAACACTGAAATTATATTTGTTTTACAGAAGAGGGCCATTAGAGAAATCTATGAATCAAAAGCTAAAGAGTCGTTCAGACAATAATTTAAGGAAATTAATATATTAACTTTGACCTCTCAATACATGTATGAAAATATAATGCACGTACACAAAAATAAAAGTAGTTTTACAAAAATAAGTGATATTCGTCCTGTAAATACTAGAAACAGCCAAAGCTAGTAGCACCCATTACTCGACTCCACCGAGTCAGTAATTCATTCTTTTTTTATAGTATAAGGGTGATAAACGAGCACACAGTCGTGTTAAGTGGATGCTATGACTTACAGTCAACATATAAAACATTTATCTTCAATTAAAAATCAAAATTCAGATGCGTTGCCAGCTGAGACCGAGATGGAATGCCTCGTTTCCAGTAAAAAGGGTCTCTGGTTTTCTACACCCTCCAAATGAAACACAGCAACATTAAGCTGCTATTGTACGCTGGTATTCTGTGAGAGCGTGGTCCTACCCAGGTCGAGTCGACCCATTCGTGCTGCAACCCCAATGTAGCTGCAACATGACTTTACCACGTTAAAATGAATCTTGAGGCGATGAATATGCTTTTACAACAAAATCTTGTAAAATATACAAAATTTGACCTGCACAAAGTTCAAAAACTTTATCAAACTAAGTCTGTATAAAAAGGGTTTTTAGTTTTGTTTATTGGAGGTCATTTTGATTATATTTTGCTTGCTTCCTTAAGTTGCAGTTTTCTGACCACATTGGTAACTCCTAGCAACGCCCTTCATTTCGTTGGCATATTTTTTGTGATTTATTTGTCAAACTAATTTCATTTTGGTCTGATTTTTGGGTAGTGAATGTTGGAGATTCTATGCAATTATTCGTGGACAAAGAAGAAATTAAACCTGACTCATATTCATATTTAATTATTGTATAAGTAGGCGAAAAAATTCTTGCACAAAATTAGAAATTGGTGAAGATTGAGTAAACGTCAGATATACACCCATTTCAATGCGTCGTGTTTTGGGTATGGGACGCTCATAAGTGTTATTATCCACATCGGCATCAGCGCAGGCATCAAAGTGACCACTAGAAAGATCTTGGGAATAACGTAACGTTTTGATGGATTGGCCTTTTATACCAAATATGGCATACAGGTTGTCGTTTCGATACACTTTAAATACAAATGGGTATAATATTTAATTTTTGGATTCTGTGAGAGTTGCAGCACAGAAATCCTATCTCACAAAAATCTCCATATGTAGAGTGTCGTAACATATTTAATGTATACTCTTCTTTTGTTCCGTGATTGTGTCCATGATGGTCATGAGATATAGCAGCAGACATAACATTCAGGACAAAGCATTTCCTATGTATAGAAAATGTACAGTGGCCCTAGCAAAATAGATAAGGGAGTGAAAAAAAACCCACTTAATCTTCAGTGACAGCCATTGAATAAGTCTCTCAAACTCTAAAACCTTAATGTCTTCGAAACATGCAAAATTAATATTTAGTTTATTATTATTGCTACTGGGATATTTCTATTTGTTTTTCGTCTGATTTTGGATGCATAAATACGTGTAAGAATATTTAAATATACATTGTAAACATAAAAACAATGTAATAAATTGTATACGTAATAGAATGAATGCAAGATGGAAACCCTCGGCTTGGGAAACCAAATAGCCGAGGGTAAGGGAAAGCCGGCGAACGATGTCGGTATTTTTAAGGAGCGACGTTTTCTACTTCTGAGCCCGGAGTCACGGAATCTCAGTCACCTCAGGTGATCTGGTACACCAACCGGAATCAACCCGTTTGCTGAAACGACTATTATTATGGTTAAAGTTTCGAATAAACATTATTGTTGTTGCAGGCAAGTCCTTCACTCTGACGATAACGGTATCAACAACACCGCCGCAAGTGACGACGTACAATAAGGCCATCAAAGTAACCGTCGACGGACCTCGGGAGCCACGCTCTAAGACCAGTTAGTATTCATGATTAATTTAGTTAATCTGTTTATTAATACGTAAAGGAATTGTATATGTGTGATATTTGGCATAGATAGAGTTTATGAGGAGAAGGAGTTCAGAAACCAAAACTTATATTTAATATGTGTAAGAAATCCAAAACGAATAAAATTAAAATAAAACATGGTTATTTTCATACTGTCAATATCAAACACGTTGCTTGGACAAGTTATGTATTTCGTTTGTTGACGTTCATACTGTCCAGAGTAAGTACATACAAGCATAATATGCGTGTTATTACTCTAAGGCCAAAGTCAAACACATAATAGTCTGTGATTAAGTAGTCACACAAAGTAGATATTGTCGCTAAAAAATTTAAAAACGTTTCCAACAAATAATTGTTGACAGATTAACTGGATAAGCTGTGAATTTCAAACGTGCCTTTTTCAATAGTATTTGGAGCGTTTATCAAAGAGAAAAAGAGTTTATTTTATAGTTTTAATGTGCCATTGAAAGTGAAATATAGCTTGCTTAGTATACAAACCTAAAATTTTTATAAAATACGCTCGGATGTCGATCACTAGAGTAAAGTTTTATGTTTTACAACAATAATTTCATTATGACATGACATCGCTGAAAGTCCTCAGTATTTTACTCAATAATCTCCATAGTGTCTCCTACCGTAGCCATTCAGCATCGGGTGGGTAATTTAGCTTGTCACCGAAGCTCTACCTGCATTTACGTTACAAGCTACTGGACTAAAATTAATACAGTGTCAACAATTTGAGTCTCAGTTGATTGTCGGTATATAGAGGTGCTAAAGTGCTTAAAACTACGAGAGCTCTCTGAGAACTCCTCAGAACCAGACTACGTAACTTATTCAACTGCATAGAGACATAAGACAAACGTTAACATCTTATACTAGTACTCTGGTATGAAATATCCTCGGAACTCTTCGCCTACCTCAATTCTTAGCACTATGCTCTATGATATCAATAGTGTCTCGCAATGGATAGGTTTTAAAATACACATAGACAAGACAAACGTGATTTGTAACGTCTATGTCACACCTTTGCAGGTAATTGTTGGGAGCACTACGCTCCTAGTTGACGACAAGTATGTTTACCAAGCACAAACTAACAGACTAAGTTAATGTAACTTCGACCGAGAGGTCGGTCAATCGACGGATCTAATTTGGTTTGACAGCGTTTGTTTTACGACACATCTTTCGCGTCACATCTACCTCAAAACTTGTTTCCAAGTTTTGTCCAAGGTAGATACAAATAGTGTGTGTTGGCCAGCGATGAATACGGATCTGAGATGTATCATCGTCCACTACTGGCCGTATGAGGGAGCTCAAGGTCGCTCACTGAGCTGTGGAAAAGGCTATGTTCGCAGTTTCTCTACGTGATAGACGTCATAGTGAGGATATCAACAGTAGAGCCACAGTAATCGACATATCCCAACGAATCAGTAAGCTCAAGTAACACTGGGTCTGATTTTCTACATCGGTCTTTTTTCAAACTGGTGCCTATAAGCTAGAAAAGACAACCGATGTGGAAAATAGGCTAAGAGGCAATTCTCGTATCCTTAAGTGAAGTGTAGCGCAGCACTTGATAGTTTTTTGTTGTTGAAGTAGTTGTAGTGACGACTTGGTTAGAGTTGCAGTAAGTAGATGTATGCAGGTGGCTATGGACCGTACTTTGTGGCATTACATTGGGGAGGCTTTTTTCAACAGCGGGCTTGTGATCGGATTTAATGATGATAATTTTTTTGATTATCACAATGATGATTATTATGATGATGATTATCACAATGATGATTATCTTGATGATGATTATAATGATGAATATGTCGTCAACCTTTTAAAAAGAATATCCAAAGTTTTTTTAAATTATATTTGTTAACGGACAATCTCGTGACTAGTAAGCGTTTTTTGCTCATTATCAACACAATTTCAATCGCTTTCCCTGTACATTTGTTGCATCAGCTTCTTAAAATAATTCCTTTTACATTATTAATGATTTCGTTTACAATCAGCGCATCAACTACTTAAAATAATCACTTTTGTATATTACAAAATACATAACAAAAATACATGAAAACCCTTAACTTTTCTTGTGTAAGACGAAACTAAATTTGTTCGATATCAAATAAATTAATTTGCCCTAGAATTGCTTCAAAATGTTACTTAAATACGGAAGAACCACTCGGTGACGGTAACGAATGACGGTGCCTACTCGGCCCGCTTCTCCAAATCACACCTAATGCTCGATCAATCCTCATCACGTGGAAGAAATTAAAATAATTGAGAACGCAGGATAGTGTCGGCCTTTACAACCAGGAGAGCCAAAGGGTTGCGTACCGTTAGCATTAAAAGATTACTCATAAGTAATAAAAATACTACTATATATTCAATAAAAAAATACGGTTGCTTATGCGGGCTATCCATACGAGTGCCTGCTAATTTCAAACGGAAAGTGATCCAAATTCCACCTATTATGACGTTTTTGAGCTCGATTTGTAAACCGCGATTTCTAATTTTTTTCAAAATTGAATATTTCACAAACAAATCTATATTAGATTCAAATGGTATAGAAAATCTAAGTTTGGTGAAGCCCCTTCGAAAATCATTGATTTTCATAGCAGGAAGTTAATAAATTAAAACAACAAAAAAGCTCAGCTAAAGTAGCATCAAGAACACTGACGGAATTTCATTCCTTGCTAAATGTTTCTCAAAATTCGTATTGAATTAATCAGTATTTGCACAACGTTACGGTTAGATTAAGGTTTTATTAATGTCCATATTTACTTTATAATTTATGATTATTTAATATATTATAATAGCAAATCAAAAGTCCACTGTCGATCATCCCTAGCGTGCCTCAAAAACTAGCATATTACTCATTCTTAATCCATCTTCTCCGTAGTTACTTTCTTTTATCCCCCATAAAATATTACTATTGTGAATATTAATAGAATATGATTTATTTGAGATAACTAAAGCCTTCGTAGTCTGAAATGTGGCAATTTGTAACACAGGTACATAGAAGCTTATTCTACATTCAAATTGTGTAGGATAAAAATAAAATGGTAGATTTTATATTAAAAATTATTATTGATAAGATCAGGCGTTACTTTGCGGAAATCCATTATAATAAATAAATAAATTAATTTGCAACCTTCCGCTAATTACATATAATGATGTGTCTTACCTGGATTGAAGAACACCTCCCGCCCTCCCTCAATTGCATACACCAATCCCGTCACCACTAATCCCAGCACCACTACTCCCAGCACCACTACTCCCAACACCACTACTCCAGGAAAGACACACCATCGATGATAATATGACACGTGTTTCGCCTCTACACGAGGCATTCTCAGGTGATGTAGACTCTACGGCGGCTGACTACTTAGCGGTCTCTCAACTTTAAACAAGGACGTCTACAGATGCGTTGTCAGCCCCAGGACTAAGACGGAATGACTAACATCTCGTAATTATTCTGGCACTCTAAACGTTTTAGAACGGAACACTAGTTCAGGCACAACTATTTAGCGGTAGTAATAGTTAAGAGGGTGATATCTAAATAGATGGATATTTAGATAGAGAAAGAGTCCTACTGCACAGTAATCACTCACCACCAGGTAGGGATTTAATCAAGCATTGGGTGCGTTTGGCAGAAAAAAGCGCTAGCAAGCGCTTGTAAGCAAAATGGCGATCGTAAGCGGTAAGCGCTGTCAAATCGTAAGTAGCTATTTTCCTCCAGGACACGATGTTAGTATTAACCGGGGAACCTAACCTAATTTAAATATATGTTTGTAAAGTATTCATATTAAATACTTACCGATCATGAATTTTTAATAACATGTATATGTTTATTCATGTCAATATATTACTTAAAACTAATATTGCACAAAACTTGATGAAATGCTTATAAACTCTACTTCAAAACAAACAAATTAAATAAGCAAAATGGCGGATTGTGTCAGCGCTACTGAAGTAGCAATCGTGTCCTGGCCGAAAACTATTTCAGCGCTTGTAAGCGCTTGCTAGCGCTTTTTTCTGCCAAACGCACCATTGACTTATAACACATTAAAAAAGTGAACATAGAGTACTCGTATTATGCTGTCTGTACCGATAGCTCGGTAGACGAATGCGAGGGCACAAAGGAGGATGCTGTAATGAATCGGTTGTTTAATTAATTAGTCAAGAAAGGGCTTGAGAGGTGCGGGGAGGGCCAACCACCCTACTCGCATGCATGTGCCCTGCATATTGATTTATTATGCCTCCAGCCTCTATACGGAGGCGATAAATTATTTAATTCTAGTAAGTTCCGACGAGTGTTTACATGACTACACTTACTCGAATAGTGTTGTACGGCCGCGTTAATGACTTAGTTCGGGAACTGTTAATACGGTGCGTTGTTCATTACAATGTTCATTGGACGTCCTTTGTGCTGGCGCTTAGTAATGCGATAGGAATCTATCAAACGATCCTGTGTATTACGGGTTAAATATTTACCTATATGGAAATTTAAAGACAAAATGACATTTTTATGTGTATATTTTTAATAAATTATTAAGTAAAAATATTGTTAATGATATCTTAACAGACTTGTTGCTTTGCTACTTGAAACTCTGCTCCTGAATTTATCAACTTTTTAATTTATTTTAAACTAAATTTTACCTGCGTCTTCCACGTAGATCTTATACAAAATACCCTGATCTATATTTTTTTACCGGAATAATTTTTGCTCAAAGTGTGATGCAGTTAGGGCCATAAAATTGAAGCTTATCTTTGCAACTGTACATTTTGATCAATACTAGAAAATCCAGTAGTGAAAAAGTTAAGTTAAAGTTGCAGTTTTAATATGTACGTCCTACTGCTGGCCACAGGCCTCCTCTTATTTCTGAGAGAGTTTTAGGGCAAGAAAGTGTATGCTGTGCTACCCCATGTGTGTTGGTAAACTTCACATGTCTTCGAAATTTTTTTTTATTTGTCAGACATGCAGGTTTCCTCACGATGTTTTCCTTCACTGTCGAGCATATGGTAAATCAGTACATACAATTGCATTTAACATTATCATTACATATGCAGGCGGGTAATGACAAACTGAATTTTAATTTCTTGGTTGAAAAATAAAGAGTTCACATTTTCAATTTCATTTTATTAATTTTGAAATAAAAAGTTATATTTACCTCTTAATCAAAAGGTGATATTTGTTTCGGCTGGCAGTATTTTGAATTTTTCAAATCTTTCAAAACTTTTTGAGAGTGGGTATTTGACGACAATTGGAATACTGGTGTTATTTCCGTATATATTTACACGGATTTATATTTGCGGTTATCTCTAAAATTATGTACCCCAAATTGTACCGTTATAAAAACGTCAAAAATCGATATTGCATCAAATCGTGAAAAGAAAATTTTTTGGTCTGAAACTATTTATATATTTCCTATAGTTTATGAGGTAATCATTAAAAACCATTTATTTTATCAGGTTTTCGATTTCGCCAAAAACCTCAGTGTTTTTCGGATACAATACAGCCTAGATCACTCTTGTCATTGTTCTCTATCAGTTCGTAAGTTTCATGATTTAAATCGTTCATCATCATCAATCATTTGATTTTCAATCGATTCAACCATTCCAAAGACTAGTTTTAATTGAGAAACAGACATAAATTTTAAAAACTTATTAAAACTTTGATAGCATACGAATAACCATCTGAGTGCAATAGTACTTAGTTCGTTATTACAGATAGGAACTTCAATTTTACTCGTATGTAAGTATACGTATAGATAATAGAATAAAAATACATAAGTAGGTGTCTATGGATCACAATACTCGCTTATGACTTATCATGAGTGAAAAATTAAAAATTATATGTTGTTTTTACACTGTTTGTTTGAAATAAAAATAAACTGTAGATATTTAATATACGAGTACGTTTTTTAAGGATTTTATTACCTAAAGAGTTCCGAAAAGAAGAAGATTATGATATTGAAGAAGAAGAGATTATAAAATCCATTTCAATTAATTTTATTATCATGTCTAGGGGGATTTGAAAAACTGAAAAAGATTTTATAGTTTTGATAATAAATGACAAATTGAATAAACCTGGTTCATAAATTTTATTTATAAAAATCAATCAGGTATAAAGTTTAATGGTTTGAAGACTACAATTATGAATAAACTTTGAGTGTTTTGACTTGCTTGAATTTATTTTGAAACACATAATCTAGAATAAGATTTTTTCCTCTATATTAGACCGTAAAACCTCGCTGCTAAACGGACCTCTTTTGTTGTAAGAAGGATTTGCTATATTCGCCAATCTTGATAAGAGTTAAGATTAAGAATTGAAAATTATAGGTACTCATGGAAAATATAAAACAAAATATTATGCATATTTGTGACAATGAACTTAATAAATTAGGATTTTTATTAATGTAATATGAAAACGTCGAAAAAACAAACTATCAAACGACAAAAAGTAACCAAATTAAAAAAAAATCAGGAAAGAAACATTTTTGTACTTAACATTTTATTCTTTTTTTTCACAAAAGTTTAGGAAAGGCTGTTACATAGGCTACAATCAATAACTAGTGTTCCCGTCGCTAGCTATTCAAACTGCTTCCATACTCTGCTCCATAATTCTAATCAAGTTATCCTAATAAGATTACGTTCCATTCTTCCTAGTTGACGTTGTTTTCCTGTGTTGCGTTTTTAAGATCTCTAAAATTAGCGAAGGCAGAATTTCTTTTCTTAATTTGCCTTCCAAGCTTATCCCATACATGCTCTATGAGGTTTAAGGGGGCGAGCGCGCAGGCTACCCTACAGGATTGCTTTCAAGGCCTTGCAGGTATTCGACAACTACGGTCGCCATATGGGGACATGCATTATTTTATTTCTTCATCGCCGTCATTATTACAGCCCTTCGCAAGTCCACTGTTGAACAAAGGCCGCCCCCAAGGAATACCACAAAGCATGGTCCTGAGCGAACTCCATCCATCGCCATAGTCACACAAAAATTTGAAAATGGCTCGACCGATTTTGATGATTTTTAGTGGGTATTTGAGTGTGTCCCTGGACGGTTTAAAAACTCAATTGGACTTGGTAGGTGGCGCTGTTGTCAAGATCCAGAATTCACCCATGCGAAGCCGGGGCAGATTGCTAATCATACATAAAACAAATTTATCTCCTATAAAGGATAGTGTCGATGTTAGTGACGAGTATTCAATGACGCGAAGTCCGTACATGCCCCCAAACAAATACCTTTCAATCTCAATACCTTAACCGATCCTCCACAATATGCCTCTTTTCCAACGATGTTGCACTGAGCATAAAGACCTCTCTCCTGGGCATCTCCATACTTTAATCCTTCCATCATCTGTCTTCACGCAAAATCTGGACTTATCCGTGAACAGAACTTGACTTCAAACTTCGTCATTCTAATTTCTGTGATTAAGAGCAAAATATCTCGAGTTACTCGATGGCATGAGGCAAAAAGGCAACCAAGTGTGAATTTATTCCGGCCCATTTCAGTCTTTTTCTCATAGTTTTTATGCCAACTGTAATCCATCGAACTTCTTGGAGCTTCGTTCTTACCTTAGAAGTTCAGGTCCGTTTTCTAAGTACGCTGATAACGATGAACCGGTCGTCTCAGGCCACAGTTTTCCCTTTTATGTCCCTGTATTGCGAGTGTTGTATACTCGGACCACAGATTTTGATATTTGTAATGTTTGGGTCACATGCTTGTAGGTGTGCCCAGTTTTAATTAAAGTAACGCAACTTGTGTGGCATTTAGATATGGCATTCTCAGTTTATTTGCAGTAGCAATTCACACTTAACACGACAAATAAAGCAGTCAAGGCGAAAATTTAAACAAAACCTAAACTTAACCTCAAATTCAAAAGTTGCCAAAATTTTCACAGTATGAAAGAACGCAATATTATGCAAAAATGAGGGCTAATAATATTACGCTCACTAGATGTCGCTAGTTGGCAGTAATGTACAGTTAAAAGTTTATCGGTTTCTAAAGTGTGTGTAAATAGATAAAACAATGCCACAGTAGTTTGCTCATTAATTTCTTGCACCTACGAGTATTTACACTGTTTTTTTTTTTAAATTGTCTACTTTTAGAAATATCCTTAGTTTGGTTTATCCATTTTCAATCTAATTAATATAAAATATAACTAAAATTTCTGAAAGAAACATTAACCTTTACATATTCCGAACAAATAAACTTACCCTGATATGAAATCTGTCAAATATTTCACCTCATTCCTAAGTGTCGTCACCCTGGTAGCAGAAAATTTGCACTCATCACATAAAAACAAATGAAATGAGATGGCCAAAATGTGCCCCAAGCTGTACAAAAATAATGAGTTTTGAATAACTATTAACATTTCACAGCAGCTGTTGAAAAAAATCAAGTTTAAAAGTATTTAAAGTGATTTCTTCTCTGTGAAGCACTCGATTACACCTTTAATGTGGCCATATAATATTTAAAAAGATCAGAGTAGAAAAAACAATAGCTAAACTCATAAAAATACTTTATTTATGATATGTATAAAAACAAGCTTTCAACTAATGAATTAATACATCAAAATACACTAAGGGATAGGATTTTATTTATTTGTTTATTACAGCATCAGCTTAAACATGTAGCGTTACATTATAGGATAAAGTTATTTTACTTTAGTACTTGCAACACTGAATCCGTCCGTCAAGGCATCAAAACAGTCAAAGTGTCAATGTCAGACTTAATCTGATTCACGTATCATGCATATTTAACCTAGATAACACTCATGAATTGGAACTTTATTCATATCTACATTGTGTAATAATGACAAAAACCGACTGCCAAAATCAACTTTTTTTAATCTTCATAACTTTTGTCCCCTTCTGCGTAGCTACATACACTTTTCTAATTCTTTATATAGAAGATCTGCACTTTCAAATGACATAGATTTCATCTCTGTACAGTCTGTGGCACAGGTTCATACAATTTTTGGCCATCCCTTTTAAAAAAAATCTGAAACTTTCTTTTGTGGCCAGTACGTGTGATAATTACAACACGAGATATTAAACCTTTTTTGCGTGCCTCTAAATTTGTCCATGGGTATATATAACATTGAGGATTGTAGTCAGGATAATTAGATCATTTAAATGGTCTAATTCAGGATCTGGTTTGTACGAGGTAGAGCCACGCTTCAGCTATATTATAGTTGTACCACGAATGGGTCGGCTCGACCAGGGGAGGACCACGCTCTCACAAAATACCAGCGTTAAATAGCAGCGTAATGCTGCTGTTTCGTAAGTTGAGTGTAGACAATTGGAGATCCCCTTTTACTGGAATCAGGGCATTCTATCTTAATCCTCAGGAGTGACAACGCATTTGTATTTTAATTCTTAATTGAGATTAAATTTAAATGTTTATGGGCAACAGAATCCACTTACTATCAGGTGGACTGTGTGCTCGTTTGTCACCCCACGCTATAAAAATATCTGACGTATCACACCTTAGACGCTGCTGCTCGTCATCGACAATCTGAGTATAAAATTTTGTCACCGTCGTTTTTTCAACCTCATGTTTTCATTTATAGCCATCATTAAGTAAAGGACGTGTATTGAGTTTTAAGTTTTAATAAATTGAGATGCTTTAATGTTACGCCAACATAATATACTAACGGCAGAAATCCACTACTCACTAAGAAGTATGGTCTATGGTCTATCCGTCACTGAATTAATCTATGATACGTGCTCGGTGGTGAAGAAAATTATTGTGAGGAAACCTGCATATCCGAGAAATATTAAAATATATTTTGAAGACATGTGAAGTCCGCCAACACGCATTGGGGCAGCACGGCGTACAATTCTCAGGGGGACGTATATAGGCTGTAACTTTACTTTTTACTTTAAATTAATCGCACAGAGTAGAGAATGTCAAAAAAGATATTTAAAATGTTGCCAACAAATAATTAGTGACAGGTTGACTGAATGAATTATGAATTTTGATTGATGATTTCTAACTTTCCATTTTAATAGTCTGCAGAATGTATATCACTGAAAAAGCTTTTATTTTATATTTTCTTTATTAGATATCTACGTTTTAAATCACAATGTTGTAAGCATATATACCTAATACATACATACATATATATACGACACATCACTAATGTTTACAAGCGTGACAACTATGGCAATATTCCCCTTATCTAACAATCAATCAACAAATAGGATTATGATAGTGAAAGACGATCGATTCGCATCCATACCAATTAATTTGAATATTAAGTTTAAAAATAAGAACAATATTAAAGCTGACAAATGCAACGAGATTCTTGAAATTTTAATGTAAGAGCAATAATAAAGCGGTAGTTCAAACACAAGGTACCGCGCTGAAATCCTTGCGTTTACTATTTTTACCCATTCGGGTGGGTGGCTCGGTTTACAGCCGCCGTACAGTAGCCGCCTACAATTTAATAATCGGACAGATTGTTAACGATGTTTTTCTTAAGGCAGCAATGTCTGGCTATTTTAGGTGCGCCCGTGCATGAATAGCGGACCACCCGCGCGTTTTGATACTAACTGCATAGGATGTTTGTTTGCTTACAACTTTCGATTACTAAACAAATCAAAAGTTTCTTGCTTTGTACTTTCTATAAAGGATTGAATAGGTTTCAAAAAAACAATTGTGATTAATTAAAACTATAGGTGCAATTCAAAACAAAAAAGTAATTTACAAAATTGTACCAATAACATAGCACAGCTTAATTAAGAAAAAAAAATACTTACCAGATTGTTGTGAGATTGTTGACTATCGGTAGCGTTTCCAACAGACTGGCTGTGTTGACCAATGAATCTGCCAGCTTATGCGTCACAAGAGACAAATGAAGTGCGACGTCTCTGTTTAAACGTCGCGTTAGGTTCTCGTGGTATAGATCCCATGGTGTTTCTACACAAAACATTAAAAACATGTTTATTTGCTCTGCTCATCGAACTCTAACATTGTCAGGCCCTTGCCATCACCTTGACATTTTGTTCCCAAATGACAGGTACATTGGCGCTGGATAAGGCCCAACAGATGACGTAATTAATCTAATTATATATTTATGGTATAGACATCATCATTATTATCATCATCTACCGATAAAAAAGCTCCTAATCATCTGTTGAAGATTTACCACAGTGGTCACTCTAGATAAACGGACTAGCTAAAAGTTAAATAAAAGTTAATACACCAAAAAGTTAGTAATTACAACAAAGTTATTATGACCTAAAAATCTTGCCAATGGCACAGGTCTTACATTTTTGGGAGGGCGATGAAGCAATAATTAAGCCACCATAATGCTCCAGTGCGTATTCGCGGTCTTAGCGAATAGTCTTCGAAATATTTTATTTCTTGGACTTATGAAATAAAATACGGATGGAAAAAATATATTGGAAATTTACAGATTTCAATTTTTATTTTAAATACATTATCTTACATTCACTATTTGCTCCAAATCTGATGTTAAAAATCTTTAATTAACTAACATACATATATCAAAATTACGAGATAAATAATAATATAACAAAATTACGAGTACAGTTATGGAATTATAAGTACATTGGTCGTATACGTCGTAGTTCGATTTATTAACATTATTTCTAATTAAGTTTCGATATATGTACTGTAATTTCTATAAGCTATTTTATATTTTTTATCAGTTAACTTAATTCAGTAGTTGAGGTTTAAGTTGAAAAGTATATATTTAATTTAAAGTAAGGAATGGAGATAAGATGGAAGTAAGTAAATTATAAATAAAATTGTTTAATTTAAATTTAATTTAGTGTGTGCATTCGTCGCTGTTGTAGTCAGCGTACGGAATAAAACACTAAAGGCTAACTAGTTGAAATACTTGGCATAATAAATCTAACTAGACTGGACGCCACCCCTCAGTGTAATCCTTTAATCAGGTCCACGGTAGCCCTTTTCCACCCCATTTTTCCCTCCCATCTGTAACATACTCCCTCTCCCACACTCGAACCCCTCGAACGGTGCAAATGACAGTTTCTAATTCCGACTTGCCATGAAAGTGTGTAATTGTTGCGCCGTTGATTTATACACTCCGAGCCTTTTGTAACAGACTTGTATGTGTGTGTAATCATCGACGTGTGAGTGGCATTTTCAATTGTTTTCAGTTGGATGCATCTGCATTTGTCAATTTGACATTTCAAATATCGACAAGCTTAAAACGGCATCGCATTATATATTATTCACAAGCCCTCACAAATCTGCATATTAATTATATTGCGATTTATTATCAAATTGTTTAACATTATTGACAGGAGAAACATTTGTTGACATGTTCATGGAATTTAAAAAAATCTGGAAAAAATCTTAAAAAAAATGGAATTTAACTAAATATGTGATGTTTTCGCAATCTGTGCAGAATTTAATGACACGTTTTAAATAACAACAAAGCTATTTTGTGATGTCTAATCAATATTTTATAATATCCTGAGCAAGCAGATGTCAATCAGTTACTTTTTATGTACAGTAGCAGCAGCCTATATTATGCGCTTCTTTGATGGGCACTTCTTTTACTTACATTTCAGGTGTCACTTGAAAAATCTATAATGTTACGGACACGGCGGCTTCCTCTGGATATTTCCTTATATAGCGTATAGTAAATCAACTTTTAAATTAACACTTTTATCGTGCTGATAATAAAATGTACATGTCAATTAACATTTATATTATTAATATATTTCATATTAAAGCAAAAATATTAAGCTTTAAAAATAACAAATTATATTAATATATATTTTAACACAGAATTAATATTCTAAAATACTCTCCATTCGCTACAGAATCGAGTGTGTCAATTGAAAAACTTCATTATTGGCTTTCCGTTACTGTACTCGCGGAAGTTGCGACAAGATTGAATTATATCCTGAATATTGTAACCATAATTTTTTTCTTTAGGCGGTTTTTTGCTGAATGGGTACTAAATACAACTCAGTTTAAATAATCTTGCAGTTTAACGAACACTGGCCAATTGAATATAGTTTAAATTTTTTACTGTTCTAAATATGTATATATTCTGTTACTTAAATAAATATATAAAAGTTACTGCCTATATACGTCCCACTCCTAGGCACAGGCCACCGCTCATTTCTGAGAGGGTTTTAGTGCAAGGAATAGTCCGCCGCGCTGCCCCAATGCGTGTTGGCGAACTTCATATTTCTTCGAAATATATTTTTTTTCTTATTTCTCAGACATGCAGGTTTCCTCATGATGTTTTCCTTCACCGCCGATCACGTGTAAATCAGCACTTAAAATTGCAATTAACAATTTCATTGGTGCCGGCGGGGATCGAACCTGGTTTGCTCGCGTATTGTGAAATTAACAGCGAGCGCTAACCATCTGAGCTACCACGGCTCCTTATAAATAAATAAATATATATTACAAATTAATATTAAACTGAAATATTGGTAAATTGTAGTAAATGTAAAAAATATGATATGTATTTTTTTTGAATTGTTTTCTAATTATTTATTATTGTTTGTTGCGTTGTTACGGTCCATTTCAGTTTGTTTTGACTGTTCAGATTTAGTGTGACTGTAATTTACATAATTTTAATTATTTTTGGGATAAAAATTACCTATATTAAAAATGATAGGAATCGATTCAGTAAACGATTCTGAACAAACTATTTCCAGGATGTGCGTTAATTATGTTACATGTTGTATATATATGTGTGTGTGTGTATGTGCACGCTGTCCGTCTATTCTTTCGTACACGTCGTAAATGCGCGGGACTTTGTAAATACAACAGAGTGTATATATCCTCTCGACTTCGTAAACACAACAGAGTTTTTTTTTATAGAAGAGGGGGCAAACGAGCATGCGGCTCACCTGATGGTAAGTGACTACCGTCGCCCATGATCAACACCAGAGGAAATGCAGGTGCGTTACCGGCCCTTTAGAAAGGAGTAAGCTATAGGTTAGAACACGCACGTCTTGCTAAATACATACGCATTGATATTGTAATATTAAAATATAATTTGCTTTTAAATTTATTAAAGTTATGACGCGTACATTTGCTAAACACTCAATAATCTAGAGATTATAACACATATGACTTGGTTAGCACAGTTAGTAAAGAGAGGTTATAATGCGTACTTGATAAAAATACATAAGCATTTATTATTGTCTGTATAAAATCTCTACTTACTGTGCTAACTCCATCAGCAATATCTGGAACTTGTGCAGAAACATTGTCCGGCTTCATTATTGTTATTATTTTTATTATTTATTATGTACAAAAAACTTGTATACACTCAACAAAAATAATCGTCGCGACACCACACTGTTCAATGCGAAATAGAAAGACGAAACGAAAATAACTGGCTTGCTTTCTATGAGAGAGAGAGAGAGAGAGAGAGAGAGAGAGAGAGAGAGAGAGAGAGAGAGATTTTTTTCCGTCTAGCCCTCTTTCACAACGCGCGATAAGGAACTTCGTTCCAATAAAACGAAATTTGAAAACAATTTTTTCTCAAAGATATGCAACTAATTGAATGGACACATAATAATAATTATAATTAATATAAGAAATCTATACAAATAAATAAAATTGAAGTGCCTGTTTGTATTGTTAAAATAACAGCTTTTTACTACATGAATATGAAAGTTTATAGGATACTCAAACAAAAAAAAATCCACGCAGACTTAGTCGCGGGGACCAGCTAGTTGAAAACAAAACTTGTAACCCTATTTTCTATCCCATATTTCTGACTTTCATTTGGTCACAGTACATATGCGTGAAGAGTACAGCGGGAGTGATTCTAGTAATGTTCCATGCAGGTATGTAGCATGAATAATCCTGTGATTGGTAAGCAACACTTACGGGCAATCCACGAGAAATATGTCTGTATACATTTTCAGATTAAATCGAAGGAAATATTATTAATTGGACAGCGTTTTAATAGACGTGCGATTAACTAGTATTATTCTGATATAAATAAAGGGCAGATACGTCTCGACTATTTAGAAAGAAAAATAACCCTAACAACTAATTGCCTACAGCACACTAATATCGAAAAAACCTCTCAACTTTGAGTCAAAAAGCTTTTTGTATCTATTTTGTTACATTGAGACTAAATTATTTAATCGCTTAATATTAAAGACCAAGACCTAAATGTATTATAAATAAGAACCTGGTACAATCACTCAAGTTCGTATAAAACTAAAACTTGGGATCCGAGTGAGTACTTTACCCCATTTGCTGTCCCGTGTACTACATGAAGTTAATTATGTCTGAAAATCGGACAATGAAAGTGTTAAGCATTGACTGTAACTAAAGGAGCAGCTAATATTGTTTGTATAGTAGGGCTACGATGGTTATCCGATTACAGACCTAGAGTACGAAACATATCTAACTGCAGAGAGATGTAAGAAAGGGTGACGTTATATTCCCAAAATTTCACCGCTGCTTTGGAAGACGTTTTCAAGGAAGACATTTTCAAGCTTCTCGACTGGTAAGAATACGGTATTAACATCAATGGTAAGTGCATCACTCACCTTCGGTTTGCCGAAGATATAGTCCTTATGGCAGAATCGCTGGAGGACTTACGCACTTTGTTCAATGATCTCAATATTGTCACCCTCACCCTTATCACCCTACAGATAGGTCTTAAGATGAATATAGACAAAACGTGTAGCGTTCATGTCCCACATATGCCGGTAGTTATTGGATGCACATCACTCGAACTTGTCGACGAATATACTTACTTATGACATTTTTAGTATATATATTTTTTTTTTTTTTTATATATATATATATATATATATATATATATATATATATATATATATATATTTATATATATATCCGTGGCGCAGTGGCTTAGCAATGGGCCGCGGGTTCGAATCACCCACGGAACAAGTATTTGTATGACCTACAAATAATTTTTCCGGGTCTGGATGTTTATCCTTGTGAAGTTTATGTTTGTAATCTGCCCCCAAATTCAGGAGAAACCCCTAGTGTGGAGGTAGCGTTTTTTTTTAAATATAAAGAACATGAAAAGAAGAACATATGAACAATTTTAATTTAATAACCCGACTATGTAAGTACAACTTCGACCAAGAGGTCAATAACAGGTAACTTGTCTGAGCAGCGTTCAGGAGATTACGATACATCTTCTCATCACGTATAACTCAAAACATAAAAATTAAATTTTACGACCAGTGCCTGTTGCTTGACTTATGGATCTGAGACGTGGTCCTTCACTGCTGCTTTAGGTCGCTGAGCAAGCTATAGAGAGGGCTATTTGTGTTCGGCGTTTCTCTGCGTGATAAATTTAAATTAGAAATGAAGATATCCGAAGTAGAACCAGAGTAACCGACATAACTCAATGGATTTGTAAGATGAAGTGCCAATAGGGCGACCATATACACGGCAGTACAGACACACAGGCGTTTACGCACACATCCATACGTATTATTTCAGAAATATGAATATGTCATTTAAAAAATGATCAATTAATTGAACTAAAAAATTAAAACACTATTACGGTAATGTGTTGTTTGTATAAATATCTGACAAAAATCAGAATAATTGCATGTATATTAGTATGGTTATTACTCGTTAAAAGAAATTTTTGGAGGTATTTTTGTGATTTTTTTCTATCGTACAAATTTGTAGTATCATGTTTTCAACACACTATATAACTAGCATATATCCAGAAAAATATCATGTATTTTTCTGGTTTTATTTACCGCGGTGGATCAATCATATACTTTGAGGCATTATTAAACTTTCGTTTAGCTCCTGTGGTCCCCTTAAGTCAAGGGATATGAAATGCTTTGCGCCTTACAACTTGTTTGGTTTTATATTATGGCGTAAATGCGATAATAATTTACAAACGTAACTTTTTGTCAGCTCTTTTTCTTTGACTCAGTTCCTAGCGTGCCAAAAAAAAAACAGCTGCAAAAATTAATACTGCCTTTGGAACAAACACAGTTTATACGAGACGTAAGTCATTGGCTTAAATGTTTTGACGACAGGATGACAAGTTGTGAAGTTTAACTTATCCCTAGTCAGTCAGTTGTTTTTTACGAAAGCGCTGTACTCTTACATTTGAAAAGATATCTAGATGCGACCAAAACAACTACGGAACTAGAACAGATACTATAGTTCAGTTATAGAGGGTAAAGAAAATAATGGTTCGATGGATAACCCACGCGCTAACTAACAACAAGCACGTTGCACTTTTAGTCTGTGAAGATATTTTTCTACGACTACGCAAAAAAAAAATTATGGTCGATGATTGCAAGCGATGAAACCTAGGTTCGCTGCGACAACGGAAAGCATGAGATCTTTTGGCTTCATCGTATACATAGCTACAGAGCCCAATAACATACCCAAAGCTAGGCCGTGATGGACAAGAGATAATTAATTCTATTTTAGAATCAAGAAAAAGAAGTAATTTTACTGTCACATCGAAAACTTCATTAGCCCCCGAAATTGCAACGAAGTTATCCGTTATTCTTCAGTAAGGCAATGCGCAACAATATAATATTACAAAATCCGTCCGCCACGTCTAAGAAGAACACAGTTGGATAACAATACCATATCCAATTTATGGCCTTAAGGGGAAATATGTATAATGTCAAATGGCTTAGCAAGATCCTTCGTTATGCCGAAAATATTGCAGCATTAATTTTGAAATAAATATATGGTAAAGTTGAGGATTAATGTTAGTGATTATGTTAGACGAAAACACGATTTCGTAAAATTTTCTCGATAGAAAAAAAATCCAAAGTTACCTCCAAAATAAACAATAAACCGCTGTTATTCATAAAATACTTTAAATACTCGTAAGATCATGAAACTTTGCATACTAACTGAACTAACTATAAAGCAGTGCTTATGTTATTTACTTTTTTTTAAAATACCATTATTTTCACTGTAAAAAGAAATTACCTAAACTATCGGCGTCTTGAGCTTGATTCCTGTCGTTCCGTTATTTTTTTTTTTTTTTTGCGCCCGAAGCAATTAAAGGGCTACCCTATACGTAGGGGAGGCGGAAAATGCATTACGCATACCACGATAGCCGGTCTATCGTGGTTATGGGGGACTCACTGTCCTACCGGGGACCCTAAGTGATACCCCCTAAAAACCGCCTTTGGGGACAGGCAACCGGCTGATTAAGCTCTATTGTGCCTTATCATGAGCGACCCTCTTTTGGGAAAAGAGGGCGCAGGCGGCTAAGTGCCGCTGAGGGAGTGCCTACGAAGGCAAGTTAATGTTAGATATTACAATAATTTTATTTAATTAGAGTTGGCCTGAGCTGCCAGGAGACAGTTCAGGTCGTTTGAAAGTTTATTAGGCGGGTCCGAGAGAGAGTTTCTCGGCCTGCGGACACGATAGCGAGAGGGGGGTGGGGCTGCATAAGAAGCTGCCTCACGAATTAAGTGGTTTGGGTGCGACTCTGAGGCTTTGAAGAAGTTCTCAGAGAGTTTTTTAAGAAATTGTTGAATTGTTGGGAGCTCTAAGTCCCGATGAAGGTCGGCATTGCGGACGTACCACGGTGCGTTCGCAGCTCGACGACAGAATAGGTTCTGAACTATTTGGAGTTCATTTAAAATGTTAGGGTTTGCGTGGGCAAAGACGGGGCCCGCGTAGGACATGACTGGTCGTATACATACCTTGTAGAGTGTACGCTTGTTTCGAAGGGACATTTTACTGTGTCGGCCCAACATACTGTTGAGTCTACTCAGATAAAATCGTGCGTGACGGGTTACTCTTTTGACGTGGGGCTTGAAAGTGAGCCCTGTGTCTAGAGCGACACCTAAGTATTTGGCGGACGTATGCCAGGGGACAGGGGTCCCTAGCATACGTATTGGTGGAGTGTTTTTGAGACGGCGTCGTTTATAATCGAAGTGGACGGCGGAGCTCTTCTCCGGGTTCACATCGATGCGCCATTTTTTGAACCAAGCTCCTAGGTCATCAACTGACTTTTGGATCTTGTTCCGTATAAGGGGTAGTGAGACACCTTTTGCAGTAGATGGCAGTGTCATCTGCAAAGAGGGAGAGTTGAACACCTTTCGACGGGATGGGAATGTCGTTGGTGAATAGGATGTACAGCAGAGGAGCAAGTACTGAGCCCTGAGGGACACCAGCCTTGATAGTTCGCTGTGAAGAGAGCGTGCCTTCGTGTCTGAAACGAAAGGTACGATGTTTTAAATAGGAGGCCACGAGACGAACTAGACGATCGGGGAGACCTATTTTATAGAGCTTGTAGATAAGGCCTGTGTGCCAGACTCTATCGAAAGCTTTGGCTATATCGAAAAAGACCGCGATGGTCTTATGACGACGAGGTTAGAAACCGCTGAGGATATATTCCACAATGCGGTGAACTTGTTGGGGACATGAGTGTTTGGCTCGGAAGCCGAATTGATGGGGAATGATAAGAGGGTCGCCGTCTGTGGGAAACAGGTAGCGCCTCATACGACTTTGGATGACTCTTTCGAAGAGCTTGCCCATTGCCTTGAGGAGGCTAATGGGGCGATGGCTGGAGGGGGAGGTTGAGAGGCTTGCCTGGCTTGGGAATTCCAATCACAGTAGCCTCTTTCCACGTAGTGGGAAAATAACTAAGGTTGAAGCAGGCGTTGAAGATAATAGATAAAAAGGTTAACACCTGCTCGGGAAAGTGTTTTAGGGCTTGGTTGGAGATGCCATCCGCGCCCGGAGCCTTTTTAGGCTTAAGTCCTTTGATGAGGGATGAGATCTCATCATTGGACACAGAGATAGGTTCAGAGGCCGTGGGGGGTGAGCTCCGGCGGCGGACCTCATCCTCCACTGCCTGGACGTGTGAGGGGTCGACGGGTTGAGAACTGGGAGAGCATTGAGCGGCAATGCTATCTGCAAAGCACTCAGCCTTTTCCTCGTCCTCGAAGGCAACCGTGCCGTCGGGACGGGAGAGAGGGGGAGTGTGGGTGATAGCGTCTATGCGGAGGGCTCTAGCCATCTGATAGTACGCTGTGTGAGATGGAGAGATATTCTCCATGAGCTTACTCTTTTCGAGGTCTCGAAATACAGAGAGGCGGAAGCGGAGTTCTCGTTGAAGACGATTGGCCGCGCGCCTATATTCGGGGGTGGGATATTTTGCTGCTCTCCGGAAAGCAGCTTTTTTGGCTTTTAATAGATTGCTAATATGTAGGGGAAGCCCACTATTGTTAGCAACCGGGACGACCCTTTCGTTCTCCTTAAGGGAGGATTTAATAAGGGTGGAGAGTGAATCGACCGCGGTGTCGATTTTTTCGGGACTGTCTAAGTCCGTCGGTATGGAGATGGTAGAATCCTGTGAGTCCAGGGCTTTAGCTAGGGACTCCTTGAATCCCTTCCAGTTAGTGAAGGTTTTCGTGTGTGTTGGGGGAGGTGGCTGATGGCCAAGAATGAGGGAGACCGGTCGGTGATCTGATCCTAGATCGTCTAGTGTCTCGATTGCTCTGAGGTTGAGAGAAACTCCTTGGAGTAACGCAAAATCTAACACATCAGGTGAGTGATCGGTGTTATCGGGAAAGTGAGTAACACCGAGAGGATCGTTCCGTTAGTATCGCTTAGGCTTTTGAAGGGAGAAGTTGTGTCGCTTACGATCAGAATGTACATTACGCAACAGTACGACGTAAAATTAAAATGGGAAATAACCGTGATAAAAATAAGAAGCGGCTGGCTTGGCTTTAATAAACAGGCATAAATATGATAAACCTAATGAAATAAGTGTCTAACGACCTTTCTACTTACAGTATTAGTGATTACAAATATTTCGGTACATAGCATACGGCGCGCGGGGAAGTGGGGGCGAAATTAGAATTTGAGCTGACTTACTCTAACCTCTTAATTTAGTTCTACCAGTTGCAAGCCTTGAAAATTTATTTTAGAAGCACTCTCTCTTCTAAACCTACCCCTGTCCGATGCGATAAGACCGGAAGTAAGTTAACGTTACAGTCTCAAAGACACGATAACAGTAACAACAAAATTGATTATTCAAATCAAACACTTCAAATCTTATGTAGATAGCTAAACATTTGTGCCATATTTTGGCGGTGTTGGCTCCGGCTGGGAACAACGAAGCGACGTGAAATTAAATTCTGCTTGTGGTACTAAACTGTATTGTACAGAGACACAGTACATTGTTAAACTTTCGGTAATTATTCTTGCTGATGTCTCAAAAAAGGATTTAAAGTGCAACTGATATAATTTACAGTGATTTTGTAAGAAAATGGAAAAAGTTTGGATTATGGGATAAAATGTTATGTTTTGTAAAATGTTTTGTTATGTTCGTGACCAAGATCCCGCGGCATAATAGTTAGATAAGGAGTAACCTAGGCCATAAGGTTATTACCTACGTATATGCGACTAAAATCGAAGTTTATTCTAAAAAATGCTCCCAAGTCACTGCTCATATAGATGAGGGGTGAGATGTTACCGTTCCATATATATGTCTATAGCCTCCGTCATAGGTTGCTTTATAGGGGGATATTTACCACTTTTGCCACGCTGGGCGTGCGGGTTGACAACCACACTTTTTTTATTTAAAGTTGTTATTAGGAAAACGCTGCTGACCATCTTTTCTTCTATTTTCTTCTATATCTGACGGTTCCGTGGGGCAGTGGCTTAGCAATGAGTAACGGCCCGAAGTCCGCGGTTTCATACAAGTGCTTATATGGCCTACAAATAACTGTTCCTTGTCTAAATGTTTGTCCGTGTGTTGTTTATATATATAAACTGCCTCCAATTTTTTATTAATATCAGATGAAAATTATTATAATATTGCAATGCGGTACAGCAAAAAAAACACGCAGGTTTGTGTTACGTGCCGTTCCGTCTACATTATTATAATATTATTTATTACAAAAATGGGGATAACAGCTATTATATGTTAGGGAAAAAAACATTTCAATTTACACATTAAGATAATTTCAGTAAGTTTACTTCTTAATTTATTATCCAGACCATTTTTACTTATTAAATTTTATTTAGTATAATAAGCCATATTTATTTTAGATGGTATTGTTTTTAATTCTTTTTGAGCTATTTTGTGGGTTTATAATTTTGTTTGAGACTGTATATATGGTATACTTAAATTAAATAACTGTTCTCACTTTATCCTGGATATTGAGTACCTTAAAGTTTTAAAATAAAAAGTTTTTTGACAATTTAATATTTAACCGCTGTCATCTGGTACAGTCTATTGATTGTGTCAAAATCATTCTGTAGGTAACAAAAGCAGGGCGTACACAGTAATCTATGGCAGGGCGTCATTGACATCCTTAGCAGCCAAGAGCATATACGTGTCATCAGCGTATTGATAGTTAGTAGAATGTTTAAAGATCTTATTCATGTCATTAAAATGGTCTATAAAATGCAGTGGTCCAAGAAACAGAAGAAGAAGAAAATCGTAGTGTGGGTTAACCTTTTTAAAATCTTATCTAATCTAATCTATATAAATAAGTATGCATAGGCATAGAATAGAAAAACGTAATCTATAATAATCAAGCTAAAATAGTGATCTTATATGTAAACACAAAACAACTAGCTTAAAAAATTAAGGCGAAATTCCCCTTCCAGCGTTGTTGTTAATTAAAATTGTAGCAGGTACTCAATAAAGGTATCGACAGTACTACATCAATAATTCCATACACCCAAAGGGGCCGAAACTTCATACTCGGTCTGTTCGGAACTAATTCCTACACGTGCTAGAATTTAGGGGAGCGGTGTCACGAGTGTCAATGAATTATCGAGTGTCTAGGAACAAATAGGAGAGCGCAGATGAGAAACAATGTGACGTATTCAGATCGCTACATTTCAATGTGACAATAGATTTCCTGTTATTGAAACTAAGCCTTCAGAAGGAAAATAACAATTTATTTTTATCTTTACTGATAAGCTTCAAAAATTCAAGCGAAAAATTATGCAGTCCTTTACTGTTAACTAACATTTAGGCCTAGTTTTAAGTTTGTAGTTGTAAGTTTTAAGAAACATATTCGTTGTCTTCATTGCATGCCGTGGCAACCTTTAATTGAGACGACACTTAGATATAACCTTCCTGTAATTTCTAGTATTTACATTGTGTTCGTGTATGTCTTGTTGGTTGTCCTAAATAAATAAATAAAACAAAATTAAAATTGTTTTTTAGGAATTAAAAAAAATATTTTAAATATGTATATGCTAATAATTTATTAGATATTTCAAACTCCAAGGGCAGCGCTAAAACATACACGAATACGATTCATAGAAGTGGCACAAGGCCGTCTTTTATTGTAGTTTTCTGAAGAAACCTTTCGGCAGTGACCTTGTAATAAAAATTACAATGGAGAATAACAACAATTCGTATTTTAATATTTGATCTATAGAATTCTTCTGAAGCATTAATTTAATGCTTGGCAGCGCAGTGCCAAAGCATTTGTTGCGGTACTGCTAGGCCGTAGGTTCAAATCGCTCACCGAATATGTATTTAATTGATCTACAAATAATAAATCCTTGGTCACTCAGGAACAAACACTGGCTAATTTCACAGTACGCGAGTAGAGTCCGATCTCCGTCGGCATTAATGAAATTGTTACTAATAAATAATAATGTACTTCAGACCGAATTTCGGTTCCCGTTACGGCGGCCAGACTAGAAGGAGGCTAGCCGTTTGTGCGGGATAGGATTAAGTACAGTATAAGAGTAAATATTCAAGTATAAGTGCACTCTGTATTCTCTCACTCTCATAGACCGATGGGACAGTAATCCAACACGACTGCCGAGAGAACAGACGCAGGACCAACGGCTATACGTGCTTTTCGAGGCACGAGGGTGTAACACCGACAACTTCCTGGTTCTGGGCTGCTACTAAAATTTTCTTAAGAGACAACCTAATAGCTGAGTTTGGTCTGATCTGGTTTTCCAACTCGAAACCAATCAAAGACTCGAGAACAGCAATCTCGTTAATGACTAGACCAATGAGGCAGTTAGGAGCAATCAAATTGTTTATTTTAATTTAAACACTAATTTTTAATACAAATTTACCACGTATTTAGCGGTGAAGGAAAACCTACATGCCTTAGAAATTGTAAAAAAAATATTTCAAATACATGTGCAGTTCGCGAGAATGCTTTGGGGCATCGCGACCGATATCAGTTTATCTACTCATGTGCTTCCTTGCCCTAAAAACCTACGCCCTAAGTCCGTCCTTTTTTTAAATTTCCAAATATAAATTATTTTAAGTCGACATGTTTGGTACAATGTTATTATTTAAATTTTTTATTTAATACTTGACGTTCCAATTTGCAGGAAAGAAATCTTGATCTGCACATTAGACATTTTTTTAATGTCATTTGCAATACAACAATAAGCTTTTGGTAAATCCAAATGTGCATACCTTAAAAGCTCACGATATACGTCAATTTTTTAAAGTATTTTAAATACACACAAGTTTTCAGAAATAACATTATTACTATTACTTCCAATTTTCCGATAATTTTACGTCAAATTATCGTGAAAAATATTGAAAAAATTCTTAATCAACAATAGAATTTTTATTTTATTTTACTATGTTATTATTATTGGAGACACAAAACAATTTTAATTATTGTTAATTGAAATTTTTTTAACAGAGTTATTTTAAAACGATCAGAAATCAACTTTAATATTACTTTAATTTTTAAGTATTTGTACTCAGGTATTATCGAAAAAACTAGTTTTTTTACCTGACTCCTTAATAAAAAAATTCTCATCAACTTTATTTCGTTTTCAAGTTTTTCATCTAGTCATAACGAGTATTTTAATTTAGCATTCACCAAAGTACACCTTCAGGTTACTCGCATAAAGTCCAAGATGTATAAGTATATTTTTAAATAAATCGTACGTACTTTTAGTGAAACAATATATTGTAATGTTTCTGTGATTATAAAAATAATAATAATGTCTTAGTCAAGTATGTATAAATTGGTAGCTTCCACAGCGATTTATTGTTTTTATCACGAGCCGCTGTAAACAAACATTACAGTAATACCCACCCACTCACGACGGCGACCAAGCCCGGAGTGAGTCGAAGTTTATCTCTATTTAGTAAAAGATATTATTACAATACTTGGTGAATATATGGCAAAATGTAAAGAAAAGTTTAGTGGATGCAGCTACCGAAGTATGTGGTGTTAGTAAGAGAAAGAATGAAAGGAAAAATAATACGTTATGGTGGGATGATGAGATACGTATGGAAGTTGAAGCAAAGAAGAGAGCATGGCTAGATTTACTAGCAACAAAGGCTGCTAATTCTAGTGGTACGAATGGTGATATTGAAAGAAAAAAGGCAGTCTTTAGACATCTTAATAAGAGAGTAAAAGAAGTAGTTGAAAGAAAAAAGCAAGAAAGAACGGATAAGAATGATAGAAGAATATCGGATAACTTCCAGGCAAATATTAAAATGTTCTGGAAACTTGTAAGAACTGCCAGGGGACATTCAAAACAGCCTATGATGAATGCTATAAGAGACGAGAATGGCTATATTCTGAATGATGAAGTTTTGAGTTTAAAGAGATGGAAGGAATATTTTGAAAGCGTGTTTATGAGTGAGGAGACAACGTGTGTACTAAGTGAAGTAGAAACTCCGAAAGAAGAGGAAAGAGGTAGCGAGATAAGTATAGACGAAATAATGAAAGCAATGAAAAGCATGAAAGTAGGTAAGGCTGCCGGATATGATAGAGTTTCACTCGAAATGCTAAGGGCTGGAGAGGAAGTGGGGGCAGTCCTGCTGCACACCTTGTTTAATTTATGCTTTGAACTGAAGCGGGTACCGGTAGACTGGTGCAAAGCCGTGATAGTCCCAGTATATAAAGGAAGAGGATCGCAGCAGGACTGTAAAAACTACCGTGGCATCAGCCTTCTTAGCATTGTGGGAAAACTGTATGCTAAGGTACTGATTGAAAGGGTCATGAAAGAAACTGATGGAAAAATTTGGAAAGTGCAAGCGGGATTTAGAAAGGGAATGGGATGTACAGATCAAGTGTTTTCGCGCATGATCGCGGAGAAGTTTCTGGCCAAAAACCAAAAGGTTTTTGTGCGTTCATGGACTTGGAAAAGGCCTATGACAGAGTGGATAGGGATGTGCTATGGCAAACACTGAACTCATTTGGGTTGAGCGCTGGCTTGATACAGGCATTGGAGTCTCTTTATAGGGACTCTAGTGCTTGTGTTAGGATCAACGGGGTCTACTCGGACTGGTTTGACATCCATAAAGGTGTCAGACAGGGCTGTGTGGCTTCCCCTTGGCTGTTCAACCTATTTATGGACAGTTGTTTGCAAAATTTGAAAGTTGAAGAATGCGGATTAAGAATGGGTGAGTTAACCGTCAAATGCTTTTGTACGCCGATGATCAAGTTATTCTTGCGTCGTCCGCGGCCGAGTTGCAAATGATGGTTACATTAATGAACGGATCATTAAAAGAAAGGGGTATGAAAGTGAACGCAAGTAAGAAGAAGGTTATGGTTTTTGAAAGAGAAGAAAGTAAAACGATTTGTGAAATAAGAATAGAAGGGGAGTTGATCGAGCAAGTAGATGAGTTTGTATATTTGGGCTGCGTATTTAGCAGGGATGGGAGATATGATAAGGATATAGAACGACGAGTGAATGCGGGAAATAGAGTAAATGGGGCCTTGCACTCTATTGTGAAGAGTCAAAATGTGTCGAAAAAGGCACGTATGGCAATTCACAATGCTGTGTTGGTCCCTACTTTAATGTATGGTAGTGAAAGTTGGGTGTGGCATAAGAAGCACGAGAGTAGAATAAACGCAGTAGAAATGCGGTCGTTAAGGAGTATGTTAGTGCTGAATCTGAATGACAGAGTAAGAAATTGTGTAATAAGAGAAGAGTGTGGTTTGCAAGATGATGTTGTGACCAGGATTAAGAAAGGAATGCTTCGGTGGTTTGGTTCCACATGGAAAGAATGAATGAGGAAAGAGTGACAAAGAAAATTTATGGTGCAGAAGTGAATGGCAGAGTCGGAAAGGGACGTCCTAGGCGAAAATTTATCGACCAAATTGGCGATTTATTGAAAACGGGCCAAATTAGGAGTACCCTTAACCGATGAGCATGTATGCGTAGGTGTATGGATGTGAAGGAGGCAAGAGAGGTGTGTCAGGATCGTGCCAAATGGAAGTCTGTAGTCTCTGCCTACCCCTCTGGGTGACAGGCGTGAGTGTTTATGTATTATGTATATGTATATTATTACAAGGCTGCTCAAGACACTGAAAATTTTGGAATTTATTGGCGAAAAAAATTAATTATAACTAAACAAAACAAAATTAAACAGCCATTTACATTCCATGGCTTCTCACATGATATATGAAGAGATTAAAACATAGATTGAGTTGAACAATTCATATTTTCAAAAGTTATTATGTTTACCTCTCCATGTGAACTTGATAAACCTACACCATAAGCCACGAAAACTAGTTTTTAATGTAAAATAGCAATCAATAAATTAAAAAAAAATCAATTCCGTTCGACAATGATTATTCTTTCTGACAATGAGCTTTTATATCATTTATATGTTAAATAAGGTTGTTAGATACGATTTCATGCGACAAAACGTTGGATTCCTGATTTTTCGGCTCTAGAAGAACATACCTACGCGCTTTGCGCTTAAGGCATCCATATTTTGAAATAAAGCCTTAATTAAAAAAGAGGAGAACGTAACGTAACGTACGAAAGCTACTCCTAAGTTACAAGTAGGTTGGACGAGAGTTACACATTAATTAAAGTCCTTTTTTCATTAATTATAAATAATCCAGTGCTGACCATAGACCTCCCCTGCATTTTGTTTCGAGAATTTTACCGTATTTGCCACGCTTGACAGGCACGTTGGCAACCACAGTTTTTTTTATTATCAGCTAAAACTAAAGAAGACACTGCAGCCGATCCTTTTTTAAGTTTCCCCCTATCATTCTTACGACACCCACGGCATGGTTCAGCCATTACACGACGAATAATAACAGGAAACAAGGAATTTTAACAAATAATACGCTTATGGTCCTTGAGCATGTCAAAACGTAATAATAAAAGCGGGGGTATTGTGCAGGGTATTGCTTGTGAAATAATGTATACACATCACATAATTACAACAATATTCTTACCGCAAAGACTACAATGTTATTTATAATAATCATAAAGACCATTTGCATGTCACCTTCTATAATGCTAATAGCTGAGGGCAGCCTGTATCGTACTGATTTAGTGTTATCTCTCCTAGGGCAGCAGCAGCAGTTCCACTTCGCGTTTGGTCAACGGCCCTTCCCTTTTCCACCGGATCCACTCGGTGGTTTTCGTATGCCGCCCATCACTACTTGTCAAAGTGAGTATTATTTCTTCTACCCAGGTTTTTTTTTTCTATCCACTACTTGATATAGGTTATTTCAAACTACATTAGCAGACTAGGAGGTTTTTTAATATAATAAGGGTGACAAACGAGTACACAGTCCATCTGATGGTAAGTGGACGTTGTGGCCTATAGATATCTACATCAATCCTCGATTAAAAATCAAAATGCAAATGCATTGTCACCCCTGAGAACTAAGATGGAATGCTTCATTACCAGTAACAACGATCTCCTCTACACTCAATATACGAAACACCAACCTTAAGCTGCTACTTTACGCTGGTATTCTGTGAGAGCGTGGTCCTTTTCCGGTCGAGCCGAGCCATTCGTGCCACAACCATTATATAGCTGCAATGTGTCTTTATCATGTATAAAAAAGTTTGTACAAAAACTTGTAGGCGGCGGATTTCTGCTCCTGTGTTTGAGTTTAAATAACGCAATTTTGAGTATTTTATGTCTGGGCGTTTAACTATCAAAGAAAACAATAAAACAAGTGCCCTAATTGTGACCCTACCCTCAAATTACTTTGTCTGCTTGGGCGCCTTGAGATACTATCTCTATGATACATCAACATATTGTGAAAAAGTTTTTTAACAAATAACTATTAAGGATTATCCCTTATTACTAGACACTAGCATAAGTACTGAACGAGTTAATTAAATAAAAACCAGGCGGTTTGTTTAAAATAGAGCTGATGCTTTCGCTCTGTCAATGCTGTTACTGATGTGAGTCTGTAGGATTTTGGGTCGACATTTATGAACGCATGTTCTGCCTGCCATCTGTAAGTTGACAGAGCTTCGTTTGACAATTAGAGAAGAAAATAATGGATGCCTGGTTTAGTCATTTAACGTTATTTACTTACATTGTTTTCTATTAGAGCAAAATACTACTTAAGAACATACCAAATGATTCACGAGACAAAATTTAAGTCGGTAGTTTTGAGAAGTAGCCTGGCCAACTACTTTCAATTCTTAGAATTGTTGTGAATTAAAAATATACTAAAATATTTAGATATCACTTAGTCTTGATGTAAAGGTTTCTAAGTCGGAGAAAACTTAAACTTTGAAAGCCCTCGCCTTGTATGAACACTAATCCATTCAAACTAACAATCTAAATTTAAATACTTTAGATTATTTTTGATAACATTACTAACTAAATGTTTATGCAAAATATTCATCAGCCATTGAATCCCTCGCTTTAATTAATTGCTTATTAAAAGGAGATCGGCTTGTATGGATGTAAGTTACACATTTTATGAATATTTTACCAAAAATTTGAGGATATAAAATACTCCCTTCGATAATTTATATACTTTTATGTAGACCTACAATATGCACAAACGTCTAAACTATTTGTACAGTAACATTCAATAACGCTAACCAAACTATAGCCATATAAATTGGTAAGCCGGAAAGCCATAACACGCCGAATCAAATCCAAATTGCTATTCGACATTCAAACCTTATAAATGCCGGTGATCGTTCAAAAGTGAATGAGTCACCAAACTGCGATACGCTAAACTATGTTCACTAAAGCTCAGATTCAATCAGTCCAACAAAAAGGCCGAATGCAATCGGCAATAGAACAAGCACGCAGCCGGCCCGCTAAAATCCACGATGCACCAAAACAACTCGAAACGTGAAAAAACATTCACAAATCGACGCGCCGTGCGCATATCGTATAAAAACCGACTCCACCGATCGCCGGCCAAAAACGGAACCGTGATACCGAAAAATAAAAGCCCGTAATGCTCCTGGAAAAAATAAAGTGGACGGAACGTGCGGATGGCGTTCTGTAGCGAGTTGACTGGACTCGATATCTTTATAAGAGCGATTGTAGCTTTAATTTTGAAGCTTCGAAATGTTTTCAATTAATTGAACTCTTTGAATATCGATCCGTGTAATTTAGGCGTACATTATAGTTTACTCTCGTATTTTTAGATATTTAAATCTTATCCTGTTTTTTCCTCCTTGTAGACCAGATTTCACAGTCGTTTTAATGAAAGGCCTTTCACAGATATGAGTCAATTTGGACTAAGTTCGAGTAATTCGCATTGGGGATACGGGAGTGCTAGCGCATATCCGGCGTACTTGCCGTCTTGTGCGGCGCCCGGCGCGACTCAATTCAATCCACCTGCCCTCGGCTTTGCAGGGAGTGTGTCTGACCAGACGCCCACGCAAGACTTTACTTCTAATAACACAGGTAATTAAATAAATTGTAATTTTCATGGGAAAACTGCCAAGCTTATTAGCAGCGCAGTGCTGAGACTGATGACCAGTTGTGTGGTCTATATAGGTTATTACTTTATTTTTTCTATTATCGCTACATTATCGGTGATTACAACCAAGCTATTTCTTATTTGTTATGTGTTGTTAATTGTAACATACATGATTGTAAGCTATTATAAAAAAATAGTCCCGCTGGTGTTCTTGCTGGTTCTTCCCAGGACACAGGTTTTTTTTTTGCGAACCAGTGGTAAATGAAAACAAAAGTGACTCAATAAGTATTATTTATAATGCATATTGAATTTAAAAAAAAAAATCTGTTTCTGTTTCTGTTATTAATACCGTGCCATGGTTAGATAATGAAAGACAATTTTAGAATATTTATAGTTTAGTATATTGGCTTTGTTATGCCGATGGATGCAGGTGGCTCAGGACCTCGCTTTGTGGCATTCCGTGGGGGAGGCCTATGTTCAGCAGTGGACTTGTGAAGGGTTGTAATGATGATAATGATGCCATGTAGTGGCAGTTTAAGAGTATCCACTACCCTATATCATCCCGTGGCTGTCGTAAGAGGTAACAGAGAGGAACAAATCAGGAGATGGGCAGCAGCGTTTTCCTTATAAGGACTAAAAACAAAAAAAAACTGTGGTTGCCATCCCGCTTGCCATGCGTGGCAACTATGGCAAATATCCCCCATATAGGGCAATCCATCAGGAGGTCTATGTTCAGCAGTTGACTTTAATAGGCTGTAAAGGTAACTAATAAGGAATCTTCAAAAAATTAAACATTTTCAAAAGTCAAAATGAAAATAGAGCCAGGTTCCAATAATAAATAACAATACAATATAATTACTATAAATAAGAGCCAACTTTTTTTACTTTTACCAGCCTTATAATATTTTTAAAGAAATTATTGATAACGTTAGAACAGGGCGAAATTTGTTAGACTAATTTCTATTTATATACCCTTTGTTACACTTTAAGTATTTTATTTCAATGGCCTTTGACTGCACTTGGAGTATTATGTTTTTTACTGCTTACTGTAATTGTTTAGCTATTACAAAAACAATTACAGCATGCATTATTTGTTTGTTTTTGTACTTTCTCACTGATAAAATGCAATTAAGGCAATATACCATAATTCATTACACCAGAATGGTGAAATTAAACGCACCTACATCGTTTACGAGCGATATGCTCCTCAAAATCATATGGTCAATGTTGTACCAGTGGACATTAAACCAGCTCTCATTATAATTTACTGCGACTCGGACACGTCCGATCCGGCCGATGAATTTATTGCCGATGCGTGCCCACTCCGCGACACGAAAAATATAGCGTCGTATTAAAAATATACAAACACGCAGTAGCATTTCAAAAGAATATATTGTCAGTGTGTCTTAAAAGTCGATGTATTTTCAGGTCATTCCCGCGTTAGAGCATAAATCTCAATTAAAATCTAAAAGATGCATCTACAGTCCATACTTATCTAAATTATAATACAAATGTAGCAGCTCCATAGTTTTATCAGCCCAAATATCTAACGGCTAGTATTTTTGAAGATCAGCATTCAACCAAATGCAATAACTTTTAGAATAATAATGATGCTTGCCATATTTAATATTTTAGCTGATCTAAAGCTATCCTCTTTGATACAGCTTAGTTAAAAACAGCCAATACATTAAAATTGAATTCTACTTTTTATTAATGTGACAATTAATACCAAGCTAATAGTCACTGCACAAGATGACGTCTACAGCTAATGATATATTTAATATTATATTACGGAGTATATCCTATGAATGAATTTAAAAATTTTAACAAGCTCTTTATAATTCTCGTAAATTGTTAGAATCTATTGGTGAAATATTGTCTAGCGCTTTTATTTGTCAAAAATGTAACGTATAATTTAGTAATCGATTGATAGCCGACGTATAACAACATGGCAGTCCATTCAAATACTTGGGAAGATACAACATAAAGTTTATACACTACGTAACTTTAGTGATTGTGTTTTAATGAGTTTCAAAAAGCTCCCAAAAGCTTATTTTTTATTTCTTTCAAGAAATGAAATTTTTAATAAAACTGAACAACTTGTAAAGAAACATTTTAAGTGATATGTTTTTTTTAACTTTCGTTATTTTTTTCTCTTTTTAAATCATCGTATATTCTGAATAGTTTCTTAAATGTCTCGATCAATCCTTTCTCTTATGTTATGTTTTAATAAACACAGCTGTCAGCTGTTTAGAAATTATAAATTAAATTATTTGTCATTTCTGTACAGTATTACCTGATACAACTGGCGTGGACTTGGATCAGCAGCTGTCTGGACTCGTGGGCTCCTCACCTTCACACCACGGTAGTCTCTTGCCACGATATAACAATAACGCTGACTACGGCTTATCGACGGGGCCAAGATCGTTAAGCGACAATAGTTCGCAGCCTGAATCACCTGTACAAGACGATTTATTAACTTCCAATACGTCTAACAATATCGGCCACAACCACACGAATAGTTCTAACTTTCCCTCACTAATGGGATCACAGAACGCCTCGTACGGCGGAAGCAACTGCAACAATTCACTGTACCCCGTACTTCCAGCTAGTTTATTGTACAGTCAATTGTATACGGCGGCAAACCAAACTCATAATTTTCATTCATTGCATTCGAATTCGATACATCATTCAACACAAAACCATCACAACGAATTACAAACTATGATGGATCAGATATCTTCGACCACTAATAACCACAGACAACATGGGAACCATGGGCATGGTGATTTGTTATTAGGCGGTGGTAACTCTTGTGCTGCGGCAGCGTCTAGAGGAGAAGATGGTAGAGTGAACAGCCTAGGACAACGTGGCAACCCACAACCAGATAGTAACACTGTTTGGCGACCATACTAAAGATATATTTATTGTAAAATTAATGTATAATACATTGCCGGCACAAATTGAATAAATAATGTCAATACCTCATGCTCCTAGTTATTTTAGGTCATAGAAAAACAAAAAGTTATCAGTAAGTTGGACATATTTTGTTATTAGAAGTGATTAAAATGTTTTTTTTTTGAAAATGATTTTCATTTAGGCCTAGTGCAACGAAATAGATATTATAATTATTCGTGTAAAATATAAAATAAATAAGCGTTTATCGAATAGTAAAATTTTGTCAATTTATTTTTACGAAAATTTGTTCCCGTCCTAAAATTATACGATTTTTGTCTAAATAGGTATAATTATTGGTAACCATGACTTTAAATATGGCAATGGATTTTCTTTTCAAATAGGTATTTTTAATTCAACTTAGTAATTTTAATTTAAAAACCTAATAAAATACTTAATTTAATTGCAAAAAAATTAATTTATAAATGGTAATAATTACTGATATTTAACAGTTTTCTCAATAAAAAGCTATCCCTAACCTCTGACCTGATCCTGATTTTAACAAAATGAGAGCAAAGTGTAGGTACAGAACTAAAAAAAATATTTAATTTTCAATAACTTAGTAACTATAAATAAAGAATGACTATTTAGAAACACCAGCTACCTACTTGCAAAAGTCTTGTATTTATATTACTATAATTTATTTATTTTTATCAAATGGGTGTATACAGAGTGGGGCATGGGCAGGGATCCTTACAATAAATGACTTAGATACTAAAAGTGTACAGCATTCTTATCATTTATAAAAATAAATGAAATATTATATTCAGCAATTATTTTAAAATATAAATTGTACACATGATGTAGCTAAATCACTTTTCACAAGGCGAAGGCGAAGATTCAATAAGCTGTTACTTATATCTATTATATTAATCTGTGACTACACCTACAAAATAAAGAAAGCTACGTCTCTGCTCTTAATTCCTTCAATATAATAAACATAGTGTGTTATTCATTTAAAAAAATTAAAAATACATATTTACAAAAAAATTATAAATATATATTTAGTTTGAAAGTTTTACTTTTTAATTTTGGTATTAAAACAAAATTAAATATTGTGAAATATGACTAGTTTTATTTTTGTGTAATGAGCCAGCACACTATATACATTTTAAAACCTCGTCTACATCACTTGTTTTCATCTTATGTTGCTAATATCTTAAAACAACCAAAAAGTCCATTTCAAGCAGAAGTTCTGAATTTAAAATTAATTTAAAGCGATTTTTTTGCAAATATGCGATAACAACCGTTGATTGTAAAATTATTTTATTTCAAATGTCCACGTTTAACGTTACGTTAAATAAAATCAAAGCCAAAGATTATGTAATGTATTCTGTTTTTTTTTTTCTTAATGTAAAATTAACAATTGTAAATAAGTTGTTGTAAATGCATCTTGTAAAGTGCAATAGTTTTGCAATTATAAAGTTGAGTAGATGTATACAGAATTAGTTTATAAGATACATTATCTGTTGGTTATATGAAGTCTGTCCATTTGTAGATATTTATTAATAGCTGATGGTTCGGAAATTATAATATTATCATGAGTTTTATTGTTTCTAGTTAATGTCCTGATAACGAAACTAACTTTTAAATTATTTACTTAAATTTAAATTACATTTTAATTCATAAAAAATAGCTTCGTTTGTTGCTATTTGTTTCTGGTTAATGAAAGAAAATTTACACAATATTAACGTTTTACTTTAAGTCTTATTTCCTAATTTATAAGTATTAACACTGCAAGTATCGGTAAAAGTACCAAATATTTTTTTGCAAAATGAGAATTGAATTTATTTATTGTTCGAATCTACTAAGTTAAAAAGTA
The DNA here is from genome assembly GCA_907164705.1 of Parnassius apollo. Classification (NCBI taxonomy): domain Eukaryota; kingdom Metazoa; phylum Arthropoda; class Insecta; order Lepidoptera; family Papilionidae; genus Parnassius; species Parnassius apollo. The sequence continues at coordinate 1,361,455 of CAJQZP010000333.1, read as the reverse complement.
TGTTATTTACTTTATAATATTTTAACATGGCGTAGTAACAGTAAACAGATATGAATGTAAATTTTAAAATTTAAATAAAAACGGTTGTGAAAATAATCATTAGATTCTGTGATCCTTTCATGGAAATGCAAACGTCATTTTAAATTTTCAAAATTAATCTTTGTTACAACCTTTTCTGTTTACAGTTCGTTAAATGTTCATCGCATTTAAAAAACCATTTAGTGCAATAATAAAATGTTACAGTGTTTAAAACCATTAATCTAAGTTGCGTAGCAATTGATTTGTGATTTCCGCTTGTCGTTAATCCATTTCTGTTTATTTGTAGCAGAAATAATTTTATAAAATAAAACTCTAAATACACACTGTGTTTCTTTTTTAAGTCATCAAGTTGCCATTTAATTAATGCCACACATTTTAAAGTCTTACTTTTTATACTCAATAAATGTAATGTAATTGAAACTTGTAAACAAACGACTACTCTCATGTGCCTTAAATTAACCTTCGCTAACAGCGACGATTTGCGATAATCTCTATCACAGCTTTGACAGATTTCATATTGACAGTAGTAATCACGATTTAGGAACCAGAAATGTCTGGCAACTTTTGGTTGCCACACCCTCAGCTTAAATTTCACCTTTGATACATATATCTCTGCATCCTTCGGAGCTTTTTGAAGAAAGCGTGATGATTTCTCTTACTTTGACACCGCACGTAAACATGCGATATTTCAATATGATATCCTGTTATGTCAAATATCCATAACTGTAAATATAAACACTATGTTTTTAAATGTATTTGCATTTTTATAGAATAAGCGTGAAAAAACAAACATACAGTCCACCTGATGGTAAGTGGTTGCTATGGCTCATAAAGATCTACGTCTATCCTCGATTACGAATGAAAATACAGTTGCGTTGTCACCCGTGAGGACTATGATAGAATGTCTCCTTCGCAGTGTAAAGGGTCTTCGGTTCTCTACACTCACCATACGAAGCACAGCTGCGTTAAGTTGCTATTTTACGCTGGTATTTTGTGAGAGCGTCCTCCTACCCCCTTTGAACCAACCCATACGAGCTACAACTGTACTACTAATATAGCTGCAACATGGCTCTACCACTTAAATCATTGCATTGTATTTAAAGTGGAAACTAATGACGGAAATTAATAAAATCACATTTCTGTGTGTCATGCCAATTTCAACTTTTATGGAATCACCTCGGTTTCTGTCTATTGCACACACAACATAAATTGGTTTTTGTTACAAGTGTTTGGCATGGATGGTTAAATTAATTCGTAGTATTCCTTATCTCAACCATGTTCATGCTATACTGAGACAGTAGTGTACTATACTGAGAAGGTCTGGTAAGAAAATAGCCCGTACCTACTCTACGTGCAGATCGTTGGTAGGTACCATTGTAGTATAGTGCTATGATCTCTTATGCCAATTTGAATTGAGATTTTATCAATTTTAATGCATTATGCCGTTTTTAATGACAGCGAATCGAAGATGAGAAATGAATTAGCCGTTGACATTATTACTGTATTCTTTCAGTCTTTTAGCTTGAAAGACTTTAGGACATACAATTACTGCTGCTGAATAAACTTTGGCATTGCCCAAATTTAAAGGTATCATTATCCACATACGCGCCACAATAGATAAAAAGCAGATTGCTTGCTTTGATCTTCTGTATTAATAGATTTTGGACAGTCATTCATCATCCCTCAGTGTTACGTCCAGCACATAAATGGCATAGTATCGAATGAGATTCACGTGTTGCTTCGACTATCCGTATAGCCTCCAAATCTCATTCAAAATCTCCTTTCATCCATGATTTACGCTGTCGCAATCGGTCTTTGACATTGACAGTTCGATATTATCGCAGGCAGATCTCTGACGAAGACTGGAACCTTAGTTCCGCTCAATATCTTCTATAAGGCTGTATTGAAAGTGCGTAATATCATACTCGTGATTTGAATTACGCTGTGCACGTATGAAAATCCATTTTAGTTGTCTATACACTGGCATATTTACACTGTAATTTTATTTTGCGTCCATCAGCTATAAAACAGAGATAATTATGTGAACGAAGTGTTTTTTTTTTTTGTTTTTAATTTCATTTATATCGTCCACTAAATTGCAGTTTTCTACTCTGTTCTTATCTTGATAGATAAGTCCTTTTTTTGCTATGTATTTTAATGTACAAATATAAGAAGCTTTTAATAATACGTACTGTTTAAAATAGTACTAAATATTAGACATATTTTATTCATCCTAATTTTAAGTTGTATTCATGAAATGTGTTTTTTTTTTAATATAAAATTATTATTTTGACGAACAACGACGTATAAAAGGAGCATAAATTACACATTGTTTATTTTTGTAATCATTTTTATACTAGCATTATACTAAAAGAATAAAAATCAAGAAATCATTTCAATAGATGCACTCATCAATTAAAATTGATTAATTTTGAAATAACTTTAAATACTTATTTACAATTAACCCTCCCTCTCAGAAATGAGAGACGGCCTGTGCCCAGGAGTGGGACGTATAATATAGGCTGTAACTTTAACTTTATTTAACTTATTATATTTTGATATATATGTGAGGGTGATGCACTAGCAGACAGCACCTGATGGAAAGTGAATACTGAAGCCTACAGACATATCTATATCTATTCTATATAAAGAATCAAAATGTGGAAATGTCCGACCACTGAGGTCTATAAACTCGTAGATCTAAGATGAAATGCCCCTTGCCCGGTATGAAGAGTCTTCAGTAACAATTACTTACCGTACTAAACACAACATAGAACACTGTTGCCTGGCTTCTACTTCAAGTAATGTGTTCTACACTATTATATACTACATACAAAGTAAACCATTTCCGGGTGTAATCGTCATTTGATTTTTAAGTCTCACATATTCACATTTGTGTTAACATTGTTTTGTGTGAAATTAAGCAAAATAGGACATTTATCGGATCATCTCCGTGTCAATTTGTCTGTCACATATTATTTTCTGAGTGTTTCATGTAGATAATGAAAATTTGACATAGTTGTGAAAAGCATTAATACAGATATTATGCGGTACAAATTTGGAATTTTCTACTAAAAGGATTGGCTTTGTGGGAAAAGGGGAAACCTATCTTGATGCGTACCGTGTACAAATTAATGAATCTTGAAGTACTCAGTTGTTTGAAGCAAAGTATTTATTAACAATTTTAACGTATAAAGTCGGCAATCGAAACAGCTATTGAGTCATTTGTAGTTAATCATTTCTATTACTGGTGTTGTTCAGTTCCGGCGCATATAATAAAACCTACATCATATCATTCCGTGGATATCGTTAGACGCGACAGATAGAAATGGAAAAGGATGGGGACAGCAGCATCGTCGTGACAACAACTTAAAATAAGAAAAATCTTTGGTGGCGAACTCGCTTACCAAGCGTGGCAACTATGGCAATTATTCCCTAAGAGACTGTCTATGGAGACTTTGTTCAGCGCTGGACTTTTGATGGGCTTTAGTGATGTGATAATGTGATTATTGCTATAGACGTAAAGTTGAACGCGACCCAAGGTTATGATGACATTCGATGCGCGCTTACATAAATCCATGACGTTTTCTTGATGTTTTAATAAACTAAGCATCGTGAGCAGCCGCCATTTTAAGTATTCTCATTACATCGATATTCGCGGCGGGTGCCGGACGTAAGACGTTCGGTGCTGTATCACTTACTGGGACCCAGGTATGCACGTGTTGGGGTCCGCGCGGCCCCCACGATACCAGTTACGTAAGTTTTTTTGCATAGCAATTTTTATATGTTTGTTATTTTTTACAGTTATTAATTCAAAATGTCGCGGCCTTTGAGTGATAAAATAATAAAAGAACGATCGACGAAAAATCACGAACATTCTGATTCCGAGTCAGTGATTGGTAGCAGGCCTGAAGAAGAATGTTGTAGTGATAGTGAAGTAATAAGTAATTGTGAAGATACAGTATCACTTGATTTATTGAACGATAATCAAGACGTGGATTCTGATACGGATGCGTCTTCCTCAGGAAGTAAAAATGAAAATGTTGCAGGGCCTAGTCAGTCCAGCAGCTATGGGAACTATGGGAACTGGGAACTATGGGAAAAATAAATACAAGTGGTCTAAAAACCCACCAGCACCTTCACGTATTCGTCGACACAATGTTATCGCTCAAAGACCTGGTTTGATTGGTCCAGCTGCATCTAAAAGTTATATTAGTACCAAAGAATCGTTTGAATTGCTAGTTGATGATAACATTACACAAATTATAAACAACTACACAACCGAGAAGATTACTGAGAATTCGGAAAAGACTACTACGGATGCATTTTGGATGAACCACGTGTCAGTAACAGAGATGAAAGCTTTTATAGGTCTTTTGCTGTTGACAGGAGTGTTCAAATCAGGACATGAAGACGTAGAATCATTGTGGGCTACAGACGGAACAGGTCGTGACATCTTTCGAGCTACTATGTCTTTCAAGAGATTTTTATTTATTTTGTCAAATCTTCGGTTTGATGATATTCCATCGAGAGAGGAGCGAAAAGCTGTAGGCCGCGCAGCACTCATTTCTGAAATATTTGATAAGTTCATAGAAAACTGTCAGAAAAATTACAGTTGCTCAGAATATATTACAATTGACGAAATGATTTGTCAATTTCGAGGCCGATGTCTTTTCAGGGTGTACATGAAATCAAAGACTGCTAAATACGGTATCAAAATATTATGTTTGTGTGATGCTAAGACTCACTATTTATATAACGCTTTCGTATATACCGGCAAACAGCGGGAACGCATCAGAGGTCAACCATCTATTCCTACACAATCCATACTACAATTGGCTTCCCCCGCTTTTTGAATCAAACAGAAACATAACAGCAGATAACTGGTTTTCCTCGGTGGAGTTAGTTGATGCATTACTCGAAAAAAATTTGACCTACGTCGGGACTTTGAGAAAAAATAAACGTGAAATCCCAACTGAATTCCAACCACATAAGCATAGAGAAAAAGACTCTTCTCTTTTTGGATTTACAGCTAGAATAACACTATGTTCTTTTGTACCAAAAAAAATCAAAGCGTTATAATGATGTCTTCAATGCATCATGACAAAAGTGTTAATGAACGTACAAAGAAACCGGAGATTACTGAGTTTTACAACTCCACCAAAGGTGAAGTTGTATATATTGATATAGAGACAAATGCGCTAATTACTCAGTAACTCGCAGAACACGACCTTGGCCAAGTGTAGTATTTGCTGGTATTCTAAATATTGCTTGTGTAAACGGTTATGTGTTGTGGAAAGGTTCAAATACTGGGAAAAAGATGAAGCGAAAGGACTACATAAAATCTGTTGGTATAGAACTCATCAAAGAACATATCATAAACAGAAAAGCTGAGTATTTGAAGTACCCAAGAGATTTGCGTGATAAAATTGAATAATTTCTTAGCAGCTAACATGGCACCATTACCCTCGACGTCTAGTATTGCTATTCTAAGCCAAACGCCTTGAAAAGGGGACGTTGTCACTTATGTGATAGAAAAAAGATGGGAAACTTGCTACAAAGTGCAATAACTGTTCACAATTCATTTGCAAGGTCCATGGTAGCACAAAAACACTATGTGATAATTGTCTAGACGGAACCAAAGTTTCATATTAGTATTTTTGAGCCTTAAGATTAAAAGTGATTTATTTCGTGTTGATTTTTGTGAAATTTTGATTAGAGATTATAAAACGTTATTTGTTTTTTAGTTTACGTATAATAGATTAAGTAAAATAATGTAAATTTTGATTTTAACTCTTAAAACTATAATTTTCATTAATATTTGTAACGTAGAAAAAATATTACCAAAATGTTTATATTAATAAAAACTATTTGATTACGTAAAATAAGCCTATTATTTATTATTTCTGATCATTTATTCAAGTACATAGTTAAAACTTAGTTGCTAGAAGCAAACATACCACGATACCAGTTACGTATGTCAAATTTACGATACCAGTTAAGGGTTAAAACCTTCACAAAGGTTGTTGGTTTGCCGATCGATGGGTGTTGCCGTCAGCGGGAGTAACACGTTTTTCAAACGATTTGAAATCAATACACAGTATTATGATGAAACACTAATTTGAGAGCATGTTTTGAATGCACACATTATATTTGTTATATATTATTTCCATGGTTTAAGTGTAAGTATATTACTTTAATCCCACTTGCTCATCGGTGCTCGGTACCCGTACTCATATTTTATACTATAAGGGTGGCAAATGAGCACACAGTCCACCTGATGGTAAGTGGTTGCTGTGACCCATAGACATCTAAATCTATCCTCGATAATGAATCAAAATGCAGATGCGTTGCCACCCATGAGAACTTAGATTGAATGCCTAGTTTCTAGTAAACGTAAAGTAAAGGTGTCTCCGGATCTCTACACTCACCAAACGACACACAGCAGCATTAAGCTACTATTTGATGCTGGTATTCTGTGAGATCCTTCCCCGGTTGAGCTGACCCATTCGTGCTACAACTATACCAGTAATATGCTCAGCAGTAGGACGAATATATGCTGTAACTTTACTTTTTTATTGTAAGAAAATTATTGTTAGATTTAATGTTAGACTTTTAACTTGATTGTGACTACAATTTTATAAAAAAGTAGTAATTTAGATATGAAATAATTCACGTGGTGACGGTACGGAACACTAATTGTTCAAGTATAGCTTACAATTAATTTAAAAAAAAAAATATAAATTAAAATTAGCTTAAACTTAATGTTGGTAACATTCTCTTTTCAAAGACATATATTGTGTTATGTATTATGGTAGATTGACGCTTGTACGCGGGCGTCACCAATCGCAGTAAGCTATTAAAAGCTTCTCCTTTGTCGAGAACATAAATAGCCGAACCGTTTCCAACCTCAACTTTTAGTAGTACAACAACCTTAATGAGCTCATTACTGCATTATCCCCAACGGACTGAACATTTGCATATCATCTGACGTACATTTATACGTATGTACTTTGATCGAGAGGTGAATTGATATTTTGGCTGGCATCGGCAAACGAAACCCTGAAATAAATATCCCACCCTCATTAATTTGCGCCAATGCGATACGATGGACATACGGACGTACGCCTACTGTGGTGTAGTGATGCCAAACATTATGTGTAATGTGAGACAAACGAGCTTGGATTTATGAATAGTAAGATATAAATACTGTTACGAGCTTGAGGTTCGTGACAATAAAAATTGCCGATAAAATTACCTCAATTAACACTTTAATTTACTTTACACAAATTAAAACTTAAAACACTAATAATTAAACACACTAATTCACTTTATTCCGCTCCGAAGCTTCGCTTGTCTCGCCAAATCCAATACTTCCTCGATCGCATCTTGCAGCGCCTATTTATATAAATTAGCAGCGAAATATCCAGAATATTCAAGTAAACACGCGCAAGGTACCGAGAGTTCGTGTTTCAATTTCAAGAAGTTTAGTTCTTCGGTTCGAGACTAGATGGCGCTAGTGCCGTCGACTTGAGCGCGTAACAATACTAATGATTTCTTATATTTACGCAAACACCTGCACATTGATTAAAACTACTTTTACGGATTTTATCGCGTTTAATTTTAATTTTTTTTCTTTTTTTATATATAAATACTAGCTGTTGACCGCGACTTTGTCTGCGTGGAATTATTGTGATTGGATTTTATGGGGTTTAATTTTTTTGCACTGAACCCAAATTCGTTTTCTAAAATAAAAATAGCCTAAGTTAATTAACACTTACATATTAGTTAGTTAGTATAAATAGTTATATCTATCTGCCAGTAAAAGTCCCGTCAAAATGATCTAGCCATTTCGAAGATTTGCCGGAACAAACACACAGACAGACAGAGAGCCAAAAATTTCAAAATTGTATTTTTGTTATAATTATTTACTTTCATATGCATTTAGTAAAAAGCTGTTATTTTGACATTACATACAGACAATTTTATTTCTTTATATAGATAATTAAAAAACAAATAACATTTAAACAACAAACAACGCGACAGTAATTGTCTTTATAATACAAAATTAACTTCATATGTATATCATTAAATATTCATTTTTATTTTATTTATTTATTTACATTCAACTCATATCTAACATGACAGGTTTCTACCCAATGGGATAGATAAAGCACTATTTACAATCCTCTATTAACTATATTACTATATTAACTTTAGCTAATTATCCATAAAGCAAGTTTTGTGAATTCGTTCAGAGTAAAAAAGAATAAATCTGTTTCTCTGTCGATCAGGTTTAATGTTAGAAATTTAATCTCTATGCAGTACCTTTGTTAGAGATCGTATAATTTCTGAGCGACTTGACCGTAAACGTAAATATTTCGATACTATTGATCGATTTTTATAAACCACGCATACAATGATTACTTATCCATCAATAATAACTTAAATGTTACACGTCAGAAGCGTTAATTTGGTCATCCCGGCTCAAACAACTAAAGCGTGGCTACTGTACGTGTCACCTGAGTACGCAGCGGCGATAATATATGCGATCCACCCGTGGCATCTGCACACATTGAGAAAAATCGATGCCAGACCGATTTGGACGACAATAATGAGATTTAAAATTGCGTAGTAATTAATGAGGATTAGTGATATACCGGCAGTGATAAATGCGCAGCGGGCTTCGAACTGGACACAGCGAGCTCATGTGCACTGTCGAAGCCTACCTGCTTAAAAAGATTATAAAATTTTAATGCAGCTCTATTTTATACTATCAAATGCAACTAATATAAACTAATTACGAAGTGTAATGAAAAGTGTGAACTTTTCTCTAAATTCCAACCTCATCTGTAGGTAGGCCGTAAACTTTATTCATAGACAGGTGAACCTTTGAGAAAAGAAGCAATTCTTTTCAAGAACGAAGATTTTGATTCAAAATCTTAATGATTCTTGATTGGTATTGTGATGTACTCTTTATCATTCGTGCGTTTTTATTAATAAACTGTGCGTAGACATATTCTTAGTATCTTGATATTTTGAGGCACTCGCTCAAGCCATCGTCGTGGACCCGTATTTTACCAAATCGTACACAGTGTGAGAAGCTTTAGTGCGTTATTATACGCATACGGTATTTATGGTGTTAAAGGGGTCATAACTTTTTTATTTCTTGTAACAATAAAAAGCCTAGAGACAAATTCCCATTAGTTATTTTAGTCAATACTGATGCAATTCTCATCTAGTTAATAGACTTGAGTATTCACTCTGCAACATTTTATTTAAAGCTTAGGGATTGAGAACATGAAAAATCTGTTTAACTTTTATACAAAACGTCCAAATCTTATTTCTTTGAAGGATATTAAGATTCAACAATTTTTCGTCTTTAATGTGATTCGTTAATTGCTTTATCCTAATTGTGGTAAAGCGACGCTGATATGATGGTAGTATATATATATATATATATATATATATATATATATATATATATGCTAATATTATGCTAGTATATGATGGTTGTAGCATGAATGGGTCGGCTCGGCCGGGAAAGGAACACGCTCTCACAAATTACCAGCGTTAAATAGCAGCTCATTGCTGCTGTGTTTCGTATGGTGAGTGTGGAGAACTGGAGAACCTTTTTACTGAACACGATACATTCAATCTTAGTCCTCAGGGATTATAAATCTGCATCTTGATCCTTAATCGAGGATATATATAAAAGAACTTACTCCTTTCTGCCGGCAACGCACCTGGAATTCCCCTGGTGTTGCGGTTGATCATGGGCGGCGGTAGTCACTTAACATCAGGTGAGCCGTATGCTCGTTTTCCCCCTCTTCTATAAAAAAAGATATCTAATTACGATAAATGTAGGTGGCGACAGCATCCACTTACCATCAGGTGGCCTGTGTGCTCGTTTGTCACCCTCATTCTATAAAAAAAACCTACATACTATAAGTACTCGTATACTCGCAGCAACGCAATCTTTGCACACTTTGTACACTATAATAAATCCTTGTGAATCTGTCAGTAACTTTACATATAACTTTAAATATATTGGATTATCATTGTATCAACGTTTGAACTTTATGTACAGTTGAATCAAAATATATAATAGGATATTAATACCGCGGCTCCGTTGATACCCGTTATCTGGTACCATACAGTCCGTGTAGTAGTTTTCGCTCGGCGAAGCGCAAAATTATTGATTGTTGTAATTAATTGCAAACAGTCAAATGATAAAATGAATATCAATTTGAAACAATCTACAGCTATTTTATTACGAGATTCTATTTAATTCAATGCGGATAAACATGTCACGCGTCATCAAAATTAATACCTTCTATACTGACCTACTCGGTATATTCGATGAATTTAAGGTTTAGATAAAAATGTCACTCAGACCACCCGGGCTCCAGGCCGAACAGGAGACTAGCCATATACGCATAACAGGATTATAATGCACGGGTGAGTACGCAAGCACAGTTGATCCATCAATTTCCTCTCTCCCGTGCGATGGCAATCCAACGCGACTGGAGAGAGATCTGGCGATGGACCAACGGTTTTACGTGTTTTTTGAGAGAGGGAAGGAAACACCGCCGACCTCCTTACTCCGGGCAGTTTCTTAAAAAAAACCAGTAACTGATTTTTTGACCCACCATACGCTTTACTTATAACCGCTATACCAACAAGAGTACTTGGGATTGGAAGCCATGGCAGCTCAGGGACGAACGCTAGCTGTAAATTTAGCAGTATGCGAGCACTAATGAAATTGTCAATTTATCAGGAGCTCGGCGAAGGAAAACATCGTGATGAAACAGGTATGTCTGAGAAATAAAAAAAATCAAAGACATACGAAGTCCGCCATCACGCATTAGGGTTGTGCGGGTGCTCATGTCCTAAAGCCTCGGCGTGGTAGAAGATAATCGATCACCCCAATTGCTTCTGTAGGTGTAGTAAGAGGCTAGTGTATAGTGTGGTATACAAGGTTATTTTGCAATAACCGGCCAAATTCGCAGAGAAGGTTAACCCTTAACTTGGCAAACTTTATGATGTCATTATTTTTATATTTCTGTCATATATTTGGGTTGATAGGTGCTAAATGGACAACAAAAAAATAAATAAAAAAATCTGCCAAATTTAGTTTTGTTTTTATACCATGTATCTAATAATTCACACTACCAAGTAGCTAGAAATTGATCTTTGAAAATCCATGTGCACTATAGGATACATTGCTAGGTAGGTAGTAAATAAAAATATATATATTTTTATAGAATAATTTATGTATTTACTGTTCTAAACATATAATAACTTTATCAACAAATTTAAAATCACAGTCTTCAACTTATAGTAGGAACAGAACTTCAACTACTTTGTTATAATTATTTTTTGACCATCACAGTCACACAGTTATCACATGCCTAGAGATAATTAAAAAATAGAAATAATAAAGCGATATAATATGACAACAATATTACAAATAGACACATGAAAATAAAAAATGTAAGTGACTACAACTATTTGCTTAGTCTAAAACTTTACTTACTTTTCTTTCATTTGAAGTAATTTGCGAAAAAGCTCTGCGGCCTCGTTTTTCCAAAATTTTATCAGGAGGAAGCTTTTTGTCTCCTCCATGCAAACGATTTGCTCTCACTGTTCCCAAGGAGAATATCCCGTACTCATTTCTCAGGTGATAAACTAATTCTATAGAGATAAAAAATCATCAAAATAAATCGCTTAACAAGCAGGCTCTTTGATTGCTTTGCTCAAAGTTATGACAACTTGAGCTTCCAATCCCATACTGTTTTCTTCTTCATTGAATTGATGAAATCTAAAAGTGTCTTCTCGCCAATAAAGCAAAAAATCATACACCATTCCAGATATTCCTGCTCCAACGAATATTTTAAATCCCCATTGTCGAGGCTTATTTTTGATGTACTGTTTGCGGGTACCCGCTCTCGTACCTTTATACGGCACCATCATTTCGTCCACACTGAACCGGTCTTCCTCTTCAATATTTATGAAATTCTTATTTTGTAATAACGATCCCAATCCCTCTCTCAGGTCTTATTTTGTAATAACGATCCCCATCATCACCTAAAGCCTCCACAAAATGCAAATATCGTCGGATCAGTTGAAATCTTCTCAGTGTCGTGATGTCTGCTATTTTTCTGTATCTGAGAGCTTTAGACCAATAATCCGTACAAGCTAGCAAACGTACACGACACCCACGACCATATTAATAGCAATAAAATCGTTTACTTCATTCAAAGTCAAATTCATGGGCGTGCCCTTTATTTGCATAAGTTATAAATTACTTTCTCGAACTATCAATTCAAATATATCCTCTGAAAATATAGTTTGTCATATTCTAACGATGATTTTGTTTCAGAAGGTTCGGTGAATATTTTATCACTGATTTCAGCAGTGTACTTAAATCTTGCAATTATTCACTTAACTTCAAGATTTTTATTTAACTACAGTGTTTTTGACTAGGTAATCTCTTTTTTCTGGATCGAGTAGCATTTGATGATAATGGAAAAAATAATATATATGTAGAGCTATTAGCTATTGAAGAGATCGGTGAAGGTGTCGCTGGGAATATCACATTGTTTGGAGAAGCAACAACACTGGACGTAAACAAATTACCTAACAAACTCGTCTCAACAAACCGTCGCATTTTCGGCCGATACTAATATCTCCCAGTGGTCGTCTTTACTTTGTAAGTTTCGTACAGGCCTAAAAAAGTAAACAAACCATTATGTACATTAGACACCATAAATTCGATTTCAATAACGTTTCGTAATTGGTAATTAATCTGAAAATGCTCACAGTAAAATGTACTCTCTAGTGCTGTAAGTTTGGCAATGTGTCCTATAGTGCACATTTCAAAAGTCAGGTCATAGTACAGGATCTTGGCGATGTGCATTTGTAGATACATGAACATTGACAGTAATATTTTAGATAGAAAATATTACTTTTCGATCAAAATCTTTTGCATTACCAACACAATATACATTCAATTACATAATTATCACATATATCTGTCGTAACAACAATATTTTGATAGGATTTTAATCGACTCTTACCAAATAACTCGAAGACGCACACGCATGCTTCACCATTTTGCGATCTACTTAATTCGAATGTAGCCAGACGTAATAAATAATATTTTTACTGCCGAATAGAAGGATTTTATAAACTAAATAAAATATAATTTTAGCCTAACTCTGCTAAAATATTTCAAAATTATTTTTTTTAGAATATGTGCATTATTAGATACGTTACCAAGTTAATAAGGGTTAAGAATTAGTAATTTAGGCAAATGGTGAAGAAAAATTAATAAAAAAATCAAAAAACCTCAAATTCCGTCCTTTTTATTTTTAAATTCGAAATATGTGTTTTTTAATTTTTTTATTTTAACTGATTTCTTAACTTTTTAATTATTTTAACTGATTTCAAGTAAGGGTTGATCAGTAGGCAAAAACGTTGTTGCCGATAAATTAAATTCAATTCGGGATAATCCATACTAATATTATAAATGCGAAAGTAACTCTGTCTGTCTGTCTGTCTGTCTGTCTGCTCCTCTTTCACGCCTAAACGGCTGAACGGATTTTGATGAAATTTGGTATCGTGATAGATGATAACCTAGAAATGGTCATAGGCTATAAATAATCACGCCATCGTTCTTAGGGGATAGGCAGTAGGCAGATAACTAAATTGAGTTAGTGATTTTTAGTCGTTTTTGTTGGGACTTTTGCTCTTTCACGTATAAAAGGCTGAACAGATCTGTAAGGTAATAGATGGTTACCTAAAAACGGATATAAGATCAAAATGATCACGTCATAGTACTTAGGGGGTAGGAAGTAGGCAGAAAACTGAATTGAGTTAGTGATTTTTTTATGGTTTTTGGTGGGAATTTTGCTCTATCATGCCTAAACGGCTGAACGGATTTTGATGAAATTTAGTTAGGTGATAGATAGTAACCTAGAAAAGGATATGGGCTATTAATATTCATGCTATCGTACTTAAGGCGTAGGCAGTAGGCAGAAAACTAATTAAGTTAGTGATTTTTAATAGTTTGGTTTAAAAGTTTACCTCATTCACGCCTTAACGTCTGAACGGATTTTTATAAGACTTGGTTAATATAAAGATAGGATCCTAGACACGGACACAGGCTACTTCTTACGGCGGGAAAATACCTCATTCCCGCGGAAATCTAGCGTGATCGTGTCAAGAAGCGAATGACGCCATAGCTACTGAAATGATTTTGATGTTTTTTTTTAAATGAGTGTTACTAAGACTTAAAGTTAGTATTTGATCACTTTTCTAACTTAGAGGGTCGGTAGGCGCCATAATTTAGGGAATTTATTATAAAATTTTGATGCATCTGTCTTTATTTAACAGTTTTACTTGGATCGAAACTTAGCGACATACCATCACACTACTTAACTTATAGGGTAGGAAGGTACCAAAATTCAGACTACTTTTTACTTCGGGAAAATATCTCATTCCCACAGGAACCTATACACAGCTACCTATCTACAACATTAAAACTCTGTCTAGAATCACATTACGCCATAGCTATTGATCTGATTTGTATACGATTTTTTATTCAACTGACTGTTAAATTACATACAGATAAAATCTAATTACCTACACCACAGAATTAATATAGTACTACATACAACAGTACACAATACAACTAGCTACGCTTTAAACTTGAGGAGGTAATTAGATAGACATTTATACGAACTTTATGCTCAGTAATCAATCATAGTGATAAGTTAATACTCATTTTAGACAAAGAAACGGATAGGTAATCAGTTCATCACCGAAATTATAACACCTACACTTAGTTTGTTTACTATTCAACGAGGGAAAATAATTCAATATAACGCAAACCTTCAAATCATACGTCGTCGTAGTGAATACAAGACGCTGCGCCGAGCGAAGAGGCGGTGCGGCGCGAGGGGAGGGCCGTGCCCAACTGTGCCTACCCAAGCGGGCAGACGCACGAGGGCAGACGTCGTCGTCGCACGTATGCGAATATTGAAATATTGCGTTACGAAACTCTATTCGTTGCGTATTTTTGGTTAGCTAAAAACGTTCTTTTTAAATTCAGAGTTGAAATAGGTACTACGGTCTACGCGTAGGGTCTGTAAGCTTTAATTTAGTCCTTTGTTTTAGATATCTAAATAAATATTTGGTAGGTTATTATTTTTGAATCCAAGTTGACGTCATTTTCGTATTTTTATTAAGTACTTAGTTACATTTTTATTATTAGGTAGTTAAGGTAGCTGTTAGATGTAGGTATTTTCTTCACCAATCATTCATATCTCTAGGTTTACTCAGATACGTATTATTCTTTATTTTTGCAGTCGCTTTCATTTGTTAATTCTCAATTTTATTCATGTGTAGGTTAAGTGTTTTTTAGCTCACATCAGGATGTTTATAGTTCGTAGTAAATTAGTTTAGTAATAGATTTTGTCATTATATTATAGTACTTTTATGTTAGTTTTGATAGATAAGTAGGTAGTACCAGTAGTGAAGAAAATTGTGTATTGTGGTGTGGTACATAAATTCAATATTTTTGAATTTATTTAGTTAATTTAGGTTTTAGGTATAAAAGGTTTGTCAGGTGCATAGTTGTTTCGGTTCAATACGTTATTGATTGATTTAGATATTTAGGTTATAAGTAAAAAAGTTTGCTTTATCGAAGTTTTTATAAAAAATTGTCTTACGTTGTAGTTTTTAAAACTACCGATTTTACAAATCTTTAATTATTGTTTTATTGTTTTCGATATGCCACGCAAACGTAAATCCAATCTAAGCCGTAGTTCTAGCAGAGCTCGAACTGCAAAAGTTGCTAGAAGCCAAGAATCTGAAGAGCAGACTCAGACGCGTCAGATGTTAGATTCTCAGCGTCATGCGACTCAAAGAGCTTCTGAGACCTATACGCAGACTCAAGCCCGTAGGACCTTAGATGCTGAGCGCCACGCATCTCAAAGGGCCTCTGAGACGTTTACACAGACTCAAGCCCGTCAGGCCCTAGATGCTGAACGCCACGCATCTCAAAGAGCCTCTGAGACGTTTACGCAGACTGAGACCCGTCAGGCCCTGGATGCTGAACGCCACGCATCTCAAAGGGCCTCTGAGACCTATACGCAGACTCAAGCCCGACAAACCTTAGATGCTGAGCGCCACGCATCTCAAAGGGCCTCTGAGACGTTTACGCAGACTCAGGCCCGTCAGACCCTGGATGCTGAACGCCACGCATCTCAAAGAGCTGCTGAGACAGTGGAACAGACTCAGACACGTCGAGTTTTAGATGCCGAACGTCACGCGCAATTGATTGCGGCAGAGACTGACGAAGATTCACAAAGACGACGTCTTTTAAATGCTGAACGGCAGGCAGAAAGAAGACGTACGTTTTCAATGAGTACGTGGGAGGCATTTAATGGTGCCGCTTTTGAGTAAGACCCTTTGATCGACTATGTTAATCACCGATTGGTTATCATTGGGAGAATGGATAAAAAATGCAGATATTGTGAAGCACTGAAATGGAAAGAAGAAACTCCAGGTATGTGCTGTTCTGGTGGAAAGGTTAAAATTCCATTACTTGGCGAACCAGAGGAACCTCTTAAATCTTTACTTTTATACGACAGTAACGAATCGCGCCGGTTTTTAAGCAGGATTAGAAAGTATAATTCTTGCTTTCAGATGACGTCATTTGGTGTAGATAAGGAGGTCGTAATGCCTGGGTTTTCACCTACTTTTACCATCCAAGGACAGGTGTATCACAGGATTGGTTTCTTACTTCCCGCAAATAATGAACAACCAAAGTTTTTGCAACTTTATTTCATGGGCGATGAAAAAAACGAAGCTGATCGCAGGTGTCAAAATATACAAGGAATCGAAAGGGATACTGTTTTAAAAATCCAGAGAATGTTGCATGAACATAATCGCCTTATCAATACTTTCAAAACAGCACTAGAAAGAATGCCGGGAGAGGATTATAGGTTGGTGATGCACCCCGATCGCACACCAAGTGGGGAACATGAAAGGCGGTATAATGCACCGTTAATAAATGAAGTCGCAGCCTTGGTTACAGGCGAACAGTTTGCTTTCCGTGATATAGTTTTACAGGCCCGAGATGACACATTAACCAGGGTGCCTGATACTCATAAATTTTATGATGCGTTGCAATATCCGATCATATTTAGTAAGGGACAAGAGGGGTACCACTTTCAAGTTCCTCAAATTAATCCTGTAACAGGTCTTCCCTTGCATAACAAAAAGGTTTCATGCATGGATTTTTATGCCTACAACATGATGATACGAGAAAACAACTTTAACATTGTACAAAGATGCAAGCAACTGGCCAATCAGTTTTACGTTGACATGTACGTTAAAGTTGAAAGCGAGAGGTTACGGTACATATCATTAAATCAAACTAAACTAAGAGCAGAGAATTACATCCATCTTCAAGACGCTGTGGCAAATGACGCTAATTTAAATCCAAATAACTTAGGTCGTATGGTCATTTTACCATCTTCATTTGTAAATAGCCCGCGGTACTTACACGAATATACTCAGGACGCGTTTGTTTATGTGCGTACACATGGTCGCCCTGACTTATTCGTCACCTTTACTTGCAACCCAGCCTGGCCCGAAATAGTCAATCAGTTGATGCCGGGGCAAAGCGCAATAGATAGACATGATGTAGTCGCAAGAGTTTTTAGACTAAAAGTTAAAAAACTAATGGATGTGATTAATAAAGGCCGAGTGTTCAGAGAAGTGCGCTGCTTTATGTACTCTGTCGAATGGCAGAAACGTGGACTGCCACATGTCCATATATTATTGTGGTTAAAAGATAAGTTACGACCCGATCAAATAGATAACATAATCAGCGCTGAAATACCGGATCCTAACATTGACAAGACTCTCCATGACATTATTGTAAAAAATATGATTCACGGTCCATGCGGACCCGAAAATCCACAGTGCCACTGCATGAAAGACGGAAAATGCACAAAAAAATTTCCTCGCAAGTTAGTGAAAGAGACCGTTCACAACGACCACGGATACCCGCAGTATCGTAGAAGAGCGCCAGCAGACGGAGGTCGAACAGCAACCGTGAAGCTCCGAAATGGTAGCTACGTTACGGTTGATAATAGTTGGGTAGTCCCCTATTCACCAATTTTATCAAAAATGTTTAACGCCCACATAAATGTTGAGGCATGCAGTTCAGTACGCGCCATCAAATATATTTGCAAATATATAAACAAGGGTAGTGATCAAGCTATTTTCAATTTTAGAAATACTGATCTTGTGAATCCCGTAGATGAGGTACAAACTTATCAGTCTGGTCGGTATGTCAGCAGCAACGAAGCCGTGTGGCGTCTGTTAGCATTTCCGTTGCACGAAAGGCATCCCACCGTGACACATCTCAGCGTGCATTTAGAAAATGGTGAACGCGTTTATTTTAATGAACACAATTTCCACGAACGAATAACTACTCCGCCAAAAACCACACTCACTGCTTTTTTTGATCTTTGTATCAGAGATGAGTTTGCAAAAACTCTTCTTTATGTCGAGGTGCCGAGGTATTATACTTGGGATGCAAGTAGGAAAACTTGGAAACGCCGCATTCAAGGTACTTCAGTTCACGATTGGCCTGGCGTCAAATCTGGAGATGCTTTAGGACGAGTTTATACAGTTCATGTTAGTAACATGGAATGTTTTTGTCTACGCATGCTTTTACACCATGTGCGCGGACCTACCTCTTTCAATGATCTAAAAAAAATACAACACACAAGATTATCCTACATTTCGAGAGGCATGTGAGGCAAGAGGATTACTGGAGAATGACAACCATTGGGATGTGACACTGGAAGAAGCTGCTCAATGTAGATCAGCAGGCAAGATGAGAGAGCTATTTGCTGTATTAGTAGCGACATGTGGTCTTTCAAATCCTCAACAATTGTGGGATAAATACAAAAATGATATGACCGACGATATATTGCACAGATTACAAGAGCAAAATCCCAATGTCACGTACAGTGATTTAATTTACAATGAGGGTTTGACAAAAATTGAAGACCAGGTTAAAACAATTTCTGGAAAGGATTTATCAGATTATGGAATGATCAGACCACAGAGAACCGAGGAAATCAGTAGCGATTTAATACGGGAACTAGATTACGATACTGCTTCCTTACAACAACAATTGACAGAGTCTGTTCCACGTTTGATCCCAGAACAAAGGTTAGTATTTGACAATGTTTTCAAAAAAATCGAAGATGGCGAAGGTGGTTTGTTATTTTTGGATGCTCCCTGGAGGCACGGGAAAAACCTTTCTTTTAAACTTGCTTTTAGCGCAAATCCGAAAAGATAAAGGAATTGCTGTAGCAGTTGCCTCTTCCGGAATAGCCGCCACTCTGCTCAATGGTGGTCGAACGGCACATTCGGTGCTTAAACTGCCATTAAACTTAGCCCATGAAGAAATGCCAGTCTGTAATATAAGTAAAAACAGCGAGCGTGGACGTATGTTGCAGCAATGTAAATTATTAGTTTGGGATGAGTGTACTATGTCCCATAAAAGAGCAATTGAAGCTCTAGATCGGACTTTGAAAGACATCAAGAGTAATCCAAATATCATGGGGGGGATGGTGGTACTTTTAGCGGGCGATTTTAGACAGACTTTGCCGGTTATCACTAAAGGCACCCCTGCAGATGAAATAAATGCGTGTTTAAAAGCGTCAACGTTATGGGTGCACGTAAAAACGTTTAGTCTGTCTACAAATATGAGAGTGCAACTACACAATGATGTACAATCTGGACATTATGCTGCTGCTCTTCTTAAAATTGGAGAAGATCGTATGGCAAAGGATGGTAATGGCATGATTACATTGGATCGTGAATTCTGCAATGTTGTGCATAATCCAGATGATCTAAATAACTTCGTCTATAGCGAACTGCTAACTAATATGAGGAATAGAGACTGGTTATGTGAAAGAGCAATTTTAGCGCCGACGAATGAAATGGTGGGACAGATAAACGAGCAAATTATGTCACGCGTGGAAGGTGATATTGTTGAGTTTCTCTCTGTAGACACTGTAATGGATACTGAACAAGTAACATCATACCCTGTAGAATTTCTTAATTCTTTAGAACTGTCGGGAGTACCTTCACACAAACTGAGGCTGAAAGTAGGCGTTCCTGTCCTTTTAATGCGGAGTTTAGATGCACCAAGACTGTGTAATGGCACACGGTTGCAAGTGACACACCTCGGTCGCAATATTGTAAAAGCAATCATTATGACTGGAATGGCAAAAGGAGAGAACGTTTTAATCCCCCGTATACCCATAATTCCGACAGATTTGCCATTCCAGTTTAAGAGATTACAGTTTCCGCTGAAAATCGCATTCGCTATGACGATAAAAAAAGCTCAGGGGCAAACATTAAAAGTAGCCGGCATTAATTTAGAAAAGAGTTGTTTTTCTCACGGACAATTATACGTGGCTTGCTCACGTGTTTCAAGTCCACAGAATCTCCATGTGTTGGCCAGAGAGGGAAAAACAAAGAACATAGTTTACAAAAATGTACTACAGTAATAAGGCCTCTTATTGTTAGCTTCCTACATTATTATACTACTTACATTAAGTTAGTACTTCCTACGCAGACGATGTTACGGATGTCACACTGTCTAACATCGGGGGGTTGGCAGGTAGGTAGTTAGTAGTATTTTAAACCGATTTACATTATTTACTTTTTATATTTACTAAGGAAACATTCGGAGCTATCCATTATGTAGCTTAGGTTGCTTTTGAACAAATTTTGATGTGAAGTTGAGGACTGGAACACGATAGTGGGACATTGTTGCAGGGGGACTTATAGCCGGGAGAAAACAAAAAAACTTATGCGGACGAAGTCGCGGGTAAAAGCTAGTTTCAAATAAAAGTAGCAGCCTTATTTACTCGTATTTTCAAAAACTGTAATAACAATATATCATTATTTATATATTTGAACTTAAGTTTAAAATTTAGATACTCTTTGAAAAAACCCTGTATTGGACATTTGTGGGTCGGTTAAGCAGAAAACGAAACCCTCTTAACTTTCAATATGTGCCATTTGCTGTACAGACTATCGGTCCGTGGGGTCCAATAGGAACTGCATTCGCGACTGGTCATCGCTGCTGCTTATAAGAGAATTGGTTCTTTTCTCGCTCAAAGCCAAAAGTATGGCCATTCAGCGAGGAAACGCAGCTAGCGTTTTTGCAAAAATACTGCGGAGAATAGGAAGGACTGTATAATAATTTAAGTTTTTAGTTTTAATTTTTCTATAATTATATTTTTTTAATATTGTGTGTAGGTACTTATTTATTATGAATATTTAAATAAATTCAACTGATCTACAATATCTTTGATTAAAACTACTTTTACGGATTTTATCGCGTTTATTTTTACTTTTTATTTACTTTTGTTTTTAATTCCCGACGTTTCGGGCGCTTTCCAGCACCCATGGTCACGGGGGACTGAGATGACTGACGTCCCGATGTCATTGTTAAACCCGGAGTACCTTCAGCTTTTTCAATTATTGTTTATGGTCCGATCTATGCAAAATGAACTGACTATGTCCTGAGGTCCATATGTATTTAAAATAGAATATCGTCAAACGCACCATAAAAATTATGTAAACAAATACGAGCAATACATTACTCTGTGCCGTCTGCCATTATTATATGTTAAATACCTAGGAACTTAAATGACGGCGCGGCTTATCAACCAGTCATTTTCATAATGCAGCTGGCGTGCATTTTAGTCCGCGTATAATGCGAGCGTGCACTGCGCCACCCGCGGACACAACGTATTAATTACATATATCGCTTAATTATTGATTTTTAGCATTAAACACACGGGCATTTTGGCCGAGGCAGCCCCGTGCGAGATTTATGTTCTGGCCATTGTATATTACGTCTAAATTTCATTTAAAACGCAAGTAACGTATTGTTGCGTCGATGAAGATGAGGTAATTGCTATTTACTTGTGTTATTGAGAAATCACATGATGTGAAAACACTTCTTTTTTTTAGTTTTGGTTGTAGGTGTCAACGGGCTACAGCAGCCAATTAACACCAGGTCGAACTTTAGTACGTTTGTCATTGTCAATTTCAGTACCATAAGTGTTTTTTTTTTCAAATGTTTAGAAATTAGAACATTTCCAACCCAATTCTGAATATGTTACCATTGTGATATTAAATGACAAAGCAGTAGTTACGTTGTACCAGTTCTGGCTCACTGAGTCAGAAGTGGCGTTCGTCGACTCACGATCCTAAAAAAAAAGGTTTTGACATGCTCTGATCACGAATCTGCGGTCCGTTTTTGTGTAGGATGCACGGTTCCGGAGATGTGCAGATCAATTCACCAATATCTAATTGATATCCGGTGAGGGCCTCCACCGTCATTAGCGTCCCATTGTTCTTATCTATTGTCATTGTCTATTCTTCCTCGGCGTGTGCGTTGGCTTATCAGTTCTATTGTATTATACTTCTTTGTTCCTAATTACAACGCTAATCTGAATCATCAATAAAACACTTTACCTAATTTTGTTACAATTTTTATTTACAGAATACAAAATCTGATTACTTATTATCTGTAAAATAGGAGCGAAACATCTCATCCACTAAATAATCGTTGTACAATGTGTTCCTTGTAAATATACTCGTGAAACTATGTATTAAATATCCCTGAAACTTATATAGCAAATACATTAAGCAATATTCGCCACAAACTGAAGTCCACTCATTCTGAATCCTATCAACATTCCAGTTCCATCTTTTACAATTCATTTTTAAAAACTCTAGATGATATCGTACAGGTGATCGTCCATATGAATCAAAATATTGACCGACGTCATTCGTATCGATATATAAAGCTACCCAATGTGATCCAGGTTTACCATCTGTATCCAAATTGCATATTATATACGTTGATACGTGGGTATACATGGGCAGTCTATTAGCAGCATAAACATTATTTTGTAGACTGGGGTGAATTTTTTCAGATGTTGTTGTACATCTAGTGTATCCATGATATTACTGCTATTAATAGATTATTACAGTACCAATCTACTCAATGACTAACATAGGAATGATCATTTATAGTGATTTCTAAATATTACTGCTGCATTCTTTGTGATATACAAGTCATATTTGAGTCATCGATACATCGAGCAAGATGCAACACGAAGGAATGTTGAGATATATAACAGAATGTGAGATAAGCTTGTCGACGCATAAAGTTACTATCAGTTACACTGCAGAAATTCTTTAGATTAGAATTACTTCTTACTGGTGCTATATAAGACCGAGCAGCTGCAGTCATGGAGTTAGTATGTGGTCATTTGACCGCAGTAGATCTATCAATACTACATTTGTGTTACTTCAACGCATCAAAGGCCATGGATGTAAGTGTTTATTCTATTGACAAACTTACTTTTCTTTCTATTATTTTCTTACGTTTGTATGATATGGTGTTAACAAATTATATTTAAATATTGTGTGTGTGTATATGATTAAGCCGTGGGATCCGGTTCCGGTGATCAAAGTGTAAACACGTACAAGTGAGAGCTCCGTAAATATTTCCAATTAAACAGTGCAAAAAACGAAAAATCGAACGTATACTACAGTGAAAAGTTCAGAAGTTCAAACCAAAAGAGTGTTTCAGCAGAAATTACAGTGAAATAACTAATTTTGTGTACCAAGATTATAGGTAGTGCCAACCAAATAAAATCTGTCACTGCTATTTGACAGCTGACAACTGCAAAAAGTGTTGCCAACGTAGAAAAAGGATTACCATAAATTTAAGTGTTACCACATCAAAACACCAAAATACCCTGAAAAAAAAAATGGAAAAGCAAATGGAAATTTTACTCTCCAAAATAAATGAAAAGTTTAATGAACAAACAATAACTTTAACAACAGCAATAACGAAAAATGTAATGGAGGCCCTGGACGATAAGTTAAAAATAATAACAGAAGAAAACAACAACCTTAAAACTAGAGTCAGTAACCTGGAACAAAAAGTATCCTTTTTAGAGAAGGAAAAGCGTAAGAATAATCTAGTTTTATTCGGCATCGAAGAAAAAGGAAAAACTGAGTTAGAGTTGGTGGATTTTGTGAAGGAAATTTTGCAAGATTCGGGAACTCATATAGATAGTCAGGAAATAAGTGAGATCCATAGAATCGGGACAAATTATGAAAAGAACCGACCGTTAATAATATCTCTAACAACATCTTGGAAAAAACATCTTATCCTGAAAAACAAGCGCAACCTTCCTACAAATGTGTATGTCAATGAGGACTACCCTAAAGAAGTTCTGGAAATACGCAAACAACTTAAGCCAGAATTAGAAGCGGAAAGAAAAAAAGGAAACATAGCGTTCATAAAATACGATAAGCTAATTGTTAAAAAACCAACTAACCCCAGCCGCGAAAAGAGGAAGAGAGAAACACCAACAGGATCCCCAACCACTCCCACCCCATCCCAGAAAAAGACAAATACCCAGAATGAAATTACTGAAATACAGCCCCCAAGTACAATTAAGGAAGTAGTTAAGCCAAGCATACTTACATTTGTAACGCGTGAAAGATCCGCCTCGATGTCAGAGATGAAAAAAAACGAACAAAGGCCTCCTCGAACCGAAAACAACAAACAGATGCAACAACAAACACAGATATAAGAAAAACTCTAATGTTTTGTCCCCCAATCCGGCCGGTCACCGTGGGGGAAGCCGACCACCACCCTCCAACATATCAGTCAACAAAATCAAATACCCAAAAAGATAAACAAAAACGAAGCAGTTTATACATATGTACACTAAATACACGAACCCTGAGAACAGAAGAAAGTTTGCATGAGCTAGAGTTAGCTATCGAAAACCTCAAGTGGGACATCTTGGGCATAAGCGAGATGAGGAGAATAGGAGAAGGAATAGAAGAGCGAAACAGCTATATTATGTATTTCAAAGGTGAAACCGCTGGACACAGAGGGGTAGGATTCCTGGTTAAGTCAAAACTTAAAAAACAGATAATTGGTTTTGAAGGGATATCGGACAGGATAGCGGTGATTCATATTAACTTACCAAAGTATAGAAAAAAATGGACAGTCATTCAAGTCTACTCGCCGACAGAACAAGCAACAAAAACTGAGATCGACAAATTCTACGATAAATTACGTGAAGCTATCGAAAAATATTCCGAAAACAATATCGTGCTCATGGAAGATTTCAATGCCCAAGTTGGCGTCCAACTACCCGGAGAAGAACATATAATAGGAAAATACGGAAGAGACAAAAGAAGTAAAAATGGAGAAAAACTAGTAGAGTTCCTTCTTGAGCAAAACTTAACACTTCTAAACTCCATGTTCCGTAAAAAAACCCAAGAACAAATGGACATGGATGTCTCCAGACGGAAAGGTTAAGAACGAAATCGACTACATAATAACTAACAAAGCTAGGGTATTTAGTGATACGGAAATAATACAGAAACTAAATTTCAACACAAACCATCGTATGGTACGCAGTTGTCTAAATGAAAG
Organism: Parnassius apollo; assembly: GCA_907164705.1. Classification (NCBI taxonomy): domain Eukaryota; kingdom Metazoa; phylum Arthropoda; class Insecta; order Lepidoptera; family Papilionidae; genus Parnassius; species Parnassius apollo. The sequence continues at coordinate 1,335,822 of CAJQZP010000333.1, read as the reverse complement.
AAGTCCAAAAGCTCCTAGACACCATATGAACCACACGCAAACAACAAACACACAAACGGACACAGAAAACACAATAAAAGATCTGATGGAAGTCGTTGATTCAGATTTGGACCTAAGTGTAAAATACAAAAAAATTGAGAATAAGCTTAAGCAGGCAGGAAAACAATCAAACAAGAGTAAAGAAAACATTTTGAGTGAAAGAACGTTAAAACTAATTGAAGATAGAAAGTTGTTAATAAAAAAGGATAAAAAGGAGAACCAACAACAAATATCTAACCTTAGCAAACAGATTCGTGAAAATATGAGGAAGGACAGAAAAATCAGAAGAAACACAATTTTAGAGAATCACATCAACAAAACGGGAGGCACGAAAAAATCGCTTAAGGAACTCCGTGAAAAAGGGAAAGAATGGATACCAACGTTAAGAGAAAAGGAAAAAGAACTGCCAGCTACTACTCGGAGTTCAATCCAAAATATAGCAACAAATTATTATCGGTTACTATATTCAAATCAATCTAGCTTTAGCACACATATTAGTGATTACAAACAGATGCATGTGACTGAAGGAAACGAAGACATACCAGAAATATTAGTATCGGAAGTAGAAAAAGCAATAAAAAGTCAGAAAATGGATAAAGCACCCGGCCCCGACAGGATCACAAATGAACTTATGAGAGGGACAATCACAGAACTAAGTCCGCTTCTAAGAAAAATCTTTAACGAGATTCTATATACTGGTAACATCCCTAGTCAATGGGCAGAATCTCATATAATACTTCTCCACAAGAAAGGTCCTAAAGACGATATAGGAAACTACAGACCCATTTCTCTCATCTCAAATGTATATAAAGTTTTCGCCAAAGTCATTTTGGACAGAATCTCAATCAAACTCGACGAAAATCAACCTGTGGAACAAGCGGGGTTCAGGAAAGATTTCAGTACAATAGACCATATTCACACTATCAAACAGCTTATAGAAAAATATAATGAATATAGAAGAACAATTTACATTGCCTTTATAGACTACGCCAAGGCTTTCGACAGCCTTAGACATGAAGTTGTATGGCAAAGCCTAAAAGAGCAGGGCATCCAAAACACCTACATCAAGATCATCAAAAGTATTTATAGCGTTAGTACAGGCAGGATAAGACTGGAATCTATAGGAGATGCTTTTCAAATAAAAAGAGGTGTCAGGCAAGGTGACCCACTTTCACCAAAGCTGTTTACAGCAGTATTAGAACAAATGTTCAGGAAGTTGAATTGGGAGCATCTAGGTCTAAACATAAATGGATCACGATTAAATCATCTCAGATTTGCTGATGATCTGGTCCTATTGGAAGAAGATCCAAAACTACTGGAGTCCATGATACAAAACCTGGCAGGAAAAAGCAGAGAATTAGGCCTAGAAATGAACTCCAGCAAAACTAAGCTGATGACAAATTCAATTCCCGTAGACATAACAATTAAAGGACAGAAACTGGAATATGTAGAAGAATATGTATATCTTGGCCAGATAATATCGCCTAACGACCAGGTGTCGAAAGAAATAGAAAAAAGGATTGCAACAGGATGGAAAACCTACTGGGCTTTGAAAGAAATTACAAAAAGCAAAGAAATAGGCATTAAAATCAAGAAGAAGACCTTTGATACATGTATTTTACCCTGCATTACATATGGCTGCGAAACCTGGGCTCTGACAAAACATCATAGGGATAAACTTGCAAGATGTCAAAGAAGTATGGAAAGAAGCATGATAGGTTTAAAACTAAAAGACAAAGTAAGAAGTACAGACATCAGGCACAAAACAAAACTAACTGATATCCTGGCTCGTATTGACCAACTTAAATGGAGGTGGACTGGACATATGCTCAGGTGTAAAAAGGAGAAATGGAGCAAACAGGTGACAATCTGGTACCCAAGAGATGGCATTAGGAGTCGAGGTCGCAAAAAGAGAAGATGGGAGGATGACCTGAAAATGACTTTGGGTCCGCTCTGGACAAGAGTGGCGGCAGACAGACATCAGTGGAAAGAGTTGGAGGAGGCCTTTGCCGTAAGGCACACCGAACTGAGAGACCTTTTATAATATGTTGTGCGTTACGTTTTTAACCAGCTGTTAATCTATTTATTTAAGTAAAATTTATCTTTGTAAATGAAAAAAACTGTCAAAGTTCGGAAATAAAGGTTTTTATTATTATTATATGATTAAGCCGTGGTAGGTCAGATGGTTAGCGCAAGCTGCAAATTTCACAGTACGCGATCTGGGTTCGATCCCCGCCGGCACCAATTAAATTGTTAATATACTATTTTAAGTGTTGATTTACCACGTGCTCGGCGGTGAAGGAAAACATCGTGAAGAAACCTGTATGTCTGAGAAAATTTCGAAGGCATGTGAAGTTCGCCAACACGCATTGAGGCAGCGCGGCGGACATTTCCTACCCCTAAATACAAAGACAATAGCAGAAAGTGAAAAAGTTAAAATACTTTTTTAACAATGACAGTCATTAGTTGATCATTAGTGAATGTGATTCTGTTTACTTAAATTACAGGAAGACAAGAGCAGAAGAAAGAGATGGGATGATGGGAAGTAATGAAGCATTGTTATGTGAAGTTTGTTGGAACAAACATATTTTTAGTCACGTGTAAATAATTTTAACTTTTTTGATTCAAAATGACACAAAATCTAAAAAATATTAGATACATCATCGACATGGACAGATTTTACATTACATATCCTCATAAACATTTTCAATGTAGAGAAATGGCTATTCTTGACGTAAAACTAACTAATAAAAATTATCAAGTCAAGTTATCCTTTCAATTATTTGTTGTTGAAGAATACAAATGTCCAAAATACAATGATTTGGTAAATGTCATAAATTTAAACAAACGTTATGTGTGTAATAATTATATATTTGCAAAAAATAATCACAAAATTTTACATTGCTCTTATGACGAAGTGTGGGTTTTTAAAAGTGGTTATTGCTTGAAAATAAAATTTTAAATTAATCATAAATTTTGTTTGATTTCCCAAAAACATTAGCTATAGTACACAATATATATTAATTGTTTACACCAACAATTTCATTTTTTATTTCACCCCTTAGAACTTTAGACGTGTGTAATGTTTCACTTTATACATCAGTTTACTGCTATTGTGGCAGGACCAAGTGGATGTGGGAAGTCAAATTTTGTAACAAATTTCATAAAATCGGTTACAGAAATATGTAATTGTGATTTTAATCAGATCACATGGTGTTTTGATGAAATGCAACCTTTATATAATTTACCAAATGTTAACAAGGTAATGTCATCAAGGAATTCCAAATCTTAATATATTTGATGGTGAAAACCCACATCTTATTATTATTGATGATCTAATGAGAGAGTCTAATGGAAGAATTGTGGATATATTTACAAAAAGTTGTCATCACAGGAATCTCAGTGTATTTTATTTAACACAAAATTTATTTCATCAAGGTAAAGGGTAAAGAGACATCTTTAAACTCAAGTTATATAATATATTTTAAAAACCTTCGAGATAAAACTCAAATAAGATATTTAGCAAGACAAGTGTCGCCAGATAACCCAAAATTCATTGAAGATGCCTACAGGGATGCAACTCTAGAGGCGCATGGATATTTAATGGTAGATTTAAAACAGAATACCAATGATTTTTGTTGTATCAAGACAAATTTCTTCCCATTTAATGGTTTCTGTACAGTCTACGTCCCCACAAAAGAGTTTAAATACACCAAGAATAAAACAATTCAAATCATTGCTAAATTATGCATCGTCGACTCACAACGCATAAACATTTGCTAAACGCTTTGCATACGCTTAAACCAAAATATCAAAGAGCGTTACTCAAAACGTGTGATGAAGAAGAAATTAACTGTATTTGTGAGTGTATTCATAACGTTTTACAAGGAAAAGTACCTCTTAAAGATCAAGATAAACAAAAATTGAATAAACACAAAAATACACTCCGTAAACTAGTGCGTAAGTGTAAACATAAACTAAGAATTATACAAAAAGGAGGGGCTTTCTTACCAATAATATTAGGTTTTTTTTTTTTTTTTTTTTTTATAGAAGAGGGGGCAAACGAGCATGTGGCTCACCTGATGTTAAGTGACTACCGCCGCCCATGATCAACCGCAACACCAGGGGAATTGCAGGTGCGTTGCCGGCCCTTTAGAAAGGAGTAAGCTCTTTTCTTGAAGGTCCCCAGGTCGTATCGGTCCGGAAAAATCACCGGTGGTAAATTATTCCACAGAGAGGTTGTACGCGGAAGAAAACTCCTTTTGAAACGTACAGTGGTGGACCGCCAAGCATCCAGATGGTGTGGATGGTATCGGGACGTTTGCCGTGTAGTGCGTTCACGAAATTTGGCGGCTGGGATTAATCCGAACAATTCCTCAGAGCACTCCCCGTGATAGATGCGATAAAATACGCAAAGAGATGCAACATCTCTTCGCAGCGCCAGTGAATCGAGCCGATCGGAAAGCACTCGGTCGTCGACGATTCGAGCCGCTCTGCGCTGGATGCGGTCAAGTGGAAGGAGCTGGTACTGGGGAGCCCCAGCCCCAGAGATGGGAACAGTATTCCATGAGCGGCCGAACCTGCGCCTTGTAAAGTTGCAGGCGGTGTGCCGGCATGAAATACTGTCCCGCTCTGCTGAGCACGCCAAGCTTTTTAGAGGCCAATTTGGCCTTCCCTTCCAAGTGACCACGAAACTGCACGTCACTCGATATGTCGACGCCGAGGATTCCGATACTGGCTGAGGCAACAAGGGGAGTGCCTTGAAACTGAGGGGATACGACAAAGGGGTTCTTTTTGGCGGTTAACGCGCAAACTTGTGTCTTCTGGGGGTTAAACTGGACTAGATTTAGTCGCCCCCAATCCGAGACTCTGTCCAGCAGAGACTCGACTTCAGACACAAGTTTGTCCCGGCACTCAGAGACGTTTTCCCGAGAAATATTTGCTCGGCCGGTGTAAAGAGCATCACCAGTGCTGTCATCTGCATAGCAATGAATGCTACGGGTTTGCAACATATCATTGATATGCAGAAGAAACAGCGTTGGCGATAGCACGCAGCCCTGTGGAACACCAGCATTAATAAGCTTGCAATCGGAGCTTGCACCGTCTACAACGACCTTGATGCTCCGATCTGCAAGAAAACTGGTGATCCAATCGCACAATTTCTCGGGAAGCCCATAGGAAGGGAGCTTCGAAAGAAGCGCTTTGTGCCAAACCCGATCGAAGGCCTTCGCAATGTCCAAACTAACGGCCAATGCCTCCCCTTGGACTCTACTGCCTCCGCCCATCTGTGAGTTAGGTAGACCAGAAGATCACCAGCTGACCTACCACGGCGAAAACCGTATTGGCGGTCACTAATCAGCTGGTGATCCTCAAGGTACCTCATGAGCTGGCAGTTTACAATGGACTCCATTGTTTTGGAGAACAAGGAGGTGATGGCGATAGGCCGGTAGTTGGACGGGTCTGAGCGGTCGCCTTTTTTAGGGATCGGGTGGACGAAAGCCGTCTTCCATGATTTTGGGACTACGCCTAGGGAGTAGGAGTACCGGAAAAGACGCGTTAAAACCGGTGCCAACTCTGGAGCACACGTCCTCAGCACAATTGGGGGGATTCCATCAGGCCCACTCGACTTATGGATGTCCAGGGAGAGGAGTGCTTTGCGAACCGAGCGCTGAGTGAAGTGCACTTCCGGCATGGAGCACTCACACCGCGGGATGGTCGGCGGCGTACTCCCCCCGTCATCGAGAGTCGAGTTAGACGCAAAGAAAGAGCCTAGAAGATCGGCTTTCTCCTTTGCGGTGTGGGCCAGTGAGTCGTCCTCCCTGTGCAGAGATGGAAGAGATGGCTGACAGAAATTCCCCTGGACAGCCTTGGCGAGAGACCAGAATGCACGGGTTCCAGAAGGAAGACGAACTAGTCTCTCGCCAATTCTGCCTATGTGCTCTGACTTTGCCTTGGCAATGACTCTTTTGAAGGACCTAGAGGCGGAATTATACTTCTTTTTTAGAGCGCTGGTGTTTACATCCCTGGACGCTGATGCGTCAGCCCAGGCTTGGTAGCACTCCTGCTTATAGCATGATGCTATTTTACAGGAGCGACCAAACCATGGCTGAGATTTGCCTCCAATGGGCACCACAGAGGAAGGAATAAAAAGTTCCATACCCTGAAGTACCACATCAGCGACAGAATCCGCAACAACGTTGGGATCATCCGGCGAGAAGCAAACCCGCCCCCAAGGGTAGGATGCAAAGAAAGACCGCATCCCATCCCAATCAGCTGACCTATAGTGCCAAACACGGCGGCAGCCTGCAGAATGCAACCGCGATTTCAGCGTGAGTGGCACCACACTCCGGACAAGACAATGATCCGAGGAGCCTAAAGGGGCGTCGACGGAAATCTGATATCCGTCCGGGTGAGAGGTCAGCAGAAGGTCCAACAGGGAAGGTGCATGATCCTCCACATCTGGAATCCGCGTAGGCGAAGTAACCAGTTGTGTCAGACCATATGCCAAGGCAAAATCACGAACAGATCTCCCCGCATGATCGGTTAAACGTGAACCGAGCCATTCGGCGTGATGGGCGTTGAAGTCGCCGAGGATCACGATCTCTGCGGAGGGGATCTGCTGTAGCAACGAATCTGCAGCCATTTGGACGTGGTCGAAGAGTCGGTCTGTTTCGGCATTACCGCTATGGGACCTATAGAGGCACCCGTAGACGCGCGGATGGTCGTCGCTGTCTACGCGTAGCCAAAGGATGGACAGGTCCGAACCTTCAAGTCTGCCGAGGCGTCGAGAACAGATGTCCTCTCTGACGTAAACGCAAACTCCAGCCCGAGGCACAAAGGAGTGTTCCAGTTTGTACCCCGGGTAGGAGAGATACGAGACATCAGCCGGAGAGGACACCTGCGTCTCGGTCAGAAAGAGCAGAGCCGGCCTCGCCGTCTCGAGATGGTAGTGGACGGCGTTTAGGTTAGAGTGAAGTCCCCTGATATTGCAGAAATTCACGGACAGCGTGGCAGGGGTCGCCTTGGTCTTGTTGCTCCGTTTGCCCCGAGCAGTTTTAGTCTTGAGCGGAATATTGCCCCCCCAGAATACGCGGGGCAGCCTGAGCACCCACGCTCAGAAGTGGAGAAACATGGTCGTGGATGCTCAGCGAGGGATTCTCCAGGGGTGCTGGTACCCTCCTGGGGTAGTCTATCATTTAATTCCGCTACCATGTTGATGGGGGGGGGGGATTTGGGCCTCCGGCCACCTGCACTCACCAGACGAAACGCGGAAGCAGAGCTTCCACTTCACGCCGGTATTCTGTGAGGTCGTGGTACCACCCCGGTTTGAGCCGGCCCATACGTGCGACAGCAAAGCTGCCGCGTGGCTCTACCACTGTTAAATTATGTGCAATATTGAGTGGATTAGTGAGTGGACTAGCCAGTTAATATGGAAAATGCAAAAAAAATTATACTTACCGAGCCTGGATTGATTGAAAAATTAAAACAAGAAAATAAGTTTTATGGTAATTTATCTCGATTAGATATTGAAATGCAAAATATTATGAATAGTAAGACGGAAGACCGAAAAAAATGGATGTTATATTTATAAACACTGCAAAGATACTTTCATTTTATCGAAGAGGATCGTCAACCACTCAGATTACCAATTTATTCTGATACACCTAATGAAGATTCAAATAAGTCTAAAATTGGTTTTAAAAAATAAAGATAGAGATCCAAAAACTTCAGTTGATGCTGAATCTTTATTGGAGGAGAATCGATCCATTAAAAGTAAAGAAAATGATGAAAATCCACTTTACACACCAGCTCAAATACTCAGTTTAATACCAAAAACTTATAATAAAAAGGAACAGTTATTATTAAACTTAGTTGAAACAAATAAAAGTAAAATACATTGGGATAATGAAGGTACAGTCGTAATTGATAATGAAAAAATTCCTGGAAGTAATATTTTTGATTTAATAAATGAGTCACTAAGACCCTTAAAAAGAAGTAATCCAGTAGGGTGGGATAGATTTGCTGAAGCATTAAAAGATATTAAAGTACCACTTACTTATATTGGAAATCCAAAGAGATGTGAGTTTATTAACCAACTTCAAGCAAAAGATCTGAACAAACCCTCTGAGATTGAAGTTCAAGAGTTTTTTACACAGAGCAGTAGAGATAAAAAGTCTACAACTAAAATACGTAAAAGGCTTGAGTGGGAAAAATGGACCCCGTATTAGAAGAAATTAACAGGATTTATTATGATCCATCTAATCTCGCTGGTTTTGGTAGTATTGATAAATTATCAAAAGCCATGAAGGGTAAAATGAATAAAGAGCAAGTAAAGGAGTGGTTAAAATCACAAGAATCATACACATTACATAAACCCATTCGAAAAAATTCCCGCGTAATAAGTACATTCTATCAAATATTAATGAACTGTTGCAAGCTGATATAAGTGATATGCGAACTTATTCTCAATAAAATCATGGTTTCAAGTATATACTTTGTGTTATTGATGTATTTAGTAAATATGCTTTTGCAAGACCAATGAAAAAGAAAAACTCAGAAACAACTAAAGAATGTTTTGAAAGTATATTTACTGAAAGTAATTTAACACCTACTCACATACAATCTGATAAAGGTACACAATTTGTTTCAAAAAATGTACAAAAATACTTTAAATCCAAAAAGATTAATTACTATACCACTAACGATCCTGACATTAAGGCTGAATCCTGACATTGTTGAATGATTTCAAAGAACACTAAAAATGAAAATGTGGCGTTATTTCACTCATAATAATACTGTTGCGCGCCTAAGTTGACGTCATGTATCCGGAACTAGCGCCATCTAGTGTCGGGGACGAGAGCGTGGGGATCTTTCCAGAAAATTATATCATTAATCTTTCAACCGACAGCGCCATCTAGTATCGAAACGAAGAACTAAGTTTCTAGAAGCCTGACACTCGAACTTTCAACGCCTTGTCGATTGGCGCGCGTATTTACTTGAATATTCTGGATGTTTCGTTTATAATGTGTATTTAAAGGCGCTGCAAGATGCGATCGAGGAAGTATTGAATTCGGCGAGACAGGCGAAGCTTCGGAGCGATATAAAGTGAATCAGTGTAGTTAATTATTAGTGTTCTAAGTTTTAATTAGTGTATAGTGAATTAAAGAGTTAATTTTGGTAATTCAATCGGCAGTTTTTACTGTCACGAACCTCAAGCTCGTAACAATTGGTGTCAGAAGTGGGATAAAATCATGCCGATTTTACCGAAGGAGGAATCGGAGTGTGTCCGTACCCGAAATCAACGCCAGCAGGAGAAGAACCAGAGGAGATTTGGTGGTGCAACGCCGCAGATGTTGGAAGGCCAACTACCAGCTACGGAGGCTGCGGGCCCGTCAATAGCTCCCACATCTGCAGCATCTGACTTAGGTGCTCTGATGGCGATGCTACAGGAGCAGCTGCAGCGCGGACGAGAGGAACAGGCCCGTCTGTTAAAAGAGCATCAGGAGGAACATGCTCGCCAACAGGAGGAACAGGTCCGTCGGTTGGAAGAGCAGCTGCGGGGCGGACAGGAAGAACAGGCTCGCCGACAGGAGGAACAGGTCCGTTGTTTGGAATGCAGCTGCGGGGTGGACAAGAAGAACAGGCCCGTCGGTTGGAAGAGCAAATGCTCCTTGAGGGACCTTCACGCTACCTTCGGGAAGGAGATAAAGGAGGTGAAGGATAGGGTTGCTCCGCATGACAACTGCCTGTCAGAAGCTGAAACACAAATCGCGAAAGCTGAAACCCGAATCGAGAAAGCTGAAACCCGAATCGACCAAGTGAACAATCGGGTTGACAACGTGATGGCTGACGTGAAGAAAACGTTGGACAACCTCAAACTGGGGGATGGAATTACTGCTCCCATAGTAGCTACAACAACTTCGCTACGTGGGTTCAAAGTGCCACCGTTCGACGGGACTTCTTCCTGGTCAGCTTACAAAATCCGTTTTGAAGCCGTTATGAAGGCGAACGGCTGGAATAAAAGCCAGGCCGTGACTGCTCTCACACTTGGCCAGAGCGATCAGGCCTTAACTGTTGTGGAAGCTCTCGGTAAGGAAGTGACTTATGAGCAGCTCCTTGAGGCATTGGATGCGAGATATGGCGACGCTCACCTGGAACACGTCTTTCGTGCGCAGCTTAAAGATCGCGTGCAGCGCATCAATGAAAACCTGCAGTGGTACCAGTGGGCTCTATAGGTGGAGAAGCTGGTGCGAAAAGCATACCGGTCTGTACCTGCGCTCATTGAAGGAAACCTGGTGCAAACATTCATCCGCGACCTGGAAGTCAGAGCTGCTGTGAGGCTCAGGCACCACGAGGCGCTTAAGGACGCCTTGGCCCATGCAATGGAGGTGGAAGCATTGCGGCTGGATCATCGTTCTAGTGAGGTTGCAGCAGCTGCAGTTCGCGACCGCAACAAAGGATACAGCCCTAGGTGATATGGCTGTGGGTAAAGGGGCCATCTTCGATCCAGCTGCCATAAGCGAACCCTAGAAAGGGAAGGTGAACGATATCAGGAGGGTAGTGCGGCAAACAGCACTGCCCAGCAGCAGCAGAGAAACGAGTAAAAGCCAGAACTGCGGGACGGGTGCTGGCTGAAGTTAAAAGAGCCCCAAGGATCTCGATCTCACAAACCCATGATGGGAACAGTCTAATCATCAAGGACGAGATCAACGGAATGCCGTGTAAACTGACCATAGACACTGGAGTCTCTCGTACGGTTTTTAGATCCCAACTTATAAGTCAGTTCCTTGGGGACTCCGCATACAACCGAGAACGCATTAATTTGGTAACAGCCACTGGTCAGCGTATACCCGTCCGTGGAGAGAAGGAGATGGAGTTGAAGCTAGGCAACGTGATCTACCTGGATAATGTCATCGTGGCTGATATAATGGACGACTGTATCCTGGGCCTAGACTTTATGAGGAATAACTGTTGTGAGATCGACGTTAAGCAAGGTCTTTTGAAATGTGGACAGGAAAGGAACTTTTTATGGAAGGTGCGTTACCAGGGAACGTGTACAACATTAAGAAGATTGTTCTTCCGCCGAGATCGGAAACGATTGTGCCGGTTAGTCTTCCTAGAAACGCTGGGCAAGCTCACCGTTGTGTAATTGTGGAAAGGGTAAACAATGACCTTCCATGGAAAGTAGCTCGAACCTTGGTCTGAACCATTGACACCTCAGGAGTACGTGTGCTGAACCTTTGTGACCGGGAACAGATTATAGAAAAAGGCACGCTGGTTGGTACTTGTGAGGAAGTGGATTGTTACGTCGGTGCCAATATCTATCGAGTGAGACCCCTAGCAAGTATGCACAACCGAGTGTCTCAGCGTTCTCTCCCCGAACGAAATGGTCAAGGCAAAGAAGTTGTTACTCAAGTACGCCGATGTATTCTCAACAAACGATGCTGACATAGGAAAGACTGGCTTAGTTCAACACATAATAAACACAGGAGAAGAATTGCCTATCCTTCAGCGGCCAAGAAGATTGCCGGTAACACGTGAAAAGGAAGTAGAAATCATGATTGAAGGAATGGTGAAGGATGGTGTTATTGAACCTTCTTCTAGTCTATGGTGTTCACCCGTGATGCTGGTAAAGAAGAAGGATGGCATCATGCGGTCTTGTGTTGACTACCGCCGTCTGAAAGACGTTACGAAGAAGGACAGCTATCCGTTGCCAAGAATTGATGACACGCTGGACATGCTCACAGGAGAAAAGTGGTTTAGCACGCTGGATCTGAAAAGTGGCTACTGGCAAGTTGAAATTGACCCTAAGAACAAGGAGAAAACTGCGTTCTCGACGGGAAAGGGTCTGTGGCAATTTAAAGTAATGCCGTTTGGGTTGTGCAGTGCTCCAGCAAAGTTTGAAAGGCTGATGGAACTTGTACTTACCGGGCTAATTGGCGATGCCTGTCTGGTCTACTTGGATGACATCATCATCGTAGGCTGTACGTTTGAGGAACACCTTCAAAACCTGGAACGCGTGCTCATGAAGATTCAAAGTGCCAACCTCAAGTTGAGTCCGAAGAAATGTTCACTATTCAAACCGCAAGTTAACTTTTTGGGGTCGGAGAAGGTATCCGCACGGATCCAGAGAAAATCGCCGCCGAAAAGGATTGGCCGGTTCCAAAAGACAAGACGCAGGTTAGAGCATTTTTGGGTTTGTGCTTCTATTACCGGCGATTTGTGAAGAACTTTGCAGATATAGCCAAACCTCTGCATAAGCTAACCGAGGAGAAGCGACATTTCTGCTGGGATGGAAGTTGCAATATCGCATTCCGGGAGCTCAAGGACCGTCTGTGCAAAACACCTATTTTGGGATACCCTGATGCAAGCAAAGAATTTACAGTTGACACAGATGCAAGTGATGCAGGACTCGGTGGTGTGTTGTCTCAACGGAACGGTGATCGAGAGGTTGTGATAGCGTACTTCAGCAAGTCGTTGTCAAAACCGGAAAGGAACTATTGTGTCACAAGACGCAAATTGCTAGCTGTGGTAAAGTCGTTGCAGCATTTTATCAAATATCTTCTGGGGCGGAAATTTCACTTACGAACTGTCCATTCTGCACTAAAATGGCTATTACAGTTTAAAAATCGAGAAGGACAAGTTGCGAGGTGGATTGAACTACCGCAGGAATACGACTTTGAGATCGAACATCGCAGCGGAAAATCTCACGGCAACGCAGATGCATTGCCAAGAAGACCTTGTCCTGAAGATTGCAACCATTGTAATAGGCAAGAGATTAAGGAAGTGGTATCCGTGATGATGCTCAGGAAAGACTACTTCAGCAACGAGTGGAAGGACAGCTTACTACATGCACAGCAGGAAGATCCGGACATCAAGCCGATTCTGGAATGGTAAAGGCCAGTGGTCCCAAGCCCAAGTGGAGCGAGGTCTCAGCTATGAGTTTGACCACTAAAAGCTATTGGGCCCAATGGGACAGCTTGCTGCTTCAGGATGTAGTTCTGTGCCGTAAAGGGGAAAATGTTCCGGGAGACAGCTGTCATTTGCAAATGGTCGTCCCTAAAGCTAGAGTACCGGAGGTTCTACAGCTGTACCATAATGATTGCTTAGAAGGCCATCTGGGAGTTAACCGAACTCTACTGAAGATCCGAGAACGGTTTTACTGGGTCCACTGTCGAAACGATGTCGAGGACTGGTGTCGCAAATGTACAAGTTGTGCAGCTGTAAAGGGACCTCAGACTCGTAGTAGAGATGCATTGAAGTTGAACAATATTGGTGCACCATGGGAGAGAATAGCCATTGACGTGGCGGGGCCGTTTCCGGAGAGTGAAAGCGATAACAAGTATTTCATGGTTGTGATGGATTACTTCACTAAGTGGCCAGAAGTCTTCGCCATTCCAAATCAAGAAGCTTCAACAGTTGCAGATAAACTATTTCATGAAGTCTTCTGTCGTTTTGGAGTACCTTTATAGATTCACAGCGATCAAGGAAGGAATTTTGAGTCTCAAATATTCCAGGAAACTTGCCAAGTTATGGGTACTCATAAAACAAGCACGACTTCTTATCACCCGCAATTTGATGGAATGGTAGAACGATTTAATCAGACATTCGAGAGGTACCTAGCAAAAGTTGTGTACAATCGGCAACGAGATTGGGACAGCATACAACCGTTTTTGTTGTCATATCGAAGCGCTGTTCACGAAAGTACATCAGTGACGCCAGCTTTCGCAAACTTTGGAAGAGAATTACGGCTGCCTGCAGACCTGATCACCGGGATACCACCTGATGCCCCACGCAGTATATCCGATTATGCAAATGACTTGCGGAACAAAATGAATGACATTTATGAGCACGTCAGACAATCGGGCCAGCAAATGTCCGAAAAGATGAAAACCCGGTATGACCGCTTAATGAACAACAAAGGGTTCGGCGAATGTTCACTAGTGTGGTGGCACAATCCAGTCCGCAGCAAAGGGAAATCTCCTAAGCTTCAAGCTAAATGGGACGGCCCGTACCGGATTGTGACCAGGATTAACGATCTAACCTACCGGATACAGAAAGGCGCAAGAGGGGCTCCTAAGATCGTCAATGTAATTCGCTTGGCGCGTTATTATGGGGCCGATAATGCTCGGAACGAGCATGTCTTAGGAGGAGACAGTGTTGCCCGCCTAAGTTGACGTCATGTACCCAGCACTAGCGCCATCTAGTGTCGGGGACGAGAGCGAGGGAGCTTTTCAGAAAATGAAATCACTAATCTTTCAACCGACAGCGCCATCTAGTATCGAAACGAAGAACTAAGCTTCTAAAAGCCCGACACTCGAACTTTCGACGCCTTGTCGATTGGCGCGCGTATTTACTTGGATATTCTGGATGTTTCGGTGATAATGTGTATTTAAAGGCGCTGCAAGATGCGATCGACGAAGAATTAAATTCGGCGAGACAAGCGAAGCTTCGGAGCGAAATAAAGTGAATCAGTGTGATTATTTATTAGTGTTCTAAGTTTTAGTTAGTGTAAAGTGAATTAAACAGTTAATTTTGGTAATTCAATCGGCAGTTTTTATTGTCACGAACCTCAAGCTCGTAACAATACTTATAGATATATAGATGTTTTACAAGATTTAATATACTCTTATAATCACAGCTTTCTCTCTAGTATTAAGATGTGCCCATGTGACGTAAATTCCAACAATATTATGACAGTTTGGACTAATCTTTATGATAGACGGTCAAACAAACTTTCTTTAGAAAATCCTAAACCAAATTTCAATGTGGGTGTTTCTGTTCGAATAACTAAATATAAACATGTTTTCCAAAAAGGAAATCAAATTGGAGTGATGAAATATTTATTATATCTTCAACAATTGATAGATCTCCAAGGGTTGTTTATACAATAACAGATTTACAAAATGAACGAATAGTTGGTACTTTTTATGAAAGAGAATTACAGAAAATCACTTACAACCCCACCTCACAATGTAAAATAGATAAAATAATTGACACTCGTTATTCAGGTAACAGAAAAGAAGTATTAGTTAAGTGGAAAGGTTATTCAGATAAATTTAACAGTTGGATTTTAGCTTCTAGTTTAAAAGAAATATAAATAAAGAAAGTTTTCATTTAATTTTGCTCAGCAATAGTTCAATGGAATACTTTCCTGATAAGAAGACCACAAATTTTTCAACGAAATTACCAAAAGCTATGAAATTAGTAGGTGAATGGTCGATTGGAGTTGTCGAGTTTCAATCTCCATGTACCATGTTTACTGATCAAGATCATGAAAATGTTATATACATTACAAAATCTATGTTAATGCCTAATGAAGATAAACCATCCATAGTGTACTACAAAAAACATATTCCAGCTACCAACTATGATAAAGTTGAGCATATTTTAAGAGTGTTAAGTGGTATCAGAGAGAACTTGAAATTTCGCTATGATGAAATAACAAAATTTGTGTCCATTTCTGTTTTGGATAAAAATATAAGTAGTTCCGTTGTACCAGTTCTGGCTCACTGAGTCAGAAGTGGTACAAGTACAACGTTCGTCGACTCACGATTCTAAAAAAAAAGGTTTTGGCATGCTCTGATCACGAATTTGCGGTCAATTTTTGCGTAGGATGCACGGTTCCGGAGATGTGCAGATCAATTAACTCTTATCTAATTGATATCCGGTGAGGGCCTCCACCGTCATTAGCGCCCCATTGTTATTTATCTTGTTGTTAATTGAATACCGTCATTGTCTATTCGTGCGTCGGATTAACAGTGTTATTATATTATACTCCCTTGTTCCTAACTGCAACGGTAATCTGAATCATCAATAAAATACATTACCTAATTTTGTTACAATTTTTATTTACGAAATACAAAATCTTATTACTTATTATCTATAAAATAGGAGCGAAACATCTCATCCACTAAAATATCGTTGTACAATGTGTTCCCTGTACTATAATTTAAATATACTCGTAAAACTATGCATTGAACATCCCTGAAACTTATATAACAAATACATTAATCAATATTCGCCACAAACTGAAGTCCACTCATTCTGAATCCTATCAACATTCCAGTTTCATCTTTTACAATTCCTTTTTAAAAATTCTAGATGATATCGTACAGGTGCTCGTCCGTATGAATCAAAATATTGACCGACGTCATTCTTATCGATGTATAAAGCTACCCAATGTGACCCTGGTTTATCATCTGTATCCAAATTGCATATTATATACGTTGGCACGTGGGTGTATATGGGCAGTCTATTGGCAGCATAAACATTATTTTCTAGACTGGGGTGAATCTTTTTCAGATGTTGTTGTACATCTAGTGTATCCATGATATTACTGCTATTAGTAGATTATTACAGTACAATCTACTCAATGACTAACATAGGAATGATCAATTATAGTGACTTCTAAATATTAAATTGCATTATTTTGTGTTATACAAAACGTATTTGATTCATCAATACACTGAACAAGACGCGACAAGAAGTAATGTTGAGATAAGCAACAAAACGTGAGATAAGCTTGTTGACGCATACAGTTACTATCAATTCCACAGCAGAAATTCTTTAGATTAGAATTATTACTTACTGGTACTATATAAGACCAAGCAAGTGCAGTCATGGAGTTGGTGTATGGTCGTTTGACCACAGTTTGGATCTATCAATACTACATTTGAGTTACTTCAACGCATCAAAGGCCATGGATGTAAGTGTTTATTCTATTGACAAACTTACTTTTCTTTCTGTTATTTTCTTACGTGTGTATGATTTAGTGTTAACAAATTATATTTAAATATTGTGTGTGTGTGTGTGTGTGTGTGTGTGTGTGTGTGTGTGTGTTTGTGTGTGTGTGTGTGTGTATATGATTAAGCCTTGGTAGCTCAGATGGTTAGCGCAAGCTGTAAATTTCACAGTACCCGGGTTCGATCCCCGCCGGCACCACTTAAATTGTTAATTGCAATTTTAAGTGTTTATTCTATTGACAAAATTAATTTTCTTTCTGTTATTTTCTTACGTGTGTATGATTTAGTGTTAACAAATTATATTTAAATATTGTGTGTGTACTATATTAAGCCGTGGTAGCTTAGATGGTTAGCGCAAGCTGTAAATTTCACAGTACCCGGGTTCGATCCCCGCCGGCACCAATCAAATTGTTATTTGCAATTTAACAAATTATATTTAAATATTGTGTATGTTCTACGAATACTAGAGTAGTTAAAAATACTTCTTTAACAATGACAGTCATTAGTTGATCATTAGTGAATGTGATTCTGTTTACTTAAATTACAGGAAGACATGAGCAGAAGGAAGAAATGGGATGATGGGAAGTAATGAAGCATTGTTATGTGAAGTTTGTTGGAACAAAGATATTTTTAGTCACGTGTAAATACTTTTAACATTTTGGTTCAAAATGACACAAAATCTAAAAAAATATTAGATACATCATCGATATGGACGGATTTTACATTACATATCCTCATAAACATTTTCAATGTAGAGAAATGGCTATTCTAGATGTAAAACTATCTAATAAAAATGATGCGTTTATCGATCATTATTTGTTTCGGCCAAGTTATCCTTTCAATTATTTGTCACCAAAAGACAAAAAAACTGTTCGTTATTGTGAAACACACGTGCTCGGCATTCCATATTTTGATGTGACCGAAGAATTAAAATGTGCCTACAAGCAAGAGAACATCATCCCCATATTAAATTGGTATATTAGAAATTTGTGCAAAGACGAAGTGATCGCATACACAGGTGGTTCAACAGAAAAACTATTTTTAAATATGTTGACGACGAATGATAGAATTTTTAATATTGAAGAATACAAATGTCCAAAATACAATGATTTGGTAAATGTCATAAATTTAAACGAACGTTATGTGTGTAATAATCATATTTTTGCAAAAAAAATAATCACAATATTTTACATTATTCTTGTGACGAAGTGTGGGTTTTTTACAAGTGGTTATTGCTTGAAAATAAAATTTTCAATTAATCATAAATTTTGTTTGATTTCCCATAACGTTAGTTATAGTACACAATTTATATTAATTGTTTACACCAACACTTTCATTTTTTATTTCACCCCTTAGAACTTTAGACGTGTGTAATGTTTCACTTTATACATACGTTTACTGCTATTGTGGCAGGACCAAGTGGATGTGGGAAGTCAAATTTTGTAACAAATTTCATAAAATCGATTACAGAAATATGTAATTGTGATTTTAATCAGATCACATGGTGCTTTGATGAAATGCAACCTTTATATAATTTACCAAATGTTAACTATCATCAAGGAATTCCTTCTCTTCTTGAAAAAATCTTAATATGTTTGATGGTGAAAACCCACATCTTATTATTATTGATGATCTAATGAGAGAGTCCGATGGAAAAATTGTGGATATATTTACAAAAGGTAGTCATCACATAATCTCAGTGTATTTTATTTAACACAAAATTTATTTTATCAAGGTAAAGGGCAAAGAGACATCTTTAAACTCAAGTTATATAATATATTTTAAAAACCCTCGAGATAAAACTCAAATAAGATATTTAGCACGACAAGTGTCACCAGATAACCCAAAATTCATTGAAGATGCTAACAGAGATGCATCTCTAGAGGCGCATGGATATTTAATGGTAGATTTAAAACAGAATACCAATGATTTTTGTCGAATCAAGACAAATTTCTTCCCATTTAATGGTTTCTGTACAGTCTACGTCCCCACAAAAGAGTTTAAATACACCAAGAATCAAACAATTCAAATCATTGCTAAATGACGCATCGTCGCCTCACAACGCATACACATTTGCTAAACGCTTTGCATACGCTTAAAACAAAATATCAAAGAGCGTTACTCAAAACGTGTGATGAAGAAGAAATTAACTGTATTTGTGAGTGTATTCATAAAGTTTTACAAGGAAAAGTACCTCTTAAAGATCAAGATAAACAAAAATTGAATAAACACAAAAATACACTCCGTAAACTAGTGCGTAAGTGTAAACATAAACTAAGAAAAGATATAATTATACAAAAAAGGAGCGGCTTTCTTACCAATAATATTATGTGCAATATTGAGTGGATTAGCGAGTGGACTAGCCAGTTAATATTGTTACGAGCTTGAGGTTCGTGACAATAAAAATTGCCGATAAAATTACCTAAATTAACACTTTAATTTACTTTACACAATTAAAGTTAAAACACTAATAATTTAAACACACTAATTCACTTAATTCCACTCCGAAGCTTCGCTTGTTTCGCCCAAATCAACACTGCCTCGATCGCATCTTGCAGCGCCTATATATTTGAATTAGCAAAGAAATATCCAGAATGTTCAAGTAAACACGCGGAAGGTACCGAGCGTTCGAGTTTCGACTAGGCGCTGTCAGTTGAGCGATTTGTGATGTCATTTTCTCAATGCTCCCCTCGCTCTCGTTCCTGACACTAGATGGCGCTAGTTGACTTATTCATGCAACACTGCCCCCTCCTAAGACATGCTCGTCCCGAGCATTATCGGTCCCATAATAACGCGCCAAGCGATCCACATGGACGATCTTAGGAGTCCCTCTTGCGCCTTTCTGTATCCGGTAGGTCACATCGTTGATCCTGGTTACAATCCGGTACGGGCCGTCCCATTTAGCTTGAAGCTTAGGAGATTTCCCTTTGCTGCGGACTGGATTGTGCAACCACACAAGTGAACCTTCGTCGAACCCTTTGTTGTTCATTTTGCGGTCATACCGGGTTTTCATCTTTTCAGACATTTGCTGGCCCGATTGTCTGACGTGCTCATAAACGTCATTCATTTTTTTCCGCAAGTCATTTGCATAATCGGTTATACTGCGTGGAGCATCGGGTGGTATCCCGGTGATCAGGTCTGCAGGCAGCCGTAATTCTCTTCCAAAGTTTGCGAAAGCTGGTGTCACTGCTGTACTTTCGTGAACAGAACTTCGATATGACAACAAAAACGGTTGTATGTGCTTGTCCCAATCTCGTTGCCGATTGTCTACAACTTTTGCTAGGTACCTCTCCAATGTCTGATTAAATCGTTCCACCATTCCATCAGATTGCGGGTGATAAGAAGTCGTTCTTGTTTTATGAGTACCCATAACTCGGCAAGTTTCCTGGAATATTTGAGACTCAAAATTCCTTCCTTGATCGCTGTGAATCTCTAAAGGTACTCCAAAACGACAGAAGACTTCATGAACTAGTTTATCTGCAACTGTTGAAGCTTCTTGATTTGGAATGGCGAAGACTTCTGGCCACTTAGTGAAGTAATCCATCACAACCATGAAATACTTGTTACCGCTTTCACTCTCTGGAAACGGCCCCGCCACGTCAATGGCTATTCTCTCCCATGGTGCACCAACATTGTACAACTTCAATGCACCTCTACTACGAGTCTGAGGTCCCTTTACAGCCGCACAACTTGTACATTTTCGACACCAGTCCTCGACATCGTTTCGACAGTGGACCCAGTAAAACCGTTCTCGGATCTTCAGTAGAGTTCGTTTAACTCCCAGATGGCCTCCTGAACAATCATTATGGTACAGCTGTAGAACATCCGGTACTTTAACTTTAGGGACAACCATTTGCAAATGACAGCTGTCTCCCCGAACGTTTTCCCATTTACGACACAGAACTCCATCCTGAAGCAGCAAGCTGTCCCACTGGGCCCAATAGCTTTTAGTGGTCGAACTCATCGCTGAGACGTCACTCCACTTGGGCTTGGGAGCACTGGCCTTTATCCATTTCAGAATCGGCTTGATGTCCGGATCTTCCTGCTGTGCATGTAGTAAGCTGTCCTTCCACTCGTTGCTGAGGTGGTCTGCCCTGAGCATCCTCACGGATACCACTTCCTTACTCTCTTGCCTAGTACAATGTTTGCAATCTTCAGGACAAGGTCTTCTTGACAATGCATCTGCGTTGCCATGAGATTTCCCGCTGCGATGTTCGATCTCAAAGTCGTATTCCTGCAGTAGTTCAATCCACCTCGCAACTTGTCCTTCTGGGTTTTTAAACTGCAATAGCCATTTTAGTGCAGCATGGTCAGTTCGTAAGTGAAATTTTCGTCCCAGAAGATATTTGCTAAAATGTTGCAACGACTTTACCACAGCTAGCAATTCGCGTCTTGTGACACAGTAGTTCCTTTCCGGTTTTGACAACGACTTGCTGAAGTACGCTATCACGACCTCTTGGTCGCCATTCCGTTGAGACAACACACCGCCGAGTCCTATATCACTTGCGTCTGTGTCAACTATAAATTCTTTGCTTGCATCAGGGTATCCCAAAATAGGTGTTTTGCACAGACGGTCCTTGAGCTCCTGGAATGCGATATTGCAACTTTCATCCCAGCAGAAATGTCGCTTCTCCTCGGTTAGCTTGTGCAGAGGTTTGGCTATATCTGCAAAGTTCTTCACGAATCGCCGGTAATAGGAGCACAAACCCAAAAATGCTCTAACCTGCGTCTTGTCTTTTGGAACCGGCCAATCCTTGACAGCGGCGATTTTCTCTGGATCTGTGCGGATACCTTCTTCCGATACTACAAACCCCAAAAAGTTAACTTGTCGTTGAAATAGTGAACATTTCTTCGGGCTCAACTTGAGGTTGGCACTCTGAATCTTCATGAGCACGCGTTCCAGGTTTTGAAGGTGTTCCTCAAACGTACGGCCCACGATGATGATGTCATCCAAGTAGACCAGACAGGCATCGCCAATTAGCCCGGTAAGTACAAGTTCCATCAGCCTTTCAAACGTTGCTGGAGCATTGCACAACCCAAACGGCACTACTTTGAATTGCCACAGACCCTTTCCCGTCGAGAACGCAGTTTTCTCCTTGTCCTTAGGGTCAATTTCAACTTGCCAGTAGCCACTTTTTAGATCCAGCGTGCTAAACCATTTTACTCCTGTAAGCATGTCCAGCGTGTCATCAATTCTTGGCAAGGGATAGCTGTCCTTCTTTGTAACGTCGTTCAGACGGCGGTAATCAACACAGAACCGCATGCTGCCATCCTTCTTTTTCACCAGCACCACTGGTGAACACCATGGACTAGAGGAAAGTTCAATAACACCATCCTTCACCATTCCTTCAATCATGGTTTCCACTTCCTTTTCACGTGCTACCGGCAATCTTCTTGACCGCTGACGGATAGGCAATTCCTCTCCTGTGTTTATTTTGTGTTGAACTAGGCCAGTCTTTCCTATGTCAGCATCATTTGATGAGAATACATCGGCGTACTTGAGTAACAACTTCTTCGCCTTGACCAATTCGTTCGGGGACAGAACACTGCGACAGTCTTCCAAAAGTGTGGTCACTCTCGTTTCTGAATCCTTGCTGGGGGTCCCACTCGATATATATTGGCACTGACGTAACCAATCCACTTCCTCACAAGTACCAACCAGTGTGCCTTTTTCTATAATCTGTTCCCGGTCGCAAAGGTTCAGCACACGTACTCCTGAGATGTCAGTGGTCCTGACCAAGGTTCGAGCTACTTTCCATGGAAGGTCATTGTTTACCCTTTCCACAAGTACACAACGGTGAGCTTGCCCAGCGTTTCGAGGTAGACTAACCGGAACAATCGTTTCCGATCTCGGCGGAAGAACAATCTTCTTGATGCTGTACACGTTCCCTGGTAACGCACCTTCCATAAAAAGTTCCTCCTGTCCACATTTCAAAACACCTTGCTTAACGTCGATCTCACAACAATTATTCCTCATAAAGTCTAGGCCTAAGATGCAGTCGTCCATTATATCAGCCACGATGACATTATGCAGGTAGATCACGTTGCCTAGCTTCAACTCCATCTCCTTCTCTCCACGGACGGGTATACGCTGACCGGTGGCTGTTACCAAATTAAGGCGTTCTCGGTTGTATGCGGAGTCCCCAAGGAACTGACTTATAAGTTGGGAACTAACAACCGTACGAGAGGCTCCAGTGTCTATGGTCAGCTTACACGGCATTCCGTTGATCTCGCCCTTTATGCTTAGGCTGTTCCCATCATGGGTTTGTGAGATCGAGATCCTTGGGGCTCTTTTAACATCAGCCATTACCCGCCCCGCAGTTCTGGCTTTTACTCGTTTCCCTGCCGCTGCTGGGCGGTGCTGTTGGCCGCACTACCCTCCTGAGATCGTTCAATTTCCCTTTCTAGGGTTCGCTTAGGGCAGCTGGATCGAAGATGGCCCTTTTCCCCACAGCCATAGCACCTTGGGCTGTATCCTTTGTTGCGGTCGCGAACTGTAGCTGCTGCAACCTCCCTGACGCGATGGGAACGATGATCCTGCCGCACGGCTTCCACTTCCAGTGCATGGGCCAAGGCGTCCTTAAGCGTCTCGTGGTGCCCGAGCCTCACAGCAGCTTTGACTTCCAGGTCGCAGATGCCGTCGATGAATGTCTGCACCAGGTTCCCTTCAATGAGCGCAGGTACAGACCGGTATGCTTTTCGCACCAGCTTCTCCACTTCTAGAGCCCACTGCTGCAGGTTTTCGTTGATGCGCTGCACACGATCTTTAAGCTGCGCACGAAAGACGTGTTCCAGGTGAGCGTCGCCATATCTCGCCTCCAATGGCTCAAGGAGTTGCTCATAAGTCACTTCCTCACCGAGAGCTTCCAGAACTGTTAAGGCCTGGTCGCGCAGGCCTAGTGTGAGAGCAGTCATGGCCTGACTTTTATTCCAGCCGTTCGCCTTCATAACAGCCTTGAACTGGATTTTGTAGGCTGACCAGGAAGAAGTCCCGTCGAATGGTGGCACCTTGAACCCACGTAGCGAAGGTGTAATAGCTACTACGGGAGCTGTAGTTCCATCCCCCAGTTTGAGGTCGTCCAGCGTTTTCTTCACGTCAGCCATCACGTAATCAACCCGACTGTTTACTTGGTCGATTTGGGTTTTAGCTTCCTTGATTTGGGTTTCAGCTTCCGACAGGCGGTTGTCATGTTGAGCAACCCTATCCTTCACCTCCCTAATCTCTTTCCCGAAGTTAGCGTGGATGTCCTTCACGAGGAGCATCTGCTCTTCCTGTCGGCGGGCCTGTTCCTCCTGCTGCTCTTTCAACCAACGGGCCTGTTCCTGCAGCATCACCATCAGAGCACCTAAATCGGGTGCTGCAGATGGAGGATCTACTGACGGGCCTGCAGCCGGCGGCTGGCCCTCCGACGTCAGCGGCGTTGCACCACCAAATCTTCTTTGGTCCGTCTCCTGCTGGCGTTGATTTCGGGTACGGACACCCTCCGTTTCCTCCTTAGGTAAAATCGGCATGATTTTATCCCACTTCTGACACCAATTGTTACGAGCTTGAGGTTCGTGACAATAAAAATTGCCGATAAAATTACCTAAATTAACACTTTAATTTACTTTACACAATTAAAGTTAAAACACTAATAATTTAAACACACTAATTCACTTAATTCCACTCCGAAGCTTCGCTTGTTTCGCCCAAATCAACACTGCCTCGATCGCATCTTGCAGCGCCTATATATTTGAATTAGCAAAGAAATATCCAGAATGTTCAAGTAAACACGCGGAAGGTACCGAGCGTTCGAGTTTCGACTAGGCGCTGTCAGTTGAGCGATTTGTGATGTCATTTTCTCAATGCTCCCCTCGCTCTCGTTCCTGACACTAGATGGCGCTAGTTAACTTATTCATGCAGACAATATGGAAAATTGCAAAGAAAACGATACTTACCGAGCCTGGATTGATTGAAAAATTAAAACAAGAAAATAAGTTTTATAGTAATTTATCTCGATTAGATATTGAAATGTAAAATATTATGAATAACTCTTGGAATAAATTAATACGGAAGACCGAAAGAAATGGATGTTATATTTACAAACACTGCAAAGATACCTTCATTTTATTGAAGAGGATCGTCAACCACTCAGATTACCAATTTATTCTGATACACCTAACGAAGTTTCAAATAAGTCTAAAATTGGTTTTAAAAATAAAGATAGAGATCCAAAAACTTCAGTTGATGCTCAATCTTTGTTGGAGTAGAATCGATCCGTTAAAAGTAAAGAAAATGATGAAAATCCACTTTACACACCAGCTCAAATACTCAGTTTAATACCAAAAACTTATAATAAAAAGGAACAGTTATTACTAAAGTTAGTTGAAACAAGTAAAAGTAAAATACATTGGGATAATGAAGGTACAGTCGTAATTGATAATGAAAAAGTTCCTGGAAGTAATATTTTTGATTTAATAAATGAGTCACTAAGACCCTTAAAAAGAAGTAATCCAGCAGGGTGGGATAGATTTGCTGAAGCATTAAAAGATATTAAAGTACCACTTACTTATATTGGAAATCCAAAGAGATGTGAGTTTATTAACCAACTTCAAGCAAAAGATCTGAACAAACCCTCTGAGATTGAAGTTCAAGAGTTTTTTACACCGAGTAGAGGAGATACAAAGTCTTCTGTTATATAGAGATAAAAAGTCTACAAATAACATACGTAAAAGGCTTGAGTGAGAAAAATGGATCCCGTACTAGAAGAAATTAACAGATTTATTATTATCCATCTAATCCCGCTGGTTTTGGTAGTATTGACAAATTATCAAAAGCTATGAAGGGTAAAATGAATAAAAAGCAAGTAAAGGAATGGTTAAAATCACAAGAAACATACACATTATGGTTGAGCGACGGGCCTATGGTTACCGAATTCCAATTGCCCGGTCGAGCCTTAAGCCTATTACGCGAGATGTTACACTAAATGGACTGTATAAGCGGATGGCTTCTTCCGTCTTCACAAAATGGTGATTATAGCATGCGGTTTCCTGACAATGCACTCGCTCTTCCCTAAACGAACTATTGCCTGCCAAAATCTATGAAGGAACCCCGCTTGATCACGCTAGGAGAAAATAAATTGGAGCGGATTAACTAATAAATACAATTATGTCAAGCGGGCTTATAACTGGAAGTTACTCACCGGGGTGTTGCTTCGATGCGGCTTGGGCGCTTTGTTGCTGCGGTGCGACTTCTGGCGGATCTCCTGGGGCCCCAGAGATGCGTTTCTGTCCGGTGATGCGATGGAAGAGAGCGGTGTGCGACTATATCTCACACGAGGTGAGGCGGTTTCTCCCGGAGCTCGATTGCTCCGGACTAATGCGGTTGAACTAGCGGAGCGCGTGGGCAAGAGTCTTCTAGGACACTACTGTCCCAGGCGGTATGGTTCCAACGAAGAGCGCGAAGGGATGAGGACGCGCGTTGGCATCGCGCGCGTTTATATTAGTTCGGTTGCGAAGATCACGTGACATTCTAGAACTATCTTCTTTCCCCTCTTACCCCACCACCCCGGTGTATCGAAAGGGACAACAGGTGAAGGAAAGGTCGAATGAAGGACAGATCTTGGCAAGCATACCGTCGAATAAAATAAAATTACGAATGATTTTCCGCGCAACCATCCCCCCCCCCCGGCTTGAAGGATTTCCTTCAAAAATTAACTAAAACAACTAAAGCTAAGATCAACTAACAAAATAACTAACTAACGATAATATTAAACCTGAATTTCGATTACAATTTCTAATCCAGAAAGCTAACTTAAACTATGGAAGAGGCAAGGGGCACAAACGGACAACAGGACGCATGTAAGATCCAACCGTGGCCTTAACGCGAGCTATCCTAATTACTCCGTCTGAACCGGGAAAAACCTCTTCGACAATCCCTAATGGCCAATGGAGAGGCGGTGTATTCTCTTTGGTGAGCACAACCACAGTTCCTACAGTTAAAGGTTCAGTTGCTGTGTTCCATTTTTGCCGAGACTGCAAAGTATGCAAGTATTCCATCCTCTATCGTTTCCAAAACGATTGAACTAATCGGTCTAATAATTTATGGTGTGCGGAAATGCTAAGTTTGTTCTCGTCCATATCTACGGCGGGTAAATACTTCAAAGGCGTTAAATTTAAAAAATGTGCTGGAGTTAGAGCCAGCGGCTCCGAGGGGTCACTAGATAACGTACGACAAAGTGGGCGACTATTCATTACGCACTCAATTTGAGCGAGCACAGTACTTAGCTCTTCGAAGGACAAAATTTGATCTCCTATTACTCGGTATAAGTGACTCTTTAGACTCTTAATATTTGTTGCGTCTTGCTCGATGTATCGATGACTCAAATACGATTTGTATATCACAAAGAATGCAATTTAATATTTAGAAATCACTATAATTGATCTTTCCTATGTTAGTTATTGAGTAGATTGGTACTGTAATAATCTACTAATAGCAGTAATATCATGGATACACTAGATGTACGAATGACAAGCTCGTGAAAACTGTCCATGCGATCGGAGCTAAGTTCTGCAAGACCCGCCGCAGAAGAACACAAAAACTCTCCGATCACACTTTTAATCTCATGGCTGTTAGACGGGAGATGAGGCTGCAATCGTCAACAGATTTGACAGCATACAGGCAACTGAACAGACAGATCTCCAAATGCATGCAGCGAGACTTACGCAAATTAAATACTGCTCGTATTAAAGAAGCGATCGAGCGGAACCAGGGCTTCAAAGTCTTTGCCAGAGATCTGTCTGCCCGTAAGAGCCAACCATCAAGGCTGAAGACTGAGGAAGAGTGTGGCAGCATCGTTTCCGGGACACCTGAGATTTTGAGTGAGATTGAGAGGTTCTATGGGCAGCTGTACACATCATCGTTGGAGCCACACGCAAGTGTGAGTAACGATCCAAGAGCAAGTCTTATCCGACACTATTCCGATGATATCCCGAACGTCAGTCTAAGCGAGATTAGAATGGCTTTCCAGCACCTTAAAAACGGCAGGGCCCCAGGCGAGGATGGAATTACATCGGAGCTTCTGAAAGCGGGTGGAACACCGGTACTTGAAGTCCTTCAGAAGCTCTTCAATTCCGTCCTCCATGGTGGCACTACTCCAGAGGCGTGGAGCAGAAGTGCGGTGGTCTTGTTCTTTAAGAAAGGCGACAACGCTCTCTTGAAGAACTACAGACCGATTTCCCTTCTGAGCCGCGTCTACGTGCTATTTTCGAGAGTCATTACGCATCGTCTCGCAAGCAGACTCGACGACTTCCAGCCTCCCGAACAAGCCGGTTTCCGAAAAGGCTTCAGTACCATAGACCACATACATACCCTGCGGCAGATTGTACAGAAGACTGAAGAGTACAATTTGCCACTTTGCCTGGCTTATGTGGACTATGAGAAAGCCTTTGATTCCGTCGAAATTTGGGCGGTGCTGCAGTCCCTTCAGCGGTGCCAAGTTAACTGTCGGTATATCGAAGTGCTGAAGTGTTTGTACAGTAGGGCTACGATGGCTATCCGAGTACAGAACCAGAGCTCGAAACCTATCCAACTGCAGAGAGGTGTAAGACAGGATGACGTTATATCCCCGAAACTCTTCACCGCTGCTTTGGAAGACGTTTTCAAGCTACTGGACTGGAAAGGATACGGTATTAACATCAATGGCGAGTACATCACTCACCTTCGATTTTCCGACGATATAATCCTTATGACAGAATCGCTGGAGGACTTAAGCACTATGCTCAATGACCTCAATAGTGCCTCCCAACGGATAGGTCTTAAGATGAACATGGACAAAACAAAGATCACGTTTAATGTCCATGTCACACCTATGCCGGTAGTTGTTGGGAGCACTATGCTCGAAGTTGTTGACGAGTACGTTTACCTAGGACAAATAGTCCGACTAGGTAAGTCCAACTTCGACCGAGAGGTCAATCGACGGATTCAACTCAGCTGGGCAGCGTTCGGGAAATTACGACACATCTTCTCGTCAGGTATACCTCAATCTCTGAAAACTAAAGTGTACAACCAGTGCGTGTTGCCAGTGATGACTTACGGATCAGAGACGTGGTCCTTCACTGCTGGCCGTATGAGGACGCTCAAGGTCGCTCAGCGAGCTATGGAGAGGGCTATGCTCGGAGTTTCTCTGCGTGATAGACTCAGAAATGAGGATATCCGCAGTAAAACCAGATTGACCGACATAGCCCAACGGATTAGTAAGCTAAAGTGGCAATGGGCCGGCCATATAGCTCGAAGAACCGATAACCGATGGGGAGGAAAGGTTCTCGAGTGGCAGCCTCGTACCGGTAGGCGTAGTGTAGGGCGACCCCCCACTAGATGGAGTGACGACCTGGTAAGATATACAGGAAGTCGATGGATGCAGGTGGCTCAGGACCGTGCTTTGTGGCATTACTTGGGGGAGGCCTATGTTCAGCAGTGGACTTGTGAAGGGCTGTAATGATGATGATAATGATGACTAGATGTACAACAACATCTGAAAAAGATTCACCCCATTCTAGAAAGATTTTGTATTTTGTAAATAAAAATTGTAACAAAATTAGGTAAAGTGTTTTATTGATGATTCAGATTAGCGTTGTAATTAGGAACACGCTCACGCCGAGGAAGAATAGACAATGACAATAGATAAGAACAATGGGAAGCTAATGACGGTGGAGGCCCTCACCGGGTATCAATTAGATATTGGTTAATTGATCTGCACATCTCCGGAACCGTGCACCCTACGCAAAAACGGACCGCAGATTCGTGATCAGAGCATCCCAAAACCTTATTATTTTTTTGGGATCGTGAGTCGACAAACGTTGTACCACTTCTGACTCAGCGAGCCAGATCTGGTACAACGTAACTGCTCAGTGTTAACATGAAGAATACATGACTTTAAAGGTAAAATTTAAATTTCATTTTTCAAACTTAACTTTTTATTCTACTTTCGTTTTAAAAATAATCTTTCTCTGCCAATCAAATAAAATCTTTGGAGTCCATTTGGGTAGGTAGCCTGCAATATTACTTACCTATTTCCTGTCTCCCGTTTATAGAGCCAGTACAATCTTGAGACATTCCATCCAGAGGACTGTAATTTCTTTTTTCAATGTAATTTTTTATATAAAAATATAATAAATTATTTTGAATCTTTCTTAGTCATATCCATCAGTAGAGGTTATGACATTATCACGAGCTGTTGATGAACATAATAAACAGCAAGGATTAAGTTCAACTTTATTTACTCTGTAAACAGATATGGGCTGCCAACTAAGTATACCCGAATCATCGTACTTTGGAGCCGTACAAAATATTTTTGATTAGCGTGCAGCTCATCGAC
Source organism: Parnassius apollo (assembly GCA_907164705.1). Classification (NCBI taxonomy): domain Eukaryota; kingdom Metazoa; phylum Arthropoda; class Insecta; order Lepidoptera; family Papilionidae; genus Parnassius; species Parnassius apollo. Next base: position 1,305,683 of record CAJQZP010000333.1, on the reverse strand, counting down.
TTCGCAGTTTAGTGCAAGCGGACTGACAAAAATATAAACCATTCTGAGCCGGTAGTTTCCCAACTGAATCATCGCAACTATCCAGAACTAGACGGGCGCTGTCGAACTTCAATCGTGGGGGCGCCGGGCGTAATTCAAAACCGCACCACACCCCCACGCCCCGTACACCCTTGCGAAATTAAGTGCGAGGCGGTCGGTACGTGACACCGGCAAATGCGCCGTGCCTACCGGTGTGTACCCGCCTTAATTGTGAAGCTTCATTTGTACTGTGTCGCCGGTTGTAGAGCAGTCCATTGAATATGTGCCGTGTGTGGCGGTGTGTATAGATTATGCGATTAGTGAGGTTTTAAGGCGTTGGTTAATTTTGGATTTGATCAGAAAATATTTAATATAAACCTGTATCATTAATTAAATTTTAATATTTAATATATTGTACAATTCCAATAAAGTTCTAAATGCGGCTTACTTCGAGATGTTATTAAAATAAAAACTCCTCCTAAATGACAATTATTTTTACATTCGAACTGAACAGTTGAAAATACGAGAACATCGAGTCACCTAATAAATTGTATTGTATAGAAAAAATTATAACACTTCCCTTTTCCGTAGTTTTGTAATTAAATTATAAGGTCGCTTATAGACAAACGTTATGCAAGCTCAGACAACATGTTGTTGACATTGTTGATCATCAAATTGACATTAAGTTCGCAACCATTCTGTTCGACTTCTTCTCATTCGTCGACGCAGCACTTCTTGAAAATGAAAACAATATAATGTCTAACGATTTGTTTTATTTGCCTTTTAATGTCATCATCATCATCATCATTCACAGCCAATCACAAGTCCACTTTTAAACACAGGCCTCTTCCGAAGAATGCCACAAAACACGGTCTGGAGCCACCTGCATCCATTAACTTACTGCATAACATACCGTCACTTTATATAGTGCGGAGCTGCTCTATACTTCGCTTACCGGGGCAAGGCTGCCGTCCGAAAACCTTTCTTCCCCATCGGTTGTTGTTTCTTCGAGCTATATGACCGGTCCATTGCCACTTACCAATCCGTTGGGCTATGTCGGTTACTCTGGTTCTACTGCGGATCCTCGTTTCTAAGTTTATCACGCAGAGAAACCCCAAGCATATCTCTCTCCATATCTCGCTTAGTGACCTTGAGCTTCGTCATATGGCCAACAGTGAAGGACCACGTTTCAGATCCATACGTAAGTCATCACTGACAACACGCACAAAGCTGATATTTCAAAAATGTACTGAGGTTATATATTTGATTAATATTAGCCAAGGCTCTATACGTGTGCTCTGAAAAATTCCTACTGCAGTCTGTGGGACAAACTGCGACAAGGAACCCAGTGATGTATTCCAGTTTGAAGATAAAGAGAGCTTGACAACAGTCATTATTTTTTACCTCCCACAGAGGACAACGTTTCTTCGCTTTCAATAGCTTGCAGCTGTGTTTGCTGCAGTATCCTCTAATTCTGCCTCGTTGGTCTAGTGGTTGTAGTAGTGCGACTGCTGATCATGAGGTCCTGGGTTCGAATCCCGGGTCGGGCCAAAAAATTAATTATTGAGTTTTTCCTTCAAGAAATTCTCAGTAGTTGCCCGGAGTCAGGAAGTTGGCGGTGTCTCCCCCCTCCGTGCCTCGGAAAGCACGTAAAGCTGTTGTTCCTGCGCCTGATCTCTCTCCGGTCGTATCGGTTTATCGTCCTATCGGATTATGAGAAAGCTAAATAGTTTTTGGAATCGATCGGTAAAGCCGTTTAAAAGTTATTAAAAAAAAAAACAGTTTTAGAAAGTTTTTATTTTTCTGATGTCCCAAAATATCACACACACACCATCGAAAAATTGTCGGGGCGGCTTCCTGTGACCTGAAAACGTCAAGATTTGATGAAAACTCAATTTTCGAAAAACGGGGTAAAAACAATAACTTAGGAAGTTAAATTAAGCTAAAAATTTATACAGTCAAATTTAGATGCTCCTCCTTTTTTAAAGTCGGTTAAAACATAAGGTACACTTGAATTAATCTAATCGTGTCCGATGTAAGAGAACTGTATAGAGAGCGTAATGTGGGTAGTGCATCGTGACAGTGCCTTAATGTGTGCCTTAATGTTATATATACCTGTAATAAAAAAAATCTGGCATATACAAGATGATATAATATAATCTTTTGTATGCCATGAAGTCTTTCTGGTCTCTTCCCAAGTCTCAATCTCTTCCCTCTTCACAAGACGAAATGGTGCGATGGATACTTTTACACCGTCATAACACGGAAATAATAACCTACACAAATAAATAAAATTGAAGTGTCCGTTTGCATATCAAAGAAAAAGCTAAATGCATGTAAAAGTATATACATAGTACATATAACAGAATTTTTTTTAAATATTTGTCTATCTGTCGTTCTTTTTATTCTAGCTAATCTTCGAAGTGGCTGGACCGATTATGACGGAATTTTCGCTGGCATATAGCTGATGTTTATCACAGAGTAACTTAAGCTTTCATTTTAGAAAAACAATAGAGTTCCGCGCAAAGAAACCCCATGAAATCCAATCGTGATAAATTCAACGCGGGCGAAGTCACGGGGAACAGGTAGTTACCAACCTAATGCGATAATATTGCCGTGTGGTAGCGAAATAAAAGCGATAATAGAATCGCATTACTCAGTCTAATCCCGTGTAAGAATTAGGAGTAGATTTAGGAAAATAGCTATTTTGTATATAAAACCTATTATGTAGAATACGCAGATTATCGTAAAATTAAATCAAAAGAGATATCTGCCTGCCAAGAAGGAGATTACGATAAATCCTTATATGGAAGATTCGCGTATCCAAAATGGACTATTAAAGAGTTTATTGCGCTTACATCTATATTTAATCCTACAGTTTAATTGGCAAGTACTCTAGGCACTATGCCACTCAGTTAAAATTACATGAATATCTCATTGTCAATGCAGACAAGTGCCACAAGCTGCTATTGTACAGAAAATACTTCGTGCAAGACGCGAGCTCGTAATTACGAACCTTTCATACGGCCCCTTCTAATTACAGACGTCTTTGTGCTTTTGTTTATGTGAAAACGCCAATTATTGCAATAACTGTGTTCGCATCGTTTGTTTTCGGTGACTTTACTCTGTCTAAGATGACAACACGTTGAGGGGACGAAATGAATCTAATTAAAATAATTACATATTATTTCAGTCAAAAAGAACGCAATGTCAAAATATACTATTTTAAAATTTTGAAAAAAGTGGTTAGGCACTATTTCCCACCTCTTACCGAAATCCCTCGCAAGGCTGGAGACCTATTGTTTTGTCCCCATTTAGGGGCTTAGCCAGTTTAATAACAGACAACGAGCATCTTCACCCTCGGAATGTATGGTTAACCTTTTTGTTGGAGTTTGCAGATGTCTATGTTTCCATAAGGTACTTAGAGCTTTTCATTACAACCTAAAAAGCCTACTGCTGAACATAAGACTTCCCCATAGATTGCGTATGAAATTGCATACTTTTGTAAAGAAATATTGTCGTGCTTGCCAAATGAATAAAATTACTATAGTTTACTTTGTAATTCAAAGAGTAAGTCCTATTTATTTTCAATACAAATTCTTTAAAAAAAAGGAAATACACTTCTTTCCTCTTAAGCCTTAAGTAATAATAGAATGTTTGTACAAAATTGTAGAATTAATGCCGGTTTCTCCTTTCAAAATTTAAAACCTACAATTATTTATATATGTATATGTATGCTCCATAAATACTTACAATAGTAGTAATGGTACGTATCACAAATGGTAAAATCGTAAAAGGTACAAAGTTAACCATTAAAATTGTCAAAAGAGATGCTTTTAATTAATCTGTTTACTTAATTGACTAAAAAATTATATGAAAAAGGATGAATTATTCCGATGACCATCCTGTCTAAAACTACTTGATCCATCGAGTTACCGCAATATTAGTCAAAACGTCACTCACTACTGGAGGTTTGCCTCACTTATTTATCAGTTCCGAGTTGCTAAGGTAATCGCAAAAAATTAATAATTTTAAGACTGTTGAAGCAATATATTTTCATGTAAAATGTAATAAATGTACACATGTAAAATGTAGGAACTCACAGCCTGTAATTATACTGCTCCCTATATCCTTCAGATCAGAAGACAACAATGCAGGCAGAAATAGGTAAGAATCAGAACTCTTATGATACTACTCAGATGGACTCCTAGGCAGAAAATTTAGTCCTTACACCAATTAGTTATCGCAGCTATTACGTATAGCCGATTTACACTTCGACAAGTACAGTAGCTAGTTTAGTTACAGGGCAGTTGACAGTAAACGGTTAAGTGTACAGTAGCGTTCAAATGTCTTCGTGGTGAGTTTAGTTAAAAATGTACAATTTTCTATTTTGATGGTTGAACGCCAACTCCTTGCGCCCTGGCAACACTTCGCACTGAACTTGCCGAAAAATAGACCAGCCGGCTATACCGTTCTACTTAATTGTTAACTTACTACTTAACTCGCTAATTGCCGTCCAAACGCGATTTCGCCAGGTTCGCAAGTTAACTCGCTATTGTACTTGTCGAAGTGTAAATCGGTCATTAATAAGTTTATTTTTTAAATAGTAAAATTAAATAACATGAATAAAAGCTTGTTTCTTTTTGGTCGCAATAAAATAATAGTGATTAGAGTAATTTTAATTAAACGGATCGACGAGCGGTGAGCGTAAAGCGTTGCACTGCGAATGGGAATATTTTAATTATCACCGGCCCTTGGCGTAAATTTCCCACGACTGCGATAAAGAATAAACATAGGCACTGTCTTAAGCCCTCGCTAAGAATTACTGCTTTTATACGGTAGGGTTGTCTAAACATTGTCGTTTCGAAATATGTCACTAAAAATAATTTGGAAATTAAATCAGATATATTTAAAATGATGATGTGAAAAGCAACGGCAATATTTACTACGATAAACATAATTAAAAACCGATAAAATACCACCACAATATGTTAACTAAATTCTCTGACCAATAAGCTTCGTGGTTATAAACGAAATCTATCTATATAAAACACATACAATGTTAATACCTATGTCCGTTATAGACTTTGAAACCATCCAACATATATGCCCCAAACCGGTTTCATTAGAAAGGCAATAATGCAAAGACGAGACTACTAAAACAATGCATTAGGCATTATATAAAAAAGTTAATAAAAAATATTCCAAAAAAAATTAAAAATATCTGCTAGTTATAAAATAATTTTTTTTTTTCAATTATACTGAAGTGATAAACAAGTTCACTTTCATTCCCCTTTTTTCCCTTTTCAGGAAAAGGGGAATGAAAGTGAACGCAAGTAAGACGAAAGTGATGGTTTTTGAAAGAGAAGAAAGCAAAACGGTATGTGAAATAAGAATAGAAGGAGAGTTAATTGAGCAAGTGGATGAGATTGTGTATTTGGGATGTGTATTCAGCAGGGATGTTAGATATGATAGGGATATAGAACGACGAGTAAATGCTGGGAATAGAGTGAATGGGGCACTACACTCTATTATGAAGAACCAGAATGTGTCAAAAAAGGCACGTATGGTAATTCATAATGCTGTGTTAGTCCCTACTTTAATGTATGGTAGTGAAAGCTGGGTGTGGCAGAAGAAGTACGAAAGTAGAATAAATGCTGTAGAAATGCGGTCTTTAAGGAGTATGCTAGGGTTGAATCTGAATGACAGGGTGAGAAATTGCGTGATAAGAGATTAATGTGGTATGCAAGATGATGTTGTGACCAAGATTAAGAAAGGAATGCTTGCGGTGGTTTGGTCATGTAGAAAGAATGAATGAGGAAAGAGTGACAAAGCAAATTTATATGGCAGATGTGAACGGCCGAGTCGGGAAGGGACGCCCTAGAAAAAAGTTTATCGACCAAATTGGCGATATTTTGAAAAGGGGCCACGTTAGAAGTACCCTTAACCGACGAGCATGTATGCGTAGATATATGGATGTAAAGGAGGCGAAAGAGGTATGTCAGGATCGTGCCAAATGGAAGTCCATAGTCTCTGCCTACCCCTCTGGGTGACAGGCGTGAGTGTTTATATATATATATATATATATATATATATATATATATATATATATATATATATATATATATATATATATATATATATATATATATATATATATATATATATATATATTGATAAACAAGTCGATAGTCCGTCTGTGATAAGTAGTAATTGCAGCTCATGGACACCTGCAATAAACTTCAGACAAGTAGGGGGGCGACAATATAATAAGATAGAATACCTATAAAAACTAGCTCTGTATACCTTTCAGACCGAGACATAATAGTGAGTTTTTTACGTGGTAGAGCCACGCTGCAGCTACATATATTATAGTTGTAGCACGAATGGGTCGGCTCAACCGGGGCAGGACCACGCTCTCACAGAATACCAGCGTAATGCTGCTGTGTTTCGTGTGGTGAGTGTAGAGAACCGGAATTTTTTTCACTACTGGAACTGAGGCATTCCATCTTAGTCTTCAGGGGTGACAACGCATTTACATTTTAATTCTTAACTGATGATAAATATAGTAATAGTCTTTGGACCACAGCATACACTTACCATCAGGTTGACTGTGTGCTCGTCTGTCACCCGATGCTATAAAAAAACAACCCAGACATATTCCAACCCACAATATGTGTTCTAACATCTAATTAAAGATTTATTAAAGATTATTCATAAAAAAGGAACAAAGTGGTTGGAAGGGAGAATTTACAAAATCTTTCTCTAAATTTTAACCTCATAGCTACGCCGTATGTCTGATAGATGAGATCCAAAAATCTGTGCATGACGCACTCAAATTCGACAGTTCACTAATAAAATAGAGCATCACAAATGCGTAGGTGGTGGAACTGAACTGTTAGTTGGCCGACACCCGCATGAAATTAGATAAAAGAAAAAAGTTCTTTTATTATTTAAGTATTAAGTATCTTTACTACCTCTTTCACAATAGTGTTCTTTTTTTTTAAATAAAGTTGACAAGTAGCGAAAGGCAATAAATCCGCCTGTGTATTTTTTGCAACAAATTTTATTTGAATAAAAATTAAAGAAGAATATTATATGACCGAAAGAAATGTCAAGTGAATGAACATGTTAGTACAATATTTTTTATTGCAAATGTATTGTTATCAATGTAGTTATTTAATACCGTAACACTCACATAATCATGAAATCAACGGACTTTTTAATTTCACTGCTGGTGATCTGCGTTCTTGAGAATGCGTCGACTGTTCGCTGGGCAGACAGTATGGCGAGCGCAGTATCGACAACCGCGTACGCTATGTTTATAAATCATGGAGTAAAATTTTAATTTGATTTTAAAATCGTTTTTCCGCCGTACGTGGCCATAGTCTCTTCTCTCAATCATAGCGCACGTGCAGGAAAAAATCTAGACTAAGGTAGACTGGTAGAGAATGCCTTAGGCATTAAGTCCGCCTTTATGCCATGTGTGTATATGAAGTTTGAAACAAATAAATAAAAATCTAAACTACATCTCTCCTACACCTAATTCGGAATGTTGAAGTAATATTCAAAATAATCCTACTGAGTTTCTTACTGGTTACATCCAGGACAGAGGTATTTTACGAACCAGTGGTAAATAAAAAAATACTTTTAGAATAAGTATTATATGATACGTATACCTATGTAGTGGTGGTGTAGAAATATCTACAATCCCATGGGCCATCATCTCATGGAGGTTGTATGTGAGGCGACAGAAGGAAACAAATCTACAAAGAGATGAGAGGCACCAGAGTCTTCTTAATAACCACTTAAAATAAAAAACTGCGCTTCCCATCTCGTGGCAACTATGGCAATCCTATTTATGGGGAAGTAGGCCTTCAGTTCAGCGGTGAACTTTAACATGCTGCAACGTTAAGTAAAGTAAAGCTACAGTCTATATACGTCCCACTGCTGGGCAGAGACCTCCCCTCATTTCTGAGAGGGGTTTAGGGCAAGGAAGTGTCCGCCGCGCTGCCCCAATGCGTGTTGGCGAACTTCACATGTCTTCGATTTTTTTTTCTTGTTTCTCTGACATGCAGGTTTTCTCGCGATGTTTTCCTTCACCGCCGAGCACGTGGTAAATCAGCACTTTAAAATTGCAATTAACAATTTCATCGGAGCTGACGGGGATCGAAACCGGTTTGCTCGCGTACTGTGAAATTTACAGCGAGCGCTAAACCATCTGAGCCACCACGGCTCTCGTAACGTTAAGAATTATGTAATAATCTATACCGAATACAAATATTCTATTCTTTTTATTCTACATCCTTCAATGGAAAAAAATGTCAAGTAAACTTATATTTATTTTCATTATGTTTTCACTTTAATCTCCTTTTACATGAGTACTCTGAATAATATTTTAATTACATGTACAGGGTAAATAAAGTATGATCACTGCGCCGCGTATTTCACCCAGGAGCGACAACCCTGACAAGCAATGTCTCAAGTCGTCGGCGGCGTGTCCCGGCGGGGCCATTACGCGGTCACCGCCTGATTACCGCCCCCGCCTTGATTTCAACCCTTGCTCGCCCTCGTTCAGCATTATCAACACTACACGGCTTCTCAAGTAATCTTATTAAGCAAATTTTTTAACAAATAATTTGTGAATTGAGGGTTTTATGCAAGTATCGTTCTTTTAACATTTGTTATTTGGTATGGAATAAAATAATTAATTTTAATAGAACCACCTTTAATATAAGGAACAAAAAGTAGCCAATGAGATTTTTAAAGGCAAATTACAACTTTTTTTATAGAATAAGGGTGACAATCGAGCATATAGTTCACCTGATGGTAATTGAATCGATTAAGAATCAAAATGCAGATGCGTTGTCACCCCTGAAGATAGAATGCCTCGATTCCAGTAAAACTGGTTCCGGTTCTCAATGTAGACACTCACCATACGAAACACAGCAGCATTCAGCTGCTATTTTAGGTTTGTATTCTGTAAGAGCGTGGTCCTTCCTCGTTCGAGCCGACCCATTCAAACTACAACCGTAATATAGCTACAGCGTGGCTCTACTACATATTAGAACTTACTTTAATAATATACTCTTTCGAAAATCATTCATATACCTATATTTATATAATAAATTACAATAATATTTGGTGCACACGGTAGTAATCGTAGAACTAATGAAAGAACTGATTCAGTTCATATTCACATACTAACACAGTGTTTGTCTAGACTATGGTTTATAGTAAAAGATAAAAGATAATTTATTTTGCAAATATGGGTACAGTTACATGGTAATATAGTTATCGAAGGATGCGATACGTGGCGCTGCTGTAGTTAAATTATATAAATTATTAGTCTTGCAGGCCAAATTTCAGTTACGGCAGCCGATCTCGGCGGAGACAGCCATCTGCGTTGGAGAGGGTTATAATTTACGACTATTTGCGCACGGACAGGTGCACTCTCTATTCCCTTATTCTCATAATTCGATCGAAGGCAATCCAACATAACCCGAGAGTGATCTGGCGCATGACCAACGCCCTCATTCGCTTCTCGATGCAATGGAGTTAAATAATGCTATGCTATACTCCATGCTGCCGCTGAGAATTTCATGATAGAAACACCCAATCATTCTAATTTTGATTTGACTCGGGATTAGAAGCAAGCACAACACGGCGAGCAATCGCGCTTACGATACTAATTAGGCAGTCAAGAATAATATAATCTATACAAATAAACAAAATTAAAGTGTCTATTTGTAATGTCAAAATAAAAGCTTAAATTACTAAATGCATTTGAAAGTATATATACGCTACTTAGGTATAACAAAAAAAAAAGAACTATTATGTAAATGTTTTATCAGTCAGTCAGTATGTTCCGGCTAATTTTCAAAACGGTTGGAACAATTTTGACAGGATTTTCACTGACAGATAGCCAATGTTATAAGGAGTAACTTAGGCTACTTTTATTTATTTTTTAAAAGACCATGAAATCCAATCGTATTAAATTCCACGCAGATGAAGTCACAGACACAGCTAGTAAATAAATAAAGATAAGAGATAATTTAATTTGAGAGAAATTAAAACCCACAACAATAATACTCTACCGAGAGATAGAAACAACACTATTAAGTACTTCTTATTAGTTTGTGAACAACGCTAATTATTTGTGTGCAAACATTTTTATAAATTACCTGTGCAGGGAAGGCGAAGGGATATTAGCAATACAGCCATAAACGTGTTAAAATATCTCTTATTTTTATATAATCCTTTTATTTAATTGGTTATATTCACTTCATTTTATCTGCTTTAAAGACGACCTACACACACGACTTTCTTTTATGCTATAATCTTTATACTATAATCAATATTAAAAAGGTATTTCAGTATTCGTTGCACAAAATTTTTTGCATACTTATTTAGAAGTGAAAGAGCTACGCTGCAGCTATATTAGGGTTGCAGCACTAATGGGTCGACCCGACTAGGAAAAAAACACGCTCTAGCAGAATACCAGGGTAAAACAGAAGCTTCATACAGATACTGGATTTCGTATTGTGAGTCTAGAGAACCGAAGACTCTTTTTACTGGAAACAAGGCATTTTATCTTATCGTCGGGGGTAACAACGCATCCATGGGCCACAGCATCCACTTATTAATAGTAAGTCACCCTCATTCTATAAAAAAATATACTGTGCAGTTACTACTATAATGAAAAAGTGGAAAACAAGTGTGTTACTCGTTTTCACTTTTAATCTATAAATATAATAAAATAAATTCAGGATTAAATAACAATTCGAAATAATGTTTAGCTGTATAAAAATGTAATATTTGTTGAAATACGTTGCCTACTAGATTTAAATGTACAATAATCACGCCATCGTAAAGAGACAGCTACACTACGGCTACAGAAAGTTTCCAGTTAAAACCATGGGCGTATCTTATCCGTTAATTAAGCTGCACTTAAACTGCCACTGGGGTTTAACGTCTGTTGCACAAATGCAGTGTTTACTGCAATCGGTCGAATTTAACTAAAGCTGTGTCACTGAACGAAGAAATATTTAAATCTTTTATTCGTAAATAGCCTTAAAATAGACAAGTTTATTTATTCTTTAACAGTAATTTCTTGATTAAATTCACTCTTCATCATCATCATTACTATCAAAAGTTCTCTGTTGAACATATATTTACTAGGTGTACCTACATATACCTAATAGAAGTATGAAAAAACGTGATATATTAATTTTTTAGTACAATATTTAAAAAATATTACTTGTTATTTAGGTGTGATCAGCGATAATTCTATAGTGCCATGCTGCAGTTATATTAGTAGTATAGTTGTAGCACGAATCAGTCGGCTCGACCGGGGAAGGACCATGCTCTCACAGAATACCAGAGTTAAATAGTAGCTTAATGCTGCTGTGTCTCGTATGGTGAGTGTAGGGAACTGGAGACCCTTTTTACTGGAAACGAGGTATTCCATCTTAGTCCTCACGGATGAAAACACATCTGATCATCTCATTTTGATTCGTAGTCGAGGATAGATGTAGATGTCTAGCAACCACTTACCATCAGGTGGATTGTGTGTCACCCTATTCTATATAAAAAAATAATAACTTCCCGATTCTCACGATTCTTTTAATTCACGACGGCTCCATGGCGCAGTTGCTTAGCAATGAGTTGCTGCGCTGGGGGCCGCGGGTTCGAATCCCGCACGGAACAAGGGTTTTCAATAATCAATTTAATTAAAAAACTAAAATTATTGTACAGGGTCTGGATGTTTGTTGTTGCGCAATTTATGTTTCTAAACTGCGATACAGGATAGTGTAAGGTAACGTTTTTTTTTTTAAAAAATGGAATTATTTTTTATCAGAAAAGAGGAACCTCAATGGAGGTCTGATATAAATTTAATTAAGATCTGATAATGGTATCTGTGCGAAAATCATCAAACTTTTCAATTGGTAAAGGCAATCTGTACGATATTTGCGACAATATTGCCACTACAGTAATTCCATCCACGAACAATTAACAATTCAACCGAATTTAATGATTACTTTTTTTAGATCCTTAAAGTCAAAAATTTTGAAACTGAAATCCATCAAAATTACAAAATACAATACCTACCCTCCCTAAAAACAGGCATGTGAAGATGGAGCATTGAAGTGATATGCTTATAGTTTAATAAACTATTTACGCTTTAATGATTTCTTATATTTACGCGAACACTACACATTGAAATAATACTACACATACAGCCATCTTCTCTATTGAAATTAGGATGTTTTTTGATTTCAGCATACAACTGCAAGACTTCATGATACCATAGGTTCATACTGTGTAGATCGGAACAAAAGTTAAATTTTAATCTATGGTAACCGCGGTTAACTATGACATCTGGACGTTGAACATCTCAGTCCTTCCCGTGACCATGGGTGCTGTAAAGCTCTCGAAACGTCGGGTATTTAAAAAGTTAAATATACGCGATAAATTCCGTAAAAACTAGTATTATTTCAATATTTACGCTTTTTTATCTAATATTATTATTATTTATCTACGAGTAATATTATCAAAAACGTTTGTACCAGTTCTCTAAAAGACAAATCAAAAAGTACCGTCGCGGGGGGGGGGGAGGATTAGCCTTAATCGTCACGCTTTCCAAATCGCAACATCAGACATTTTGCACCTTTGATGCTGCTTTCCATCGTAGATCTGGGTATTTTACGACTCATCATCATCATCATCATTCATCATTACAGCCCTTCACAAATACACTGCTGAACATAGGCCTCCCCCAAGGAATGTCACAAAGCACGGTCCTGAGCCACCTACATCCATTGACTTTCTCCATGTCTTACCAGGACTTTATATAGTGGGGGGACGCCCTACACTTCGCCAACCAAAAAAGGTTCTCGAGTGGCAGCCTCGTGCCGGTACGAGGCTGCCACTCGAGAACCTTTTTTCCCCATTGATTATAGGTTCTTCGAGCTTTAAGGCCAGCCCATTGCCACTTCAGCTTACTAACCCGTTGGGTTATGTCGGTTACTCTAGTTCTACTGCGGATAACTTCATTCCTAACTTTATCACACAGAGAAACTCTGAGCATAGCTTAGACTTTGAGCTTCCTCATACGGCTAGCAGTGAAGGACTACGTCTCAGATCCATAGGTCATCATTGGCAACACGCACTTGTACAATTTTACGCCTAGCGAAAACGATTTACTACCCCATATCATCCCGTGGGTGTTGTAAGAAGCCACGAAGGGTAACAAATCACGAGAAGGGCAGCAACTTCTTCCTAATAACAACTAAAAATAAAAAAACTGCGGTTGCCAACCCGCTCGCCAAGCGTGGCAACTATGGCAAATATCCCCCTCTATAAGGCAATCTACGGAGGACGCCAGTGTTTGGTGGCGGACTTTAATAGATTGTAAAAGTAACACTAAACAAGAAGGTTATACCGCCATTTAAAAGGAGCCATAAGAGCTTTTTACATATATCCTGGTCTTCCGCGAGACAAAGTTAAGTGATATAATAAGTTAAGTATACCTATAACAAAATTAATTACGTGGTAGAGCCACATACGTGGTAGAGCCACGTTGCAGCTACATTATCGTTGTAGCACGAATGGCTCAGCTCGACCGGGTTTGTACAACGCTCTCACAAAATACCAGCTTAAAATAGCAGCTTCCTGTGGCTGTGTTTCATAAGGTGAGTTTAGGGTACCGGAGACTCTTTTTACTGAATTGTTGCATACATTTTGATTTTTGACTGAGGATGGTGTGGGTCTAAGGACCACAGAAACCACTTACCCGTGCCCGTTTGTTAACCTTAATGTATAAAAAAATAAGTAGAATATTAGTACCTTGAATTTCAAACATTTTTTCCTTTCATAAAACATTTAAATATATACAATATATTGAAAAAAATACTAAATTTTAACTTATAATTGTTTACACACAATATTAAAAAACTATAACTAAAAAATTTTATTGTCATAAGGTCTTACTCCCCGTGGTATCATGCCAAGAACGCTGGCTGCGTTTCCTTGCTGAGTAGCTATACTGAGCCTTTGAGCGAGAAAAGAACCAGCCCTCTTATCACCAGCAGCGACGACCAGTCGTGCATAGAGTTCTTTTATGCACTTTACTGCACGTGGAACCCACGGACCGATACTCTCTACAGCAAATAGCAATACATAAAAAAAACATAAACACTCACGCTTGTCACCCAGAGGGGTAGGCAGAGACTACGGACTTCCATTTGGTACGATCCTGACATACCTCTTTCGCCTCCTTTACATCCATATATCTACGCATACATGCTCGGTTAAGGGTACTTTTAACGTGGCCCATTTTCAAAATATCGCCAATTTGGTCGATAAACTTTTTTCTAGGGCGTCCCTTCCCGACTCTGCCGTTCACATCTGCCATATAAATTTGCTTTGTCACTCTTTCCTCATTCATTCTTTCTACATGACCAAACCACCGAAGCATTCCTTTCTTAATTCTGGTCACAACATCATCTTGCATACCACATTTATCTCTTATCACGCAATTTCTCACCCCGTCATTCAGATTCAACCCTAGCATACTGCTTAAAGACCGCATTTCTACAGCATTTATTCTACTTTCGTGCTTCTTCTGCCACATCCAGCTTTCACTACCATACATTAAAGTAGGGACTAACACAGCATTATGAATTACCATACGTGCCTTTTTTGACACATTCTGGTTCTTCATAATAGAGTGTAGTGCCCCATTCACTCTATTCCCTGCATTTACTCGTCGTTCTATATCCATATCATATCTACCATCCCTGCTAAATACACTTCCCAAATACACAAACTCATCCACTTGCTCAATTAACTCTCCTTCTATTCTTATTTCACATACCGTTTTGCTTTCTTCTCTTTCTAAAACCATCACTTTCGTCTTACTTGCGTTCACTTTCATTCCCCTTTCTTTTCATTCCCAGTTCATTAATGTAACCATCATTTGCAACTCACAATCACGCATACAAAAGACATTTGACGGTTAACTCGCCCATTCTTAACCCACATTCTTCATCTTTCAAAGTTTGCAAACACTGTTAAATAGGTTGAACAGCCAAGGGGAAGCTACACAGCCCTGTCTGACACCTTTTTGGATGCCAAACCAGTCCGAGTAGACCCCATTGATCCTGACACAAGCACTAGAGTCCCTATAAAGAGACCTTAATGCCTGTATCAAACCAGCGCTCAACCCATATGAGTTCAGTGTTTGCCATAACACATTCCTGTCCACTCTGTCATAAGCCTTTTCCAAGTCCATGAACGCACAAAAAACTTTCTGGTTTTTGGCCAAAAACTTCTCCGCAATCATGCGCATGGAAAAGACTTGATCTGTACACCCCATTCCCTTTCTAAAACCCGCTTGCACATCCCAAATTTTTCCATCAGTTTCTTTCATAACTCTTTCAATTAACACCTTAGCATACAGTTTCCCACAATACTAAGCAAGCTGATACCACGGTAGTTTTTGCAGTCCTGCTGTGACCCTTTTCCTTTATATATTGGTACTATAACTGCTTTGCACCAGTCATCCGGTACCCGTTTTAATTCCCAACATAAATTAAACAAGGTGTACAGCAGGCCGGCCACCACTCCCTCTCCAGCCCTTAGCATCTCATCCCTCTCTCAAATAGCACAAATATGTAATAATTTCTCAAAGACTCATATTTGCGCCATTTACTTAATCCAGCTGCTTCTGATGCTGCCCCGACTCTAAAAAAAGTACCCTTGTGATGAGAGGCCAAGGTGTCTACGCTAGTAGTAGTAGTAGTAGCATCCCAAAATAGGGCTTTAACTCTCTCCCAAGAGACCAAAGTTATGCCGTCGGGTCTCTTGCCATAGTCTCTAAATACACCGCTAGGCTCTAAAACCGAGAAAATATTTATAGAGATAAGAGGCCTTCGGATGACTTCGTTCAAAAAATCATAACGAGAAAACCTACCTGCACTTTTCTTACGTGAAAGTCCGTGTTGCCCAAACTCATCAACGCTACCACAGGGGTACTGGTGAGGTTGACAAATTGCCGCTCCTAGACAGATTCCTACGGCGATGCGCAAGCTTTCCTCATCAAGCAATGTGCCAAGATTACTTGATGGTAGAGATGGTAGAGTTTAGTCACTGCGAAAATTGTGAAACTAATATTTCTGTATACTCCGTACCAACCGAATATCGCACTGTTTTTATTTTTTGGTTACTTTCCAGTGGGGGGACATTTTCGCCGGGACAAAGAGTTAGTCGTGTCTGTCTGTCGTGTCTGCCTCCACAGCAAAGCACAGGTCTACTTTATTATTTAAAATTATGTTACATAACTCATTGACACTATAAACAGGCAATGCAACGCTAGAAAGATTTCTTAAACCAATACCACCAAATTTTATAGGTAAAGAAGCTTGATTCCAAGTTGTTGTATTTAAAATCAAATTTAGAATTTTTTCTAAAGCTATTTTAATATTATAATCAACATATTTTAAAATATCCGAACATTTCCAGACTGGACTTGAGCGTAATAAGTGTATAAATTTAGGTATAAGAAGACAATATTTTAAAAAAGTGAGGGAAATATGGGGGTTTAAGATTATACAATTTATCAATGTGGTTTAAAAACTGATCATTTTTTTTTAAAAACAGGTGACACTATCGTAAAACAACATTTACCGACCGAGCAGTTACAGCGATTCCGCATTGACAGTTTTTGTTAATATTTATTTCATATAATCTATAAGTACATACATATAAATAAAATTGAAGTTTCTGTCTGTAATATCATATTACTAGCTTTTACTAAGCTCAGGGAGCTATGTAAATGCTACTGAGATAAATATTTATTTATTTTAATATTTACTTAATATAATCTATAAGTACACACATATAAATAAAATTGAAGTGTCTGTCTGTAATATCATATTACTAGCTTTTACTAAGCTCAGGGAGCTATGTAAATGCTACTGAGATAAATATTTATTTATTTTAATATTTACTTAATATAATCTATAAGTACACACATATAAATAAAATTGAAGTGTCTGTCTGTAATATCATATTACTAGCTTTTACTAAGCTCAGGGAGCTATGTAAATGCTACTGAGATAAATATTTATTTATTTTAATATTTAATTAATATAATCTATAAGTACACAAATATAAATAAAATTGAAGTGTCTGTCTGTATTATCATATTACTAGCTTTTACTAAGCTCAGGGAGCTATGTAAATACTACTGAGATAAATATTTATTTATTTTAATATTTAATTAATATAATCTATAAGTACACATATATAAATAAAATTGAAGTGTCTGTCTGTAATATCATATTACTAGCTTTTACTAAGCTCAGGGAGCTATGTAAATGCTACTGAGATAAATATTTATTTATTTTAATATTTACTTAATATAATCTATAAGTACACACATATAAATAAAATTGAAGTGTCTGTCTGTAATATCATATTACTAGCTTTTACTAAGCTCAGGGAGCTATGTAAATGCTACTGAGATAAATATTTATTTATTTTAATATTTATTTAATATTATCTATAAGTACACACATATAAATAAAATTGAAGTGTCTGTTTGTAATATCATATTACTAGCTTCTACTAAGCTCAGGGAGCTATGTAAATGCTACTGAGATAAATATTTATTTATTTTAATATTTACTTAATATAATCTATAAGTACACACATATAAATAAAATTGAAGTGTCTGTCTGTAATATCATATTACTAGCTTTTACTAAGCTCAGGGAGCTAGGTAAATGCTACTGAGATAAATATTTATTTATTTTAATATTTACTTAATATAATCTATAAGCACATACATATAAATAAAATTGACGTGTCTGTCTGTAATATCATATTACTAGCTTTTACTTACAGTTTTTAATATCTAATAAACTAAAGGAGATTTAGGAAAAAGTTTCAAGGATTTTTTTTTCGTTTGCGTTATTAAAAAAAGGTCATCTTCATCGTCAACCTATTGTTTAATTCTTTTAAAGATCCATCTCACGGTACCGTCCCAGGGGGTCGAGTTAGTTGTCTCACTTGTTCCTCACGCGTGGATCTGGCTATTTTACGCCTAGCCTAGCGGAAAGAAGATAGTTAAACCGCCATTTATCGAAAGCCATAAGAGCTTTTTGTACATTTCCAAGTCACCACTTGTGACAGCCATGAGACAAAATGAAGTGATATAACAAGTTAAGTATATCTATCTATGATAAATTAATTTGAAAAATCTCTAACAGTGAGTTGAATTTGAAACATTTATGTATAACTTTCAATACAGCCTCTCAAAGTTCACTGGTGAGCATAGGCCTCCGCCTTGCCATAGTTGCCACGCTTGGCAGGCGGGTTGGCAATTATTAGGAAACAAAGGAAATTATTAGGTCTTCAGTTTTTAATATTAATATATAGTATTTAATTTGCACGCGGTTAAATTCGCGGATAAAAGCTGGTCGTAATTATGTTAAAATGCGCTCTTAATTCGTAAGACTTATCCATTATAGCTGATAGTATTTCACGACATTATTACACTAGCATCGTTTAATGTGACCAGCGAGAAATAAATAGTCCTGAAAATTACCACAGCCATCCCCCATCCACCCCACCCCACCCACTCAACTTTAGTAGTTATAGTTTGTATGGGAGCTTTAATATTTTAAGTGTACAAGAACTTTTAATTATATTAATAATTACTGAGTTTTACAGTAGACCTTATTATGTTATTACATCGTATGTAACATTGTAAACTTACCGTACAGTGGCGATAAATGTATATCATCCCGTGGGTGTCGCAAGAAGCGGCAGTGGAGAACTGAACAGTAGATGAGCTGCAGCATCTTCCTAAAAGCAACTAAAAATAATGAAATGAAATGATTGATTTTATTCAACATAGAATATTGCTTAATACTTATTGAAAGTCATTTTATTTGCCAATGAAAAAATTATGAAACTTTTTTATCTCTTTTTTTATTTTTAAAAACGTTACCTCTACACCAGGATTTTCTCCTTTATCGTGGGGACGGTTTACAAACACAAACAAGCACAAGGACAAACATCCAAACCCGTAACAATTATTTGTAGGCCATACAAATACTTGTTCTGTGTGGGATTCGAACCCGCGACCCCCAGCGCAGCCATTCATTGCTAAGCCACTGCGCTACGTACAACCCAATCCTCCTGCCAAGCGTGGCAACTATGGCCTATGTTTAGCAGTAAAATTTTATAGGTTGTTATGTATGGATGGATATCTGAGTATACAATATACAAGTAACGATGAAAAACTAACATACAACCTGGTAGTAAGTGAATGCTTTGGTCCATATTCTATTCTCTTTTTTTTTTTAAAAAACAAATATCTTTTTCACCCAGAAAATTAAGGTGGTATCATTATCAGTAAAAACGATCTCTAGTTATTATTAACCATAAGAAATACAACAACATCACACAATAATTATGAGAGTGTGGTCCTTCTTTGATCAAGCTGAACCATACTGAAGAGTAGCCACAAAACAAAGTGCGACGTGACGCTGCCGTACTCTATTTTATAGCACGTCTTCCACATAGAATTCGTCATTACCACGAGGGCGGGTTGGTGATAAAAGTAAATACTTTCGCACGGTGCACTTTCACACTACCAGTCACCGTGTAAACAGTCTTGGTTGGTGTTTTAGGCTGAGCTTTGCAGAGACTTTTGCTTAACCTTCAACAAGGCTAAGAGATGTTACCGTTTCCCTTAACTGGTCTTCACAAGCCTAGCGAGACACGATGGTGTAATTAATTTCCCGATGACACCACAAGGCATTCCAATTCATGACTTTTCATTTTAATTACCTACAAGCAATCATTTTGTAACACGAGATCTTAACGTCATACCGAATCAATGGAAAGTTTGAACGAAAAATTAGGTAAAGCCCTTTAAGAAATTGAAAGTAAAAAAATGACAAGAATAAAAATGAAATAAAACCTTATATTAGGTATACAAGTTCCCAGTTTTCATTTTTGTGAGATTTGTTTTTCTAAAATCCTATTTTTCTCGAAACAGATTTACTACAGAAACACCTAACGCCATCTACACAGTATACCCAGTACTACGATCAAACTAGCGCCACTGTATACTCACACAGTCGCAAACTTTCCCTGAATAAACACACCCATCGAAAATTTTCAAAGCATGTTAAAAGAATTCTGCAAAGGTTTTGCAATAAGTAGCGAATATAATGTTAAATGAAATTAGACTTTAAGATAAAACTGACAAGTTTCTTTCCAGAATAACTATAATTGAAATTTGCACTCTTCTATTACTGAGAACAAAGTCTAAAATGGTAGTCTCGAAGTTAAAAATGACGTAAGTATGTTTTAAGCTTTAAGCAAAATGACGATTTAGAACCAATAATATAAAACATAATCCAAAGGAGTGTAAGTATACTAAGCTTTTAAGTTAAGTCCTTTTGGAATTTTCACTTTGCGCCGCGATCGTTTTCCTTAGTGTACGGAGTTCAGGTTTATGTGTGCGTGGAATTGGGTGTTTAAACGAACTTTCTTAAGTCCTTCACTTTCTTAAGAAGGCGAAGAAAGCGGAAAGGTTCGCACTTGAAGACGTTTTGTTAAAAATAGTGGCTTGCTGGTTCGTGACGTTTCCACAAGAGGGCGCGTTTCATATTTAAAAAATATTGTATAACTATTCACTGTTTTCAGCTATTAATGAGTATAGATATTTTTTTCCAATATAATATTGTTTTAAATTTTAGTTGCTTTAATATAGCCGACTACAATTAGACATTAGGTTCAGTTGAAAATAGTATTATGTAAGTACATTTTCTAAGAATTAAACCGGCTCATCAAAATTCATAATAATAACTGCATAATCAGACCCAATCCACCACATTTCAGTGAACGGACGACGAATCCTTCCAATTGGTTTTCAAACCTATTATCATCTTAACGAATCGCGTTTAGTGGTTAACCGCAGAATTACTGGCAACCAATCGCGGCCGACGCCATATATTTTCCTTTATCTATTTTTCCGAGGGTGAAAATCTTAGAAACCGCACGACTAACCACAAACGTCAGGTGATCGGCCAATAGGAGGCCGTAAATATGACCGCAAGCCACGCCTATTTAACCACAAACCAACCACAACCCGAGACGTACATATCTCGTTATTGATTGATGTCACCTTTGTGGTTAGTTTTATAAATAATGAATTAGGACTTTCTTTCTTCTCAACTCTTAACCGCGTACTTTGGTATACATACTAACAATGTGTCCAAAAGTTGGAAAATATATATTTGTTATAAATAAAATATCAAATAAAAAATAGCAATTACGCAGCTCTGCCAGCTCCTACATTGGTCATCGGCGTTCATCACAAAGATGAAATATTGATTCGTTGCTTTGTTGAGAAAGGCACGCACACACACATACATCCCAACGTGCGTACGCACGGACACAACCGCGACCGCATTATATTCATAATGAATACAGCTATCCCACTCGCCAGCCGTCTTTGACTTTGTATAAATATACTTTGTCCCTCTCTCGCAGCACTTGAGCGGAATATCTCACCACGAGGGAGAGGGACGGGTGCGGGTTAGGACTTTGTCTTCGGGAGGTCGCCAATTTCTATTTCATTAAGTGGCGCGTCTGTGACCGCGGCGGATCGATTTAACTTAACCACCTGAAAAAATGTTTCCTGGGATAGACTGTGGACGACTAACCATTTATGAACAGCATGCTTTAGAAACGAATACAATATGTCAAAAATATAAAATATGCAAGGTTTTTATAGAAATAATCGAAGAAATGTTAGGCTGAATATTTTTATAAAATTTACTAATATCAAAAGAAAAGTCTATAAAAAATTAATTATCTGCAAAAGAAATATGTCATCCTATCCTATAAAAAAAGAATTAAAAAGACGACAATTGTTTCATATAATCGGTTCTAAAGTAAAAGCATCATGATGATGCTGCACCCCTGGCCGATTATTGACTAAGTTTATAATAGTCAAAAACATTCAGGATAAGTGTAAACTGTCACCTCAACGTAAGATATTACAGTGCTGCAAATATACGTTAACAATCCCTACTCCTTTTCAACTGACTGATATTTTTTTGAAAAATGAAAGCCTAAAAATATCCGAGCACACAGTCCACCTGATGGTAAGTGAATGCTGAGGCCCATATAAATCTCCACCTACCCTCGATTAAGAATTAATATACAGATGCGTTTATATCTCTAAGGACTAAGATGGAATGTCTCGTTTCCAGTAAATTGATTCCGGTTCTCAATACTCACCACACAAAACATAGAAGCATAAGCTGCTATTTTACGCAGCGTGGCTCTACCATCCGGACCATCGAAAATCCGAACCTGATGATACTCGTAAGTGACGGATAGCTGGCGCGGTGATCGATTTATTGATAAATTTTATATTTTTAGGCTTTAAAAATTTACAGAGCGAACGTATTATTATTAAATCTCTATTAAGAAAGTTTATGACAGAGAGACTCATTGATTGACAGACATTCCAAATTTTCGCATGAAGCACTAATGATGTTGGTGTAAAAGTCCACGTGAGCAAAACCGCGGGAATAAACAAATAAAATATACTGTAAAAACACTCGATTTAAGGGAACATTCGGGTAAATACATTTTAGTTCTCATTTTGACTAACTGTGAAAAAAAATAACTGAAAAAATATTTTACCGCTGTTTAGTTTTTCCATATGTTGTATCTTTCTCATGAAGAGAGAAGGTACCTACCTAGAGAAAAAATCGCCATACTAGTTCTTATACCTTTGATGCTGGTCTATTTCAACCGTCGGAGTATTTAATGCTTGCTCTTAACGAGATGGTGAAGCAACCATTATTGGATAATCATAATACTTTTAGAGGATTTCCCTTAGACGCCTTGTAAGCCATAAGACAAAAAACATGGGTTATGGATTGCCTATGCTCCATTACACGGTAATTAAAGAATCTATATTCCCTTTTATTATCAGCACGTTCATACATAATAGACCACAGCCTTAGGTACACCAACTCTTAGTAAAGTATGGAACATTTGTTTTATTCAACACACTGTTTAGCAAATGTAGTACATATCTAAAATCGCAGAAATTTAAACGATTATTATGCCGCTATAAAATCGATATTTTAGAATTTTTCAAAGTTGCCACTGACGGCACATACGAGATGATGATTCTCAAGCACTGCCTCTACACAGCGACATATTAGGTATACAAGCTGTGATACCCTGACTCAATATTCCGAATAAAGGGGGAAAAAGGGTTTGAATATTCTTTTCTTAGGTGCCTACGTCTAGGAAGGAGTAAATATTTTTTTCTATAGAAGAGGGGGCAAACGAGCATGCGGCTCACCTGATGTTAAGTGACTACCGCCGCCTATGATCAACCGCAACACCACGGGAATTGCAGGTGCGTTGCCAGCCCTTTAGAAAGGAGTAAGCTCTTTTGTTGAAGGTCCCCAGGTCGTATCGGTCCGGAAAAATCGCCGGTGGTAAACTATTCCACAGAGAGGTTGTACGTGGAAGAAAACTCCTCTTGAAACGTACAGTGGTGGACCGCCAAGCATCCAGATGGTGTGGATGGTATCGGGACGTTTGCCGCGTAGTGCGTTCACGAAATTTGGCGGCTGGGATTAATCCGAACAATTCCTCAGAGCACTCCTCATGGTATATGCGAAAGAAAATGAGAGATGAAATTTTTCGCCAGTGAATCGAGCCGATCGGAAAGCACTCGGTCATCGACGATTTGAGCCGCTCTGCGCTGGATGCGGTCAAGTGGAAGGAGCTGGTACTGGGGAGCCCCAGCCCAGAAATGGAAACAGTATTCCATGTGCGGCCGAACCTGCGCCTTATAAAGTTGCAGGTGGTATGCCTGCATGAAATACTGTCCCGCTCTGCTGAGCACGCCAAGCTTTTTAGAGGCCAATTTGGCCTTCTCTTCCAAGTGACCACGAAACTGCACGTCACTCGATATGTCGACGCCGAGGATTCCGATACTGGCTAAGGCAACAAGGGGACTGCCTTGAAACTGAGTTAACGCGCAAACTTGTGTCTTCTGGGGGTTAAGGTGCACTAGATTTAGTCGCCCCCAATCCGAGACTCTGTTCAGCAAAGATTCGACCTCAGACACAAGTGTGTCCCGGTACTCGGAGACGTTTTCCCGAGAAATATTAGCACGGCCGGTGTAAAGAGCATTACCAGTGCTTTCATCTGCATAGCAATGAATGTTACGGGTTTGCAACATATCATTGATATGCAGAAGAAACAGCGTTGGCGACAGCACGCAGCCTTGTGGAACACCAGCATTAATAGGCTTGTGATCGGAGCTTGCACCGTCTACAACGACCTTGATGCTCCGATCTGCAAGAAAGCTGGTGATCCAATCGCACAATTTCTCAAAAAGCTCATAAGAAGGGAGCTTCGAAAGAAGCGCTTTGTGCCAAACCCGATCGAAGGCCTTCGCAATGTCCAAACTAGCGGCCAATGCCTCCCCCTTGGACTCTACTGCCTCCGCCCATCTGTAAGTTAGGTAGACCATAAGCTCACCAGCTGACTGACCACGGCGAAAACCATATTGGCGATCACTAATCAGCTGGTGATCCTCAAGGTATCTCATGAGCTGGCAGTTTACAATGGACTCCATTGTTTTGGAGAATAAGGAGGCCGGTAGTTGGACGGGTCTGAGCGGTCGCCTTTTTTAGGGATCGGGTGGACGAAAGCCGTCTTCCATGATTTTGGGACCATGCCTAGGGAGTAGGAGTACCGGAAAAGACGCGTTAAAACCGGTGCCAACTCTGGAGCACACGTCCTCAGCACAATTGGTGGGATTCCGTCAGGCCCACTCGACTTGTGGATGTCCAGGGAGAGGAGTGCTTTGTGAACCGAGCGCTGTGAGAACTGCACCTCCAGCGTGGGACACTTACACCGCGGGATGGTCGGCGGCGTACTGCCCCCGTCATCGAGAGTCGATTGGACGCAAAGAAAGAGCCCAGCAGATCGGCTTTCTCCTTTGCCGTATGGGCCAGTGAGTCGTCCTCCCTGTATGTATGTAATATGCCAAATTTCAAGTCAATCAGGCGTAGAGTTTTGGAGATCTCATGATGAGTGAGTGAGTCAGTCGTATATCGCTTATATATAATATACTCGTGCTTATATACGCCCAGAGAATATGTAGTCTCCCTGGTGTTTCTGAAACGGTTATAGTGTAATAAGTCTGCCACGCTCTTCCAGTACGTATTGGTGAACTTAATCTCCTTGAAATGTTGTATCTCTCAGACATTCATGTTTCCCCGTCATGTAGTTCCCACGACGTTTTTCTTCACCACTGAGCTCGTGATGAATCGGGACTTAAAATTTGAAATAAAATTTTATTGATACCGGCGGGTATCAAACTCGTGTTGCTGGCGTATTATGGCGAGCGATTAACTTTAAAGCTCTACAACGCTTCTTAATATTAACCGTAATTTTATAATCTATATCTTACTACATATGTTACTATCCAGTATCCTCGACTCCAAAGAGTCAGTAATTATTTCATGGGGAAATGTGTTTGCTTTTACAAAAAAATCGCATAAAATATTCAGGTCAATCTATCAAAAAGTTTAAAATTTATATTGTACAGTGATTTTATTTAAAAAAGCCCCGGTGGGTTTCTTGTTGATTCTTCCCAGGACAAAGGCTTTTTCCGAGTCAGTGGTAAATGTAAAAAAAGACTTTCAATAAGAATTACTTGTAATCTTTTATATTTCCTTTTTATTCAATATAGAATGAAAAATATTCTATTCTATTCTTATAATTCAAAAGCGACTTAAGAGACGACAAAGGAAAATAAAACCAAAATATTAAAACTGCGCTTACCAACCCGCCCGCTAAGTGTGGCAACACTATGGCAAATATCTCCCCTATGAGGCAATAATATATGGTGAGGCCTTTGCTCAGCAGTGGCCTTTTGATAGGCTTTAATGAATGGGATAAGATTATATATCTAAGGTTATATATCTCATAATGATTTCTTAGGCAGTGCCCCCACCAAGTCGAGCAAAAAAGCGGCACGGCCGTACCATACTCTTCTCGAAGCACTTCAGGCCATTTTCGACCCACTATAAATTTGTAGTGCATAAAACTAAAATCCTGAATTTTCAGCAACCGAGTAGACATTGTATAAACATGGTATATTTCAAATTTCATTCAATTTGAACTAGTAGCTTAAGAAATATAACAAGAAAAGTTTCTTAATTTTGTCACTCACTGACTGACTGATCATCAAAACTCTAAAGCACTTCTAGCAGACATAGAAGCTTCAAATTTAGAATACAATTAGTGTTTAGTGTATAAATAAGGGAAAACTAAAATATTTTTTTTTAATTTCAGTCCAGTTTTCTAGTTACACCAACTTTTTTTTAATCCCATATAAATATACAGAATTACACAGTTACATTTGCAGTGAATGAATCAGTGTACTTGTATATGTATAATAGGTGTAGATAGGTACGTTGTTGGTATTCAAGAAGTAGAAGGTACCGGAAAGGAAAAACAGTAGGACTATTTTATCTACAAAAAGAAATGTTATGCCATAAAAAACGCAACTTGTAAAAAAACCAAGTCTCGCAACTCAGTTCTTCTACTGTAAAAAGTTGTGAGATTCATGTAATACCAAGTCGGTTAATTTATTCAGTCCCTACTTAAGAGTCCTTCTGTTTTAAGTTATTACGTAATTAGCTAACCTAACAACATTTTATAGTGACCATATCAATGTTCTTATATGTTTTAAATATATAGATTGACTTGGCAATCGCACTAAGCAATCTAATTTAATATAATATGTATTACTTGTGAGATACATTGTGTTTTCTTGCGTTTCATAAACTAATCTCAGTTTTTGATTTTCAATAGATACTGAGATAAAAACCGAAATATCTCAGTCTCCACCCGTGACTATGGGTGCTGTAAAATACCTGAAACATCTAAAATTAAAATGTTTAATTAAACGCGATAAAATTCGTAAAAAATATATTCATTTAACTTTTTAAGGAATAATGCATTGATGACGATTTTTTTAATAATTTGCCCATACTTACCAAGTTGCTTTCTATTTTCAGGTGGTAGGACTTCTTTTGCCCAGGAGTCCGTCGGTCTAGGTAACACCCGTTTTACCTCTTTCTGCTATGTTACAGTCTGAAGGGTACATGGAGTCGGTATAATTAAAGTCCGTGAGGCATTTCTGCGAGAATGTGAGGGGAGATCGCCCGCCAGGCAAGGTGTTCTGCCCAGGTAGCGGCCGCCACTCCGTGTGATAGTTCGGAGATGTTCTATATATACAATTTATGATTCGGAATTTTGATAGCGTGATTTAGGTTTCGGTGTGTTTCGCTTGCGGTGCGACGACAGCACCACCACATCACCCTCCTGCTCAGACCGGAGGTCGATAGTGCAGCCTCGTTGCCGACGAATGTGCAAGTGCCAGGAGATTGCCTTGTAGTCTGCGGTGAGTCGAGAAGAAGGCAAGTATAATCTGCGAGAGTGCTTGTGAAGCAGAGGCGAGCAGTAAGGTTCAGAGCCATATCGAACACTGTAAAGCGCAGAGAGTAGCTTGAAGGAACAGGAAGCATTATTATTTCAGTGCTGCGATGAACCTTGTGAAGCTAGATGGCTTGCAGGATATGAACACTGCAGACGATATCTGCTCGGGAGCGAATGGGTGAGGTATTCTATGACGATGATGAAGCTTGAAGTTTCCGAAGGTTGTTTGGTTGCGCTTGCGTGTTCAAATCACGTCGAGGTCACCACTGTGGCCGTAGAAGGAAAATGGGAGATCTCCCGCCGGGCAAGGTGTTCTGCCCGGGGAGCGGCCAATACTCCGTGTGATAGTTTTTTTTTTTTTTTGCGCCCGAAGCAATTAATGGGCTACCCTATACGCAGGGAGGCGGAAAATGCATTACGCATACCACGATAGCTGGTCTATCGTGGTTATGAGGGGCTCACTGTCCTACCGGGGACCCTAAGTGATACCCTCTAAAAACCGCCTTTGGGGACAGGCAACCGGCTGATTAAGCTCTATTGTGCCTTATCATGAGCGACCCTCTTTTGGGAAAAGAGGGCGCAGGCGGCTAAGTGCCGCTGAGGGAGTGCCTACGAAGGCAAATTAATGTTAGTTATTACAATAATTTTATTTAATTAGAGTTGGCCTGAGCCGCCAGGAGACAGTTCAGGTCGTTTGAAAGTTTATTAGGCGGGTCCGAGAGAGAGTTTCTCGGCCTGCGGACACGATAGCAAGAGGGGTGGGGCTGCATAAGAAGCTGCCTCACGAATTAAATGGTTTGGGTGCGACTCTGAGGCTTTGAAGAAGTTCTCAGAGAGTTTTTTAAAAAATTGTTGAATTGTTGGGAGCTCTAAGTCCCGATGAAGGTCGGCATTACGGACGTACCAAGGTGCGTTCGCAGCTCGACGACAGAAGAGGTGTGATAGTTCGGAGATGTTCTATATATACTGTTTATGATTCGGAATTTTGATAGCGTGATTTAGGTTTCCGTATGTTTCGCTTGCGGTGCGACGACAATGCCACCACACGTCTAAGTCCTTAGATACGACCAAGCATCTTTAGTCTTCTTGTTTGAAGTATTACAGGGCTACTCTTTGTTTGTCAATACAACTTTATATATAAAAAAAATTTGGACCGCGAGATTACTAATAGCTGAAAACCTTTCCACCAGTATGCTGTAAAATTTGGGTTCAATTTTTGAATAGGTATTTCGTCGTAATTCCACCGTTAGTCACTCTCGTTAGAGAGCAGAAAGCACCACCTGCTGATTATATTGGCTCATGAAGAAATGTGTCCGAAAATATATAATTAAGTGTCACGTTGTTTGTGGACTCCTAAACTACTCAACTGTTTTTAATAAAATTTTCACACCGTATGGGGGATAGGATATTTTTTTCATGGTGACCCCCAATTTTTTTTCAATTTAAGGATTTTAACAGGACATGACATAGGGTGTGAGAAGGGGAGTTTCTCGAGTTATATATATATATATATATATATATATATATATATATATATATATATATACATATTATGTCAACATCTATTATAATATTAGGTCGTGAAATTCGATTGTAATACATTTCATTAAAATATAAATTTAAAGCCAGTCTAATTTTGTATATAGATACGTGAGCAATAATGTATTCAGGAGTGTTTCCTTTGAAACTCGTATTCTTATTGTGATTTGAGTGCGCATTAAGAATTCATCAGAGGACATGTTGGCAAGAGTCGGGGCCTTGTGAACTATACAAACACCTACGTATGTCTACTGACTACACGAACATTGTATAACGTACCTTCTGTTTACCACAGGCTAACTACTAGACAGAGCTCTTAATAGCTTTATGAAAATAAATAATCATAATTAATCCTTAATTATGATTATTTATATTGATAAAGCTATTAAAAATGCGCCCAACTTCTTTTTGAACTCTCTAAATCTATACGATTTTCATGGTTGTTAATTTAGTTATAGAGTAAGAAGTACTATATGTGGCTCTCAGTCGAAATTCATAATAATATCGTAAGTAAAAGTTTAGGTACTTGTAGCTGTAAAAGACTGCTTCTAAATATGTTATTTAACCTATGGCATAAAATATTTGTTCTGCACATTACGATGGCAACGTAAGTAAAGTAAGATTACGAAATGACGAAACTAGATAAATACCAGTGCGTCGAATCGAGGTGGTAAATGTGGTCAAATTCAAAGGCATAGTGAAATTCGAAATAGTGAAATGCAGTAAAATATGTTACAACAAATAAAAGAACAGAATAACTTTCAAATAACGACACATAACAGGATATAAGGTGAGAGACGTCTGATGCTGTGATCTAAAATCCACCTGCTAAAGTGTTAAATGCAGCAGATCCTCTGACAGACGCCTGTGTTTACTTGAGGATTGTTAGTGTTACATGGTTAAATAATGACAGTGGTTAAATATATTTAAAGACTGTCAAATGAGGTATAAGCCAATTAACTTAGATTAAGTATTTTATAAGTTGTACGCAGCGCAGTGATGGGGGGGGGGGGGGGTTTTTGTTTTTTGGGGGTGGGGTTGCGGGGCGTGGGAAGATTTTGTAGTATTTATACGTATCAATACATTTTAAAACACGTTTTTTGCGAAGGCCCTTAAAGTATGATAATAAGTGTCTACTAAGTAACTACTCTATGTCTGCTTCCCTTTTAGTGAACTTTTTGTACAAAAGATAGAAGTTAATAATGTCAAATTGTAAAGAACTTATTTAATAACGTTTTCTCGCACAATATAAGGAATACAGTTGACCTCGAATAGTTATTTAAGAATAATTACAAAAATAAATTAAAATAAAAAAAATTTTTGAGAACTGAGATCAGATTCATTTTAATTTCCATTCTTATATAATAAATAGAAGATGGTTCTTGAAGTTATTAATTGCGCCAAAAATATAACCTATCTTTAGATAAATAAAAATTGGATAATTATGAACCCTACTCAATGTAATATGAAAGACTATAATAATTCACCATTCCACATAAAAAGAGTAAACAGAATTTTAATAGGAAAAAATACATTTTAAAAACTTACACAATTCGAAACCTGCCTCTCATATTGCCACGCCAACAAAGTACGTGAATTTGTAGTGCTTTATAGTGTTCAACATTTATAATTATTTATAATATTATTTATATTATACACATAATTAATAATTAATTAATATTATTTATATTTAATTAATATATTATTTATATTATACATATAATTAATATTAAGCGTCTATCTGTAATCTAGTAAATAAATGGTTTCTTTTAGACTCGGTGGGTTATGTGCATGATATTAAAATATGAATAACCATTTTTTAAATTGTGTCTGTCGTCTGTCTGTCAGGTCTAATCTTCAGAATGACTGAACTAATTGCGATGAAACTGCATAAACAGATATTGCAATGCCAGTAATGATCTAGGTTTTATTTATTTCCGTAAATAATAGAGGATTTTACGACGCCGATTTTACGGACGAATCCGGCGCGGGTTCGCAGGTTCGCGGTGATTTAATATAATATGTAGTACGAATAGGTCAGCTCAACTGGCGAAAACCACGCTATCACAGAATACCAGCGTAAAATAGCAGCTTATTGCTGTTGTGTTTCGTATGGTGAGTGGCAAGACCTTATTTAAAGAAGAGAGGCAAACGAGCATGCGGCTCACCTGATGGTGTGGACCGTCACCCATG
Organism: Parnassius apollo; assembly: GCA_907164705.1. Classification (NCBI taxonomy): domain Eukaryota; kingdom Metazoa; phylum Arthropoda; class Insecta; order Lepidoptera; family Papilionidae; genus Parnassius; species Parnassius apollo. The sequence continues at coordinate 1,274,354 of CAJQZP010000333.1, read as the reverse complement.
AACGAATACAACACTAGGAGAATCGCAGTTGCGTTGCCGGTCTCTTAAAAAGGATTAAGCTCGTTTCTTGATGGTCCCTAGGTCGTATCGCTCCAGAAAAATGGCCGGTGCTAAACGATTCTACAATGTTGTTGTACGAGGAAGAAAATCCCTTTTTATCAAATTACCGTTAGTACCTAGTAAATTACCGTTAGTTTACCGCCAAGCATCCAGATGATGCCTAAATTTTGTTGCAATGTACGTTGGTGAAATTTGGCGGCTGGAATTAACCGAACAATTTCTCAGAGCACTTCCTGTGGTAAATGTGATAGAAAATGCAAAGCGACGCAACATCTCTTCGCAGCGCCAGTGAATCGAGCCGATCACAGAGGACTCGGTTGTCGATGATCCGAGCTGCTCTGTACTGGATGCGGCCAAGTGGAAAGAGCTGGCACTATAGTGCCGCCGCCTAGAGATGGGAACAGTTTTCCATATGAGGCCAAGCCTGCGCCTTGTAAAGTTTCAAGAGGTGTGCCGGCGTGGAATACAGTCTCGCTCTGCTGAGCACGTTAAGCTTTTTAGAAGCCAATTTGGCATTCTCTTCCAAGTGACCACGAAATGCACATCATGCGATATGTCGACGCCGAGGCAACAAGAGGAGTGCCTTGAAACTGAGGAGATACAATACGACAAAGCGGTTCCCTTTAGCGGTAAACGCGCATACATGTGTCTTCTGCGAGTTGGACTGGACTACATTTAGTAGCCGCCAGCCGAGCGCGGGGTGCTGCAAGACAACCTAGCAGCCCCCCGCATCCATCATCCACACGTGCTTGGTGTCGGCTGGGTTTTCTCGGACTCAGCAATCGGCACCCGCCGCTGGTGGAGCACGTCGCATGCGTTGGTCACAAATAATGAACGCAAACGCACTGCGGGCGTACTTTAGGGCAAAGGGGAAGAAATTTGATGTTTGGCGTATCGGGCGCGGAGGCATCGCTTTTTTGCAGAGCCGGAGCCATCTCTATTTGTCACTGAGCAAAACCTGGCAGACCGAGTTCGGTACATCCTGGCCTATGTTCAGCAGTGGACTTGTGAAGGGCTGTAATGATGATGTAATGATGAATCCAAGACTTTGCTCAACAAAGGCTCGACTTTAGACAAAAGCTTATTCCTGTATTCGGTCCCGAGAAAATTGAGACGGCCGATGTATAAAGTATCACCAGTGCTATTGTCCGCATAGCAATGAATGTTACCTATTTGCAACATATCATTGATATACAAAAGAAACAGCGTTGGTGATAGCACGCAGCCTTTTGGAACACCAGCCTTAATAGAATTGTAATAGAAGCAAGCACTGTCTGTACTACGATTTTGAAGCTCCAATCTGCAAAAAAACTAGTGATCCAATTTCTCAATTTCTCTAGAAGCCAAACAAATGCCGCGAATCTTTCGAAAAATTGTAATAAACCAATCAGGTTTAGCAAAATTTCTCGGGAATAATTTGCGAAGACCTTCGTAATGTCAAAACTATCGGCCAGAATCTTTTTATAAAATAGATCAAAGGTAACAAATGAGCTCACAGTCCACCTTGTGGTAAGTGGATGCTACGGCCCATAGACATTTACATTTAACCTCGATAAAGAATCTAAATGCAGATGCTACTACTACTAGATACTAAATGCTCATCTCCAGTAAAAAGTGTATCCGGTTCGCTACATTCATCATATGAAACATGTGGCTACATAACATGCTGTTAGCATTAAGCTACTTTACACGCTAGTATTCTGTGAGAGCACGGTCCTTCCCCGGTCGAGCCGACACATTCGTGCTACAACTATACTATTAATATAGCTGCAGCATGTACTCAGAAACGACTGAATCAATTTAAATGATTATTTTTTTAATTAAATACGTTATACTTCAGGGGTGGTGCATGCAATATAGATTTAAAGTAAAAATTCCATCTCTGATGTTGAAGAAGGAGATTTTAATGTCTGTAAAACACAACATGCTAGCTGTTACCTTGAATCTGTGATATATCTCAGACCTATGAAATAGGTGCAATAACTAAATTTTAATAAAATATTTTAAAATTTAAAAAACATTTTCATATTATTGCTTCTTATTATTATCTATCTATATATCTATTATTGCTTCGCGGCGTGGCGGACTCTGTTATACTCAAAAGGCTGTTTTAGATAAGAAGTACAATTTTTTATGGTTAAAAAATGTCTTTATTTTTTCAAGGGACTTAAAATAATTGCAACTTAAAATAGTAAAAAAATAGCTCATGTCAAATAGAATTGCAAATGAACTGAAAGTCCACTTAACGATATGTGGTCATTACCTTGCAGCTAGCTTTACCTTGACCAAGAAGGTCAAAGTATAGTATAATATTATATACATATCCTAAGGCCTATTGCCATCACCTATTTGTTCTGCAAAATAAAGGAAACCATTATAAATTGCCAGCTTATGAGGTACTTTGAGGATCACAGGCTGATTATCGACCGCCAGGATGCATGGAGGTCCCTCAGCTGGTAACCTTCTGCCTCACCTAACTCATAGCTGGATGGAGGTAGTAAAGTGCAAGGGGGAGCTTCTTCGTGGTAGAGCCACGCTGCAGCTATATCGTGAGTCGACCGGGGATGACCAATCTCACTGTATACCAGCGCAAAATAGTAGCATAATGCGCTTACGATGTTATGCAATAACGCGTTTCGTAAGGTGAGTGTCGAGAACCGGGGACCCTTTTTACTGGAAACGACGCAATACGGTGGATTACCTCGTTTCCAGTAAAAAGGGTCTCCGGTTATCAGCACAACACATCTGCATTTTGATTCTTAATCGAAGATAAATGTAGATGTCTATGGACCACAGCATCCACTTTCCATTAGATGGACTGTGTGCACCTTTGTCACCCTATCCTATATAAAAAATACATAAAAATACGCTAACACATTACGATTTACCATCTAAGGCTTCATCATCAGGTGGAATTATAACTAAGCACTGGTTTATAATAAGGAAAAAAACATAGTTAATATAAATATTTGATTATGTTCCGAGAAATGCTGTTTTAACCACAACAGCCAAACGGAACATCAGTAAGCTGAAATAGCAACAAGGATGTAATGGGTGCTCTCTATTCCCCCTCACTCATTATCTGATGAGACGAAAATCGAACACGACCGCAGAGAGATGAGGCGCAGGACCAACGACTTTATGTGTTTTCCAAAACACAGATGTGAAACACCGCCATCTCACTGTTGATAACCCTGTAACTAATTTTGGTCCAACCCAGGATTCATACCCAGGATGACTTCCAAACCACTTGGCAAATAAGGCTATGAACCGAAAACCGATATCTGTCAAGACTAGCAGCTTCAGACTGGTAAGCAGAGACGGCAGGAAGTCGACCGATGCAATTGGCGCAGAACTGTGCATATATTCTGTATATATTCATCAGAATGTATGCCTCCAACAAAATATTTGAATCTATAACTTTCTGTACTAATAAAAATTGTGTAGATGTGTGTACGTAGAATCAACTAATTATCTTATTTCCGCATTGAATTCCTTATTGCTTTCATATAAAATTATAGTTTTCATATTATATACATATCCACAATAAAATAAAATTGCGTCATATATAATACCAGAAAGTATTCTTGCATTTGGTGCTTTAAAGCGATTTACATATTATTATGTTTGAGTTGTCCCGAAGGTGACCGTCCGCATTCAATATTCAAGAGCGACTAACAGTTACTTTGCTTGCTATCCTCTCTGTGTAATAAACAACCCTATAAATGCGATGTACGATTTACGAGTATAGATTCGCTTTTCTACTTTGGGTCTCCTTCTTTTAAATATCTATATTATAAGTATATGTTATAAAATGTTTACCCTACCTTATGCAAAATATACCAAATGAAATAAAAGATTATTATTAAACGATTATTACTATGTTTGTAGCATGAAGTTTAGTAGGATAGGGGTATTGCATTTGATTCTTATCGAAGATAAATGTAAATGCCTATGGCCACAGCATTTACTTGTATACTTGTAGGTGGACTGTATGCCCGTTTGTCACCCCTATTCTAAAAAAATATGTTTTTTCGAACTACTTAACATACAACAAGTCATAAATTAATCGAAAGATCGCATGGTTTTCAATATGTTATAACTTACTTTTACAATGTTCACTTTAGCTTTATACTTTTTTTTAATATAAGATAGGGTGACAAACGAGCACACAGTCAACCTGATGGTAAGTGGTTGCTGTGGCCCATAGACATCTACATCTGTCCTCGATTACGAATCAAAATGCAGATGCATTGTCACCCGCGAGGACTAAGATTGAATGCCTCGTTTTCAGTAAAAAGCGTCAAAAAAGTAAGTTCCAGTAAAAAGGATAAAAAGAGTCAAAGTAAATAGCTTACAACATCCTCTTTGTTTTGGATAAGGAAGTTTATTAGCGCCTGATCCGAATGTTAAAACTAAAGATGGGAACACCACGCTAAAAAAAGTTAAATATTGCATTTAGTATTGACCTTCTATGCCTCATTAGGAGTATCAATTAAAATGAACATTTACTTGCAGTATAAAACACCAAGAGAAATCAGGATACTATATATATGATGACGTTTATCTTTGATAATATTTTGGGTATGAAACCAAAACTCCCAGCAGTATAAGTAATCACAATAAATCCAGGCTTAAAAAACCTCAAGAACTGCAACGAAGAGCAGAGTGAAAGGTTCAAGTGTAGCGATTACAGCAAATCCTTGCAGCTACAGGAAATACCAATTTCCAACAGCGGACATGTTACAGGCTAATTTTTTACTTATTATAAACCATTGCTTGAGTACAATCCCACCCGAGGGCAAGTGAAGATGAAGGTCTAGGTGGTAAATTACACTAGCGTAATGCGCTAAGATAGCGTAGTAAGAGCCGTGGTAGGTCAGATAGTTAACGCTCGCTGGAAATATAACAGAACGCGAGTAACCAGGCTTCACATAATGATTTCTTATATTTACGCGAACACTATACATGATTAAAACTACTTTTACGGATTTTATCGCGTTTATTTTTACTTTTTATTTACTTTTATTTTTAATTCCCGACGTTTCGGGCGCTTTCCAGCACCCATGGTCACGGGGGACTGAGATGACTGACGTCCCGATGTCATTGTTAAACCCGGAGTACCTTCAGCTTTTTTAATTATTGTTTATGGTCCGATCTATGCAAAATGAACTGACTATGTCTTGAGGTCTTGCAGTGGTATGCTTGGGTTTAGTTTTAATTTTATTGATGTATAGGATCCCAAGCAGGTGGTAGTACCCAGCCTCCTTCTCTATTGAAATTAGGATGTTTTTTAATTTCAATAGCCTCACGTATCATCCTTGGTAGGAATCGGTGTTCTTTCGCGAGGATTTGTGGTCTATCAAATCTGATGTAATGGTTGGGTCCGTCTAGGATATGATCACAAACTGCAGACTTCCCGGAACGTTGATGCTTCACATCAGCTATATGTTCTTTTACGCGGGTCCTAATTGATCTTTTTGTTTGTCCTATATAAGAGAGACCACATTCACAATCAAGCTTGTACACTCCTGCATCTTGTAGAGGAATATGACACTTGACGGATGGTAGGAACTGACTAATCTTCTTCGGCGGCTTGTAGAATGTTCTAATAGAAGCTCGCTTCAAGATATAGCCAATCTTGTCTGTGACACCTCTGACATATGGTAGTACAGCAGGCACACGCTCGACTGTGGCCGGCTTCACTCGGTCACTGTGACGTAGGCGCGGGACCCGAAGCTTGTTGTCGTGCAGAACTTGCTTGACGTGCTGAAGCTCGGCGGCCAGGTGTTTGCTGTCACAGATCCCTCGTGCTCTCTGTAACAAAGATTTGCCCACGGTAGCTAACTGTGAAGGATGGTTTCACCGTTTAAATATCAGTTTGTAGGTATGGGTCCTTTTCCTATACACAGTGTGACCAATCGTATAATAATAGTAAAGGTAAGGAATTATTTCCAAATAATTCCTTACCTTTCCTAGATGTGTTAGTCATCCGAAATCCTAATAACACCATTGGTCACACTGTGTATAGGAAAAGGACCCATACAAACCGATATTTAAACGGTGAATCTCACCACCATCCTTCACAGTTAGCTACCGTGGGCAAATCTTTGTTACAGAGAGCACGAGGGATCTGTGACAGCAAACACCTGGCCGCCGAGCTTCAGCACGTCAAGCAATTTCTGCACGACAACAAGCTTCGGGTTCCGCGCCTACGTCACAGCGACCGAGTGAAGCCGGCCACAGTCGAGCGTGTGCCTGCTGTACTACCATATGTCAGAGGTGTCACGGACAAGATTGGCTATATCTTGAAGCGAGCTTCTATTAGAACATTCTACAAGCCGCCGAAGAAGATTAGTCAGTTCCTACCATCCGTCAAGTGTCATATTCCTCTACAAGATGCAGGAGTGTACAAGCTTGATTGTGAATGTGGTCTCTCTTATATAGGACAAACAAAAAGATCAATTAGGACCCGCGTAAAAGAACGTATAGCTGATGTGAAGCATCAACGTTCCGGGAAGTCTGCAGTTTGTGATCATATCCTAGACGGACCCAATCATTACATCAGATTTGATAGACCACAAATCCTCGCGAAAGAACACCGATTCCTACCAAGGATGATACGTGAGGCTATTGAAATTAAAAAACATCCTAATTTCAATAGAGAAGGAGGCTGGGTACTACCACCTGCTTGGGATCCTATAATCAATTAAATTAAAACTAAACCCAAGCATACCACTGCAAGACCTCAAGACATAGTCAGTTCATTTTGCATAGATCAGACCATAAACAATAATTAAAAAAGCTGAAGGTACTCCGGGTTTAATAATGACATCGGGACGTCAGTCATCTCAGTCCCCCGTGACCATGGGTGCTGGAAAGCACCCGAAACGTCGGGAATTAAAAATAAAAGTAAATAAAAAGTAAAAATAAACGCGATAAAATCCGTAAAAGTAGTTTTAATCACAACCAGGGTTCGATCCCCGCCGGCACCAATGAAATTGTGAATTGCAATTTTAAGTGCTAATTTACCACGTACTTGGCAGTGAAGGAAAACATCGTAAGGAAACTCGCATGTATGAGGAATAAGAAAAAAAATATTTCGATACATGTGAAGTTCGCCAACACGCATTGGGGCAGCGCGGCGGACACTTCCTTGCTCTAAAACCCTCTTAGAAATGCGCGGAAGCCTGTGTCCAGGAGGGGGACGTAAATGGGCTGTAACTTTAACTTTTTTTAGCGTAACGAAAGCCTATTCACTCTTTCCTTCAAGACAAACGTCGGCAAATGTGTTTACTTCTTTGCTGCAGTTCGCATAACAAAAGACGAATTTGCTGATATTCAACGATTTTTGCAGCAAATTCTTTGCTTCAAAATGCGTTGAATATCAGCAAAAGACACGCCGTCCCTCTGGTTGTACGATGGTGGTAGAAGGAATTAAGACACGTAATTATTGCGCACGATTTCCGAAATATATCCTATAGATTTTATACAGCTATAGTTAGAATTTAGATATTCTATACTATAGAATACATCTATACCTAGAGGCTAGCTACTTTGCGCCCGTACTAGCTTTCTGGCAAGATTGGTGAAGTAGAAAAAGAATAAATAAATTAGGCAGGTATTCATCATCATCATCATCATCACAGCCCTTCAGCCACAAGTCCACTGCTGAACATAGGCCTCCCCCAAGTAATGCCACAAAGCACGGTCCTGAGCCACCTGCATCCATCGACTTCCTGCATATCTTACCAGGTCGTCACTCCATCTAGTGGGGGGTCGCCCTACACTACGCCTACCGGTACGAGGCTGCCACTCGAGAACCTTTCTTCCCCATCGGTTATCGGTTCTTCGAGCTATATGGCCAGCCCATTGCCACTTCAGCTTACTAATCCGTTGGGCTATGTCGGTCACTCTGGTTTTACTGCGGATATCCTCATTTCTGAGTCTACCACGCAGAGAAACTCCGAGCATAGCCCTCTCCATAGCTCGCTGAGCGACCTTGAGCGTCCTCATACGGCCAGCAGTGAAGGACCACGTCTCTGATCCGTAAGTCATTACTGGCAACACGCACTGGTTGTACACTTTAGTTTTCAGAGATTGAGGTATACCTGACGAGAAGATGTGTCGTAATTTCCCGAACGCTGCCCAGCCGAGTTGAATCCGTCGATTGACCTCTCGGTCGAAGTTGGACTTACCTAGTCGGACTATTTGTCCCAGGTAAACGTACTCGTCAACAACTTCGAGCATAGTGCTCCCAACAACTACCGGCATAGGTGTGACATGGACATTAAACATGATCTTTGTTTTGTCCATGTTCATCTTAAGACCTATCCGTTGGGAGGCACTATTGAGGTCATTGAGCATAGTGCTTAAGTCCTCCAGCGATTCTGCCATAAGGACTATATCGTCGGCAAATCGAAGGTGAGTGATGTACTCGCCATTGATGTTAATACCGTATCCTTTCCAGTCCAGTAGCTTGAAAACGTCTTCCAAAGCAGCGGTGAAGAGTTTCGGGGATATAACCTCACCCTGTCTTACACATCTCTGCATTTGGATAGGTTTCCAGCTCTGGTTCTATACTCGGATAGCCATCGTAGCCCTACTGTACAAATACTTCAGCACTTCGATATACCGACAGTCAACTTGGCACCGCTGAAGGGACTGCAGCACCGCCCAAATTTCGACGGAATCAAAGGCTTTCTCATAGTCCACATACGCCAGGCAAAGTGGCAAATTGTACTCTTCAGTCTTCTGTACAATCTGCCGCAGGGTATGTATGTGGTCTATGGTACTGAAGCCTTTTCGGAAACCGGCTTGTTCGGGAGGCTGGAAGTCGTCGAGTCTGCGTGCGAGACGATTCGTAATGACTCTCGAAAACAGCACGTAGACGCGGCTCAGAAGGGAAATCGGTCTGTAGTTCTTCAAGAGAGCGTTGTCGCCTTTCTTAAAGAACAAGACCACCGCACTTCTGCTCCACGCCTCTGGAGTAGTGCCACCATGGAGGACGGAATTGAAGAGCTTCTGAAGGACTTCAAGTACCGGTGTTCCACCCGCTTTCAGAAGCTCCGCTGTAATTCCATCCTCACCTGGGGCCCTGCCGTTTTTAAGGTGCTAGAGAGCCATTCTTCTATTCATTCTTCTAGGCAGGTATTAATAATGTCGATTAAAATCACCTTTATTGGAACTCGGAGTTTAATAACTATTTAAATATCTAATGCGATATACGAGTATTACGATCCAAAAAGTCTCAATCAAAAGCGTTTTTACCTTAACATCCCTCCGACTTAAATACTAATTAAATAAAATCACCCAACACCGCTAATAATTCTCACAAAGAAGGCTTTAGCCAAGGAAACGACTAACAAGCCGCTACGCCTGCTACAAATTCCAACTCCCTTTAACCGGCGGGCCCTTAAATTAATTAGTGAGAATATTTTGGGGGATATTATTTACGTAATAAAGCCTTATTTAGTGCCCCTCAAATGAAATATGAGCAATTGAGGAGAGTAAGTACTTAGCACGGACATTAAAACCACCTCGAAGAAAGAGAGACGGATGTCTTGAAATGCCTGGAAAAGATGCATCTAGATTTATTACTTGCTGATATTACGTTTTAAAGAAACATTTAGTCGCAAAGTAGCATTTCATAATCAGTATATTCTATTTGACTGCCCCTTTGGCTCTTGGTCGTAAGTGCAATAGCTGATGGTGTGTTCCCGGATTAAGTTCTGGGTCTGGTCAAAATCGTTGGGTTTTCCGGTTAAGAAATTCTTAGTATCACCACGGAGACAGGAAATTTTGCGGTGTCTTTGGTCCTGCGCCTGATCTCTATTCGTGTAGGATGGCCATCCCATCGAACTGTAAGTGTGATCTTTCACACTTTAAAGTTCGATGAAATGGCAACATGGCTGGTAGGTATTCCTTTGAACTGGCCACCATGACCGAAATTCGGTCTGGATGACATTATTATTTATCATAGATTTTTTTTATTTCATTCAATTATATTAAGTTGCATACAGCTATGACATGTAACGTACTTAAAATAAGATTAAAGAGTATATAATAATGGAAAAAATATTCAATAGAGATTATAACTAATACTTATTGGAAGCCATTTTACTTAAAACTCTCTATTCTGAGAAGAAATAACGACTACTCAAGCTAAGCTATATTTTTTCTCTCAAGTAATATGTATTACAAAACTACTTGTGTTGTAGCTTATCATTGAAATCAATTCAAAAACAGCTTCGCAATCCAAACTTGTTTTCTGATGAGTAATAAAATTTTGAACTATGTTTGATCTTTTTATATTCTGTGAGTCTTTTTGTCAAAGCGTATACTTTTATTCTATCTACATCAGCCTAGATATGATACTCTCTCGTCGTTGAGACCATTTATCTTACTCGTCACGCTTAGCTGACAAGACTAAAGATTACACTAGCAGACGCCTCGCCCCTGTGACACTGCTTACTGCCAGCTGCGGAATAATTTTACGCCTGGGTAAACAGGATACACTAAAGATGATTTAGAAAAAAATTATAACAGGAGACCCTTTTTACTGGAGATAAGGCATTCCATCTTATTCCTCACGGGTGACAACGCATCTGCATTTTGATTCGTGATCGACGATAGATGTAGATGTCTATGGGCCACAGCAACCACTTACCATCACGTGGACTGTATGCTCGTTTGTCACCCTATCCTATAACAAAAAACAATTTTTTCTTCTACTATAATATCATCATTAAACCCACAAGACAAGACCACTGCTGTGGCTTACCCAAGGAATGCGATTCTGAGCAATCTGTATTCATCGACTGCGGATTAGAGATGGCAGTGCCAGACGTTTTGCACATTTGACGCTGCTTTCGTCACTGATCTGGGAGTTTTAATACTAGGTGCTAGGTGCTTATAAACAACGACTTCAAGTTAAGAAACAACTTTTTTCAAACATTGTTGATATAGTATTTCATTAAAAAAAAAGGAGTTTTGTGCTTCTTAGACTAAAGAAACCGTTTTTAAATATAGGAACCTTGCGTAAAAGGATTTTCACAGCAAGAATTCCTTAGTCATGCAGGTTTTCACGATGTTTTTTTTCTCATCTTTAGTTATGTGATAAATAAGTACTTAAAAACAATTTTGTTGTTGTTGGCTAGGATTAAACTCGCATTTCTCGCATATAGAGCCTACGCGGACAAATGAATCTAATCCAATGGAAGTAAAAATTTAAGTAGTATTTTAAAAGACAAATCGGTAACGCGTGAACTCTGTAGAAAAATCGTTTACTGTTATATCAAAAAAGCACCTACAAACTTTATTCTCATTATTGGATCAGCGAAAAGTCAATACACGCATTATTTAAACACAATGGTCGTTCGTTAGGCCGGTGGCGGGCCTCAGGAGTTCGATGCAAGATTTAATTAAATCTCCTCCACCCTCTCCCTTGCGCCCCACCTCACCCCCACGTCGTCTGCAATTTCCTCGAGACTTGATTTATTATATAGCCTGGCCGCGAGGTGCCGCCTGCGATCTCTGACGCGTGGTAAAGGATTGAGGTAGTTTTTCTTATGGATAAAGCAACCTCAGTTTTGTTGTTAGATAAAATGACGGAAAACTTCGTAAGTCTATGTGAAAATAAATTTAGAATACAAAAGATATGTATGTATAGTACTCTAAGAAAATAACTAAATACGAGATATTTTTTATTGTTTCAACATAATAAATTCTTTAAAATAGAGGGTTCACTGTGAAATAATTAGTGTTCGTATTCCTATAACAGAAACAGAAACAG